>SJYT01028332.1:13571-92874 GCA_006410635.1 Cephalophus harveyi | reverse complement strand
CATTTTTGTAGAAACATTATGTCTGTAATGTACAATACATCATTTTCTTCTTGTCAGTTTATTTTTTTTCTCTCTTTTATTGAGAATACATACTAGATAGTGCATTGATACACAATAATTCAGAAGAAAAGCATAAAAGAGTTTTTCTCTACAGTGGCAGATGGTAACTAGTTAGGTAGTTGTATATTTTTATATGGAAAGTACATATGTGATGGAAGCTAAAAAGAAATAAAAATGACCAGTAATTTTGTTGAGAAGACAAGAAGATTGAGTTTTAAAAATCAAAAGTTGTACATCACTGCATTATTGATCAAACCATGATATTTTCAAAATATCATTCAATACAATTGGTCAAACTATACCTCAGAAAGAAGAAAAGTCCTACAGAGAGCACAGCTGACAACCCGATGTGCAAATTCCTAATCAAATCATCACCATCTGCATAACTTGTGATCAAATCTGTTTTGGCCTTTGGCTTGCTGACTCTTCAAGGATATGAGTCCTAATGCACAGAAAGCTTAAACGGACAAGAACAATGGATCTGAAGATGGAAAAGAATGGCATGATACACAGAGAACAAAGTTAAGAGCTACATTTATTATTTTTATAATCTCTTTTTCCCTATGTTTTTGACTGTCTCTCAAGAATTTACTGACTTCACACAGGGCAAGGATAACATTTTGCATTCTGATCCCTCTGAATTAACTAGTCTGCTGATAATGGCTAAATGTTAATTAACTGACTCTCTTGCTAAATACTCACTGGAAAACACAAGGAGAAACCTTGAGAGCAGGAAACTATTTCTGAAGTATCCATAAGGTACTGTCTATTCCTTTCCCACTATTTTTCAGAACACATCTAATCTGTGATTTTAAAAGTTTGTTATGTGTCTTTTCCTTTCTTCTCTTTTCTTTCTTGTAAATTCTTGTATCTGGACTGAAGAACTAGGCTGAAGTGTATACATGTGAATAGTGAAATGGATCTTCAGAAATTCATAATACTGTAGTTTGTTTTGAGATGAACAGAGCCATAAATTCAGATACTTCTGAACCTTATGCTATTTAATGGTTTTAAATATATAACAGAACTAGCTTAAATGTACTCAATAGAAAGCAGATATACAAATGTATGCAAACTTTGGAACCAAGCAATGTAAAGCCCTTGCCCTTTGTATTTTCTGTTTCCCTATTTATCTCTCTTTATATATTTTCCCTTCTAGAAACTTCTTTGCTTCTCTAGACCACATGGCAAAATATGCCTGTTGTTATAGTAACCTAGCTTATGTATTATAATCACAGCCTTTTGAACTGGCTAATTGGTCCTAATTGCAAATTCAGGGAGATATAGGATGATGAACAAACTTGGAAAGGTGTCCATTGCTTCTAATTAGAAATGATCAAGAAGATGAACCATGCTGGACTAAAATGGCTTAGAGCAAATTTCCAGGAAAATTTCTTGTAGTGTAATCTTAGAATGAGATCTCATATGACTCCAGATATATACCATTTTAGTGTCAAGATTTTAAAACTTTGAACACTTTTATTACTGTCTCATTTGACTTAAACTTAGTTATGTGGATGTAGCACCAAGAAAAATACCTGACTTTTGCTTTCTTCCATTCCACATACATAAGTGACACAGGTGAGGGCAATTGTCAAGGTAAGTTTTATTCAGGCTGAAAGAGAAAATTAGCAGTGAAATCCCTTCCCTCCATGGTGTTTCAATTTCATACAACTACACATTGTTAGAAAGGCATTCATGCCGAGAGATTTACATAAAAATAGCATAAATGAAAATGGACAATGTAGAGGAAAGATCATGTAATCTTCTAGTTCTGTTTGATTATCTTTAGACATGACCTTTTTTTTGATCAACTTAAAGTGATAAATGCTTAAATCAATTATCATTTTGAAAATAATATCATAATATCATTAATATAATAATAATAAAATAATTATCATATTGAAAATAATATCAAATTATTTTTAAGCTTTTTTAACTTGAAGTTTTTTTTTCAATTAACAAATGCTAAAAGCTAGTTAAATCCTAATTATTTTACTATATTTTATTATCATATAAGTTATTTTGTCTACTTAATCTCTAGGGGAGAAATAAATAATGGCATTCTATAGCCCATCACATTCTAACTTTGCATACAGTGATGACACATTGAATTCAAAGTGGTCATATTGGAGACATTCACACCACAGAAATCAACAAATGTTACATGCCTTCAATGCTTTTTGTTGTCCTACGGTCAGCTGGTCAGCTGGTTGTTAAACAATTACCAACTTACTGTCTATTACTCCTTAGAAATATGAATTATATATATGGGGGCTTGACACTGGCTTTCTCTAGAGGTGAAGGGATAAACTGAAAATCTTAAAGAGCATGAGGAAAAGCATTTGCTGAGAAAGACAACCTGTTTTGCTTTGTTTCTTTTGCTGATCACAGTGGTCCTGTTGGGTTGCTGAGTGCCGAGTGCAACAGAATAGAAAACATGGGATGATTGCTTGGACCAGGTTAATTCTGTAAACTATGGAGATGAGTGATAGATAGTAAAGCAAAGGTTGAGGCAGGATATACAGTAAAAGGAGTCATGAATAAAGACCAAAATGATTATAAATACTTTTAGAAGATAAATGTGTTAGGTAAGATATAAAGTTTAACATATCACCAACCTCAGTACAATCTACATTGCCCAAAGGGTTTTTGTACTTGGATTTAATATTTTGTTCTGATGAGTTTGGGATTCATCATAAGACATGGAGAAATTGACAACCAAGAATTCCCTTGTGGCTCAGACGCACGAGTCATGGGTTCCATCCCTGGATCATGAAGATCGCCTGGAGAAGGGAATGGCTACCCACTCCAGTATTATAGCCTGGGAAATCCCATGGCCAGAAGAGCCTGGCAGGCTACAGTCCATGGGTTGCAAAGAGCTGGACACAACTGACTGACTAACACTTTCACTTTCAAGACAATCTAGTCACAATCACCTTAAATCTATTAGGTTATCAAAAGTTATCTTACTACATTAATTCTTTATCTCATTTATTTATTATAAAACAATAAAAAGAGTCTGTAATAAAAAGTATCAACAGATGATTTAAAGATTAATTCTGTTTACATTATTTTCAAAGACTTCTTACACAATTTTTAGTATCATCGTAATATAAAAAATGGGATAAGGTTTTAAAGCTATTATCCATTAATACCAAAATATGTAACTACAATGAAAATATATTTTCAAATAACTTATTTTCCTGAGAATATGAAGGGCACAAATATATGCTGCAATTGTGTGAGAAATTCATTGTCTACTAGAAGTAATTGATCTATTTTATCAATTAGCAATTGGTATATTTTACCTGTTGGTACATTTAATGTAGAATATAGGATATATCCAATATGAGAGTGACACTGAAAGAATCTGCTTCTGCAATTTCCTTACATTCTGATTTTGTCCTACTTGAATATTCACTGAATGGGTTTAATTTTGAACCAAAAGCATATTCAAAAAGTCTGAAAAGAAAATGGACTCATTTCCATTTTAAATGTCACTGAAATGAAAATACTGAAGTCTTGGATAAGTGATTTCCTTTCATAAGGTTAAATATCTGCCAAGAATATTAGCTGAGTTTTCTCAAAATTGCCCTTTAAGTGCTATTGCTGACAAGAAACAATACGAGGAAGTGAAGTTGATATTGTCTGAAAATCACAGTGCCACTACATTGAATTGCTATGATATTATTGCAGCCAGGATGTCATTGCCAGTGTTTATTTTAGCCAATTTTGTAAAGCAATTTTTATTGCCGCTACTTAGTAATATGCTTAGCAACTTAATTACTGCCCTGTAAACTGATAATCTAGTGGGTGAGACATAGTGTAAATAGACCATTGCTGCACAGTGTGTTAAGAGCTATGATAGACGTGTTAGTAAGGCACTTTGCAGGAGAATGAGACAGGATGCTACCTCCTAGAGACAAGGAAAAGTTTCAGAAAAAGCCATTAATTAGGGTGTCCATTTAAGAATAATGAAAACTTTGTGAAGCCAGGAAGAACTCTCCAAAGAGCTCAAGGCAAAGGCAGAAATCTTCTAGCAAACTCAGGTGATTAGCTAGTAGGATGATTTCAATCTAAGTATTAATAAAAATCATAAAAATTGCATTAAAGGAGGAAGTAGCCATTTATAGCCATAGAATTTTTGTATTAGAAGAGAGAGTCTTCACAACTGAAGTAGCTTGGGAAATGGCAAACTAAATTAGAGTCTTTGGGAAAAAGGTCACAGGTATTTATTTTGAAAGAATTACCCAGGAGATTTTAGTGCTGTTTGTTAGTAACACAAAATATTAGGTCAAAGCATTATTTTCTAGCAAAACCATGTGAATTTTTAATTGTAAAATTTCATATTACAACTTCACTTTCACTGTTTGTCAAGGCTTGTTCCAGTATAGATATGAATGTATAATATCAACTTGATATTTAAATTACAATTGTTCCCAAAAGTCTCTGTGAAAACAAAGAATTTTCTAAATGCTGTATTTCTGAGGTTTTGATTTTTTCAGCTTTGTTGAGGTATAATCGACAAATAAAACTCTAAAATATTTTAAGTGCATAACATAGTGATTTGATATATGAAATAAATTATGAAGGGCTTCCCAAGTGATGCAGTGTTAAAAAATCCACCTGCCAATGCAGGAGATGGTCAGAAAGAACTCCTGGAGTAGGAAGTGGCAACCTGCTCCAGTAGTCTTGCCTGGAAAATTCTGCGGATAGGGGAGCCTGGCAGGCTACACTCCATGGGGTTGCAAAGAGTCAGACATGACTGAGCAACTGAGCACATGTGTTATTGAAGAGTGAGTGCATCCTTCAAGCTAAGTGACATATTAATCATGTCACATCCTCACATGTTTACTTTTGTTTATTTATTTATTTGGTATGAACATTTACATTCCAGTCTCTTTGCAAATTTCAACTATAAAGTGTTATCATCTATAGTCACTATACATTCTTATATATAGTGTATACCTGTTATTCCTCAGACCTTATTTACCTTTTAATTAAAACTTTGCTGTTACCAACCTCTCCTTCCTTGCCACATCCCCTCAACCCCATTTTTCTAAGTCTGTTTTTTTTTAGATTCCACATATATGTGAAACCATAGAGCATTTGTCTTTCTATGCCTGGCCTGTTTCACTTAGACTAATACCCTTCAAGTATATCCATGTTGTCACACATGACAGGACTTCCTTTTTTCAGTGCCAGTAACTGACAAGTCAATCTTTGTTAAGAACTTTAGCAACCAATTTCAATGTAATCAACTAAACTTACCCATTTAATAAATGTAAGTTTTCTTAAAATATGAATATGGTAGTTTTAGAAGCTATCATGCCTTTCTACTAAAAATCACAAATCTGGAAACACTCAACTTAAAGTGCAATCACAACAAATCTTACATTTTGGTAAACATTGCAAACAATTAAAAAACAAATATTTGTAATTTCTAATGTGATACAGATCTGCAAAGATGCAAGTGTGATTTATAATCTCATATCTGTATTTAACTTGAACTTTACCTAGGCTAGTAGATCAATACAAATGGGACATTGTTATTTTATCAGCGTGTTAGATTACCGTGAAAAGCAGGTATTATTGAAGTATCAACTCAGTCAAGGACTCTTACAGGCCAGAGTCCAGATCTAAATGCAGCAATGAAGTAATTGTAGGCAATGTATGATGTGTGGGGTGTGTGTGTGTGTGTGTGTGTGTGTGTGTGTGTGTATGTTTGTCTATGTAAGAATGTTTAGAAATTTCACTTGATAGACATCCTTCCTCAGTCCTTAGGACTTGTGACCATAAGACATTTTTGTTGATCTCATAGCCGTTCATCCTTTATTGTGCATCTCTTCCACCCCTCAAGAAGTATCTGGACAGTGAATAACTTTCTGCTTCTTATCACAATATTTTCTGTGAAATCCTATCAGGCTTTCACAGTTTTCCACTTGTGGTCCCTACTCCTTGCAGTAATTAGTGTCTGGTTATCAGCATCAGCAGAAAGCCCACCTCCTTAAAAAATAACCACGTAGAAATTGCATCAGTTTAGCTCAGTTCAGTTGCTCAGTCATCTCCAACTCTTTGCAACCCCATGAATCACAGCACGCCAGGCCTTCCTGTCCATCACCATCTCCCAGAGTTCACTCAAGCTCACGTCCATTGAGTCGGTGATCACATCCAGCCATCTCATCCTCTGTCGTCCCCTTCTCCTTCTGCCCCCAATCCCTCCAGCATCAGAGTCTTTTCCAATGAGTCAAATCTTTGCATGAGGTGGCCAAAGTACTGGAGTTGCAGCTTTAGCATCATTCCTTCCAAAGAAATCCCAGGGCTGATCTCCTCTAGAATGGACTGGTTGGATCTCCTTGCAGTCCCTTCTCCAACACCACAGTTCAAAAGCATCAATTCTTCAGTGCATAGCCTTCTTCACATTTCCAACTCTTGCATCCATACATGACCACTGGAAAAACCATAGCCTTGACTAGACGGACCTTAGTCAGCAAAGTAATGTCTCTGCTTTTGAATATGCTATCTAGGTTGGACATAACTTTTCTTCCAAGGAGTAAGCATCTTTTAATTTCATGGATGCAGTCATTGGATGCAGTCACCATCTGCAGTGATATTGGAGCCCCCAAAAATAAAGTCTGACACTGTTTCCACTGTTATAGAGTATGACTAAACAAAGACCTATCTATCCACTACCCGAAACAAAAATGAAAGAACTAAGAAATTCTTACCAAAAAGTAAAATGATTAAAAATCTGAAGCATTATAGCTAATGAAAATATGAATAATTATGCACATTATTTTGTGAGTGTGATCACATATGAATAATTTTAGTTTTATAGAAAGATGTATTCCAGTATATTCATTTTATATATCATATTTGTGATGTTAAAAAATGTAATTCAAACGAGTAGCAAAAAATCCAAAATTCAAAGCTGCCATTAAAATATATTCTAAATTCACAGAGTAAGAAATTTTAAAATTTAATGTTGAAAAGTGTCATCAAATGAAGTCAACAAATGTGTATTCTCCTTCTAAATATTAACATGCTTTCCATTTATCAGTTATAGGAGACCTTTTTAAAAACATATCTTGATGAGAAAATAATCCATGGAAACAAACTTCAGAGTCCACTGGTGATAGAATTTTCTGATCTTATGGATGGCTAAAGAAAGTTAAATGGATATTTTTTAGTTTTCTGATTTCTTTAGCACCGTCAGAATTATGCTTTGAGATCTATGTATCATGTAAGATTTCAATTCTAGCCTACTTTTCCTATAGGGAATTTTTCAACATAAGGATAAGAGCATTTGAATCAGATGTTTGTACAATCACTCTTTTCTTCCAAAAACAGATTCTTGAGGTACAAAGAGAGGTGGAAAAGCAAACATCAATCATAGTCATTAGTGATCTGGTGAGTGATTTCAAACATTAGAGTAAATGAGTACACATTAAATAAAAATATAACCTAATTTTACTTTCACTGGCTCCAACACTATAAAGTCTGCAAAGGCAGTGATTGTTTATTGGCATGTATTTCTTTGGGCATCTCTGATAGATTACAAGTGTTTTTTGTTTATAAATAAAGTACATTTGCTTTGGCTTGACACATATATATCCAAGTCTAATTCTTTTATACTAGCATGTTGTTTGCGAGGTTTTCTATTTTTTTTTAATTATCTACACAGTTCCATTCTCCAACCAAATCAGTAAATAACAACCTTACTGCCCTCCCATTCACACTGAACTATCTTAATATTTAAACTTCAAAAATACTGTTGGTCCATAGTGCAAACAGATTCTACTTACAAATCTAAAATTCATTTTTTTGAATAATCTTAGAAAAGTTAAGTTTTGTATACTTTACATATATTTATTTTTGTATATAAAATCTTAAGAAAAAATATATTTTATCTTTATTTCAGAACCATTGGTAACTGACTCAAGTAAATAAATCAAACATAATAGATGACAAAGACAGATATCATTCAGGATATATCTTTCTTGTTATTATCTGTATTTACCATTATAAACCCTAAAGAAGTTTTGAGTTTCTTTATGTGCTTAATGGAATGAAAGAGGTTATAATCATACTCTAGAATCACTCTAGTCCTTGTTTTCATTCATTATAATTCTGGAAATTGAATTCTTTCCTGAATATTTATTTAGTGCTTGCTAAATGCATGACATTGTGCTAGATTGAGCCCAAATGATGAACTTTCACATTCTCCACATTCATTATGATAAGCTTTGATTTTCATGTAGTATATATGGAATTTCTTAATACATACTCCCTTATCTACAGATTAATTGCTCCCATTTCACCACCATCGCCAGGCTGACCATTGGCAACAAGAAGAACCAAGAGATATGGGGCATCAAATGCCAATTGTCACTGGAGAAACCCAGTTGTCTATGAAGCCTCCATTGCAACATGGTGTCTCCTCTTTTCTTTGAACAAGGAAAGTAAGCAAGAAGCCCAATTGTGGAGAGCTTAGCTATTTTTATTCTTGGTTTTCTGTTGCCTTCCTTCTACAAGCATATTAGAGAACCATTGGAGAGAGAAAACTATGAAGTGTTGCTTTTTAAAAATGACTGTGAAAGCTTTTATCACTGCTATACCCTTAAGAGCCTAAGCTCTACACTGTTTGAAATTTTAGGGAGAGTAAGCCTATAATTTCAAGATACCTTAAATAGCAAAATTTGAACCACCTCTTCCAAGTGCCATTCTTCATAAATCTATTTAGAATCAAGCTTAAAAATTACCACTGGCAAATCATTTTCTTCTATTTAATTTTTTAGCATTGCTTTATTATAAGACATAGGTTGCAAAAAATAATAAGCTATTTATATTGTAAGCTGAAAAGAATGAGAATCATAGAGTAGATTTGTAGCAATCTCTTCTGAGGATAGCAAGAAAAATAGGCATTTCAACTGTGCCTTTAAATTCGCAATCAACTTGATGGAAACAAATAGCCCCAGCTCATTCACCTTAAAACTTAAATAAAGAAACAAATAATCGGCCAACCAGAGGTATAGAATTGATATAGAATTTAAAGACTCAAGAGACCAGGTTAACCCTGGGGTATAGGAGATCAGCCCTGGGATTTCTTTGGAAGGAATGATGCTAAAGCTGAAACTCCAGTACTTTGGCCACCTCATGCGAAGAGTTGACTCATTGGAAAAGACTCTGATGCTGGGAGGGATTGGGGGCAGGAGGAGAAGGGGACGACAGAGGATGAGATGGCTGGATGGCATCACGGACTCGATGGACATGAGTCTGAGTGAACTCTGAGAGTTGGTGATGGGCAGGGAGGCCTGGCGTGCTGCGATTCATGGGGTTGCAAAGAGTCGGACACGACTGAGTGACTGAACTGAACTGAACTGATCCTCTAATGCACATTAGTGAAGTCTCCTTTATGTACAGTTGGGAAGGTCCCCTAGAGGAGGAAATGGCAACCACTCCAGTATTTTTGCCTAGAGAATCCCACGGACAGAGGAGCCTGGCGGGCTACAGTCCGTGGGGTCGTAAAAAGTCGGAGATGACTGAGCGACTAATACTAATACGACTAATACGATACATAGTATAATTGTCAAATAGGGGAGTAAAAGATTTTAAAGTGTCTAATGAGTAGAGCATTTATGTGAACCTTGTGAAGGTTATAACTTTTTCAAAGAATTAATCTGATCATTTCTATAGCTGAGACCTCTTATGTTTGGCATATGACCTCTTCTTATGTTATCACTTTATTGAGGTTTGATCAAAATTTCCCAGTTCTTTGTACATCTAATGATTGAATTCTGAACCTTTTGAACATTATTTTATGTACGTTCTGGGTCCTATTAAAATGCCTTGAGGAATATTTTGTCTTGTTTTTTATTGCTGTTTTTTCTCTTATATGTGTAAGTCCAGTTATGTTTAGACAAGAAGTTCTGCCTTACCTTCTGTGGGTCTTATTTCACAGCTCAGTTCATTTTCCAGAGCTTATGCTATGCTACTTTGGATCTGTCATGTGCATGTGTTATTTGTGGGTTAATTATGACTGTATGTGGGTGCATGCTCAGTTGTGTCCAATTCTTTGGGACTCCATGGACAGTAATCTGCAAGACTCCTCTGTCCATAGAATCTCCAGGCAAGAATACTGGTAGGGATGCCATTTCTTCATCCAGGAGATTTTCCTGACCCAGGGATCAAACCTGTGCCTCCAGCATTGGCAGGCAAGTTCTTTACTCCTAGTGCCATCTGGGAAACCCAATTATGACTTTGTGTATGTTAGTTGTTCAGTTGTGTCCAACTCTTTTGTGATCCCATGGACTGTAGCCTGCCAGGCTTCTCTGACCACGGGATTTCGCAGGCAAGAATACTGGAGTGAGTAGCCATTACCTTCTCCAGGGGATCTTCCAGACGCAAGGATTGAACCCAGGTCTCAGATGGGGAAACAGTGAAAAAAGTGGCTGACTATATTTTTCTGGGCTCCAAAATCACTGCAGATGGTGATTGTAACCATGAAATTAAAAGATGCTTACTCCCTGGAAGGAAAATTATGACCAACCTAGACAGCATATTAAAAAGCAGTGACATGAATTTGCCAACAAAGGTCAGTTTAATCAAGGTTATGGTTTTTCCAGTAGTCGTGTACGGATGTGAGAGTTGGACTGTGAAGAAAACTGAGTGCCGAAGAATTGATGCTTTTGAACTGTGGTGTTGGAGAAGACTGTTGAGAGTCCCTTGGACTGCAGGAAGATCCAACTAGTCCATCCTAAAGGAGATCAGTCCTGGGGTTTATGGAAGGACTGATGTTGAAGCTGAAACTCCAACACTTTGGCCACATGATGTGAAGAGCTAACTCATTGGAAAAAGACCCTGATGCTGGGAAAAATTGAAAGAAGGAGGAGAAGGGGACAACTGAGGATGAGATGGTTGGATATTATCACCAATTCAATGGACATGGGTTTGGGTGGACTCTGGGAGTTGGTGATGGACAGGGAGGTGTGGTGTGCTGTGGTTCATGGGGTTGCAAAAAGTCGGACACGAATGACTGAACTGAACTGAACTCGCACATTGCAGGTGAATATTATGTTTTTTACTATCTGAGCCAAGAATACACAGAAGAACTGTACAAAAAAGATCTTCATGACCCAGATAATCAAGATGGTATGATAACTCACCTAGAGCCAGACATCCTGGAATGTGAAGTCAAGTGGGCCTTAGAAAGCATCTCTATCAACAAAGCTAGTGGAGGTGATGGAATTCCAGTTGAGCTATTTCGAATTCTGAAAGATGATACTGTGAAAGTGCTGCACTCAATATGCCAGCAAATTTGGAAAACTCAGCTGTGGCCACAGGACTCAAAACTCATCAGTGGCCACAGGACTCAGTTTTCAATCCCAAAGAAAGGCAATGCCAAAGAATGCTCAAACTAGCACACAATTGCACTCATCTCACACACAAGTAAAGTAATGCTCAAAATTCTCCAAGCCAGGCTTCAGCAATATGTGAACTGTGAATTTCCAGATGTTCAAGCTGGTTTTAGAAAAGGCAGAGGAACCAGAGATTAAATTGCCAACATCTACTGGATCATTGAAAAAGCAAGAGAGTTCCAGAAAAACATCTATTTCTGCATTATTGACTATGCCAAAGACTTTGACTGTGTATCACAATGAACTGTGGAAAATTTCTGAAAGAGATGGGAATACCAGACCACCTGACTGCCTTCTTGAGAAACCTATATGCAGGTCAGGAAGCAACAGCTAGAACTGGACATGGAACAATGGACTGGTTCCAAATAGGAAAAGGAGTACGTCAAGTCTGTATATTGTCACCCTGCTTATTTAACTTATATGCAGAGTATATCATGAGAAACGCTGGACTGGAAGAAGCACAAGCAGGAATCAAAATTTCCAGGAGAAATATCAATGACCTCAGATATGCAGATGACACCACCCTATGGCAGAAAGTGAAGAGGAACTAAAACACCTCTTGATGAAAGTGAAAGTGGAGAGTGAAAAAGTTGGCTTAAAGCTCAACATTCAGAAAACAAAGATCATGGCACCTGGTCCCATCACTTCATGGGAAATAGATGGGGAAACAGTGGAAGCAGTGCCAGACTTTATTTTGGGGGGCTCCAAAATCACTGCAGATGGTGACTGCAGCCATGACCAACCTAGATAGCATATTGAAAAGTAGAGACATTACTTTGCCAACAAAGGTCCGTTTAGTCAAGGCTATGATTTTTCTAGTGGTCATGTACGGATGCGAGAGTTGAACCGTGACTAAAGCTGAGCACCAAAGAATTGACGCTTTTGAACTGTGGTGTTGGAGAAGACTCTTGAGAGTCCCATGGACTGCAAGGAGAGCCAACCAGTCCATTCTAAAGGAGATCAGCCCTGGATTTCTTTGGAAGGAATGATGCTAAAGCTAAAACTACAATGCTTTGGCCACTTCATGTGAAGAGTTGACTCATTGGAAAAGACTCTGATGATGGGAGGGATTGGGGGCAGGAGGAGAAGGGGATGACAGAGGATGAGATGGCTGGATGGCATCACTGACTCGATGGACGTGAGTCTGAGTGAACTCCAGGAGATGGTGATGGTCGGGGAGGCCTGCGTGCTGCGATTCATGGGGTCACAAAGAGTTGGACACGACTGAGCAACTGAACTGAACTGAACTGAGCCACCAAGTATGCCCTAATTATGACTTTGGCCATTGTTTAAGTTTTATTTAGTTCTCAGAGCTTTTGCTATCTTGCTTTAGGTCTGTCTCATGCATGTGTCAGTAAGGGATAAGTCTGAGACTTGGATGGGGTTTCAAATATTAGTTTAATGCTTAAAGCCTTTGCAATTCTGTTTTGAGGTCTGTCTGATACACTGCTTAGGGGTGAACTTGAGACTTGTGTGGAATTATATAGAGAATTAAGAATTCACTTTTCCAACTGTTTTCTCTGCAGGTTCCCTGCCTTTTTTTTTTTTTCTCCTGACAACAGGGTCCCCTTTTACTTATCCAGATATATGGGGTATGTATATGATCCAGAAATATAGAGTATGCATTAGTGTTCCAGCCATCTATGGTACTGCTCTCTTCAACACCAGTGTGCCTGGAGCCCACCCTTAGGGCAAAATTTTGAAAACTAAAATGGAAAAAAAAATGTATCTGCAAATTTATTCCTTTCATCACTGCCTATTTTTGCTTAAACTTGTCAGAGTCCTCAGGTAGTTGCCAGAATTTTTGTTCCACTCTGAAGGAAAAATAGACCAAAGTGCAGCAGGATTTTCCAGCTATAGCAGGACTGGGACTTGGCCACATTTTTTAAAACCCAAACCAGATTTTCAAATGTGCCTCCAAAAGTTCTGCCCACTGAGAGAAATTCCCCTGATTGTTTTCTTTCATGACCAGTCCAGAATGGGGCCACAGAACAGTCTCCATTTATTTCCTTTTCTAATATGAGCATTGAGCTCACCCATTCTCACAAACAAACAAAGCCTGGGCTTTCCTTTCCTTCATCCATTGATCAAAATGGGTCTTCCATGCTCTAATACTACATTGGATTTACCTCTCATTTTCTGGGGCTTCCCAGGTGTCACTAGTGTTAAAGAACCCACCTGCCTGTGCAGGAAACATAAGAGACATAGGTTTGATAACTGAGTCAGGAAAATCCCCTGGAGAGGGACATGGCAACCCACTCCAATATCCATGCCTGGGAAATACCTTGGACAGGGGAGCCTGGCAGGCTACAGTCCACAGGGCCATACAGAGTTGGACACAATTGAAGCAGCTTAGCATGCATCACTCAATTTCTAGGGTACATGCATGTCACCAAAGTCAGCAGATCACTTAGTTGACACTTTTCACTCATTTGTTCCAATTATACTCAGAGGTCCCTGTCACATCAGGAAAATTTTAACAGTCTGGGCCATGTCTGAATATTTCCTCTGAAGTAAAGTACAAAAATATTTCACACATTCCAGCACCAGGAAGGATATGGTAGGCAGACTAATGAGCCCCCCAGAGATTTTTGTATCTTAATCCATGGAATTAGTAAATATGTCACTGTATGTCCCCCAAAGATTTTTGCAAATGTCATTAAGGACCTTGAAAAGGGGAGCTTATTCTGTATTATCCTGGCAGACCAAATTTAATCACATGAGCACAAAGAACTTAGCCTGCTCTGGAGAGAATGTAGTGAGAAAGCAAGGTTGGTAGAAGCAACATGGCTGGCTTGGAAGATGCAGGAAAAGAGGCCAAGAGCCAGGGACTGTGAGCAGCCTCTAGATTCTGCAAAAGGCAAGGAAATGCATTCCTCCCTAATCTTTCAGAAAGAAATACAGCCAAGTCCAACCCTTAATATTAGATCTGGAAGATGTGAGTCTGACTATTGACCTAAGAGAACCATAAAATAATGTGTGTGTCATTTTAGCTGTTTGTGATAATTTGTTACAGCAGCCATAGAAAACTAATACAGAGGAGGCACAGGGAGTTAATTAGCATGTTGGAAGTTCATTAGAGAGTAATTTTGGGATCAGTGCCTGTGGGAGAGAAGAAGAAATCAGGATTGGGAGAGGGAGAAGTTGAGGTCTGATGTAGATCGACTGTCACTGTTTCCATCTTTTCCCCATCTATTTGCCATGAAGTGATGGGACCGAATGCCATGATCTTAGTTTTCTGAATGTTGAGATTTAAGCCAACTTTTTCACTGTTCTCTTTCACTTTCATCAAGAGACTCTTTAGTTCTTCTTCGTTTTCTGCCATAAGGTTCGTGTCATCTGTGTATCTGACGTCGTTGATACTTCTCCTCCTGGCACTCTTGATTCCAGCTTGTGCTTCATCCAGCCCAGCATTTTACATGATGTACTCTGCATATGAGTCAAATGAGCAGGGTAACATATACAGCCTTGATGTACTCATTTCCCAATTTGGAACCAGTCTGTTTTTCCATGTCCAGTTCTAACTGTTGCTTCTTGACCCACGTACAGGTTTCTCAGAAAACAGGTAAAATAGCCTGGTATCCCATCTCTTTAAGAGTTTTCCACAGTTCGTTATGATACATCCAGTTAAATAATTTAGGGTAGTTAATGAAACAGAGATAGATGATTTTGAAATTCTCTTGATTTCTCTATGACCCAGTGAATGTTGGCAATTTGATCTGCGGATCCTCTGTCTTTTCTAAACCCAGCTTGAACATTTGAAAGCTCTCAGTTCACATAATTCTCCAAGCTAGGCTTGGAGGATTTTGAGCATAACTTTACTAGCATGGGAGATGACTGCAATTGTCCAGTGGCTTGAACATTATTTAGTACTGCTTTTCTTAGGACTTGGGATGAGGATTGACCTTTTCTAGTCCTGTGTTCACTGCTGAGTTTTCCAATGTTGAGTGCTGCACATATTGAGTACAGCACTTTAATAGAATCATTTTTTTTTAGGATTTTAATTAGCTCTGCTGGAATTCCATTACCTCCACTAGCTTTATTGGCAGCAGTGCTTCCTAAGGCCCATTTGACTTCACACTCCAGAATGTCTGGCTCTGAGTGAGACACTACACCATTGTGATTATCTGGGTCATTAAAATCTTTTTTTTTATTATTTTTATTTTTTTTGTACAGTTCTTCTGTGTATTCTTCCCATCTCTTCTTGATCCCTTCTGCTTCTATTAGGTCTTTACTGTTCCTATCCTTTTTTGTGCCCATTTTTGGATGAAATGTTCCTTTGATATTTCCAATTTTCTTGAAAAGATCTGTCTTATTCTTTCTGTAGTTATCTTCTGTTTCTTTGCATTGTTCATTGAAGAAGGCATTCTTGTCTCCCCTTGGTGTTTTTGGAATTTGCATTTAGTTGGAGTTACCTTTCCCTTTCTGCTTTGATTTTTGCTTCTATTCTTTCCTCAGCTATTTGTCAAGCCTCCTTAGATAACCACTTTGCCTTCTTGCTTTTCTTTTTCTTTGGAATGGTTTTGTTTGCTGCCTCCTATACAATATTATGGACCTCTGTTCATAGTTGTTCAGGTGCTCTTTTTATTAGGCCTAATCCTTGGAATCTATTCATCACCTCCACTGTATATTCATAGGGGAGTTGTTTTAAGTTATATCCGACTTGTCTAGTGGTTTTCCCTGCTTTCTTTAGTTTAAGCTTGAATTTTTTTTGTGTGTGTAGAGATGATGATCTGAGCCACAGTCAGCTCTAGGTCTTGTTTTTGCTGTCTGAAGCTGAAGCTCTAATACTTTGGTGACCTGATGTGAACAACTGACTCATTAGAAAAGAACCTGTTGTTGAGATACATTGAGGACAAAAGGAGAAGAGGGTGGCAGATGATGGGATGGTTGGATGGCATCACAGATTCAGTGGACATGGACTTGAGCAAACTCTGGAAGATGGTGAGGGACAGGGAGGCCTGGTGTGCTACAGTCATGCATTTGCAAAGAGCCAGACACAATTTAGCAACTGAACAGACAATAACAAAGGCTGTTTGAGTGACACATTATAGAATCCACTACAGTGAATATTGTAATTAGTACTTATGTATAGAAGAAACTTCTTTGTGCCCTGGAACATATAATTCCAGAATGGAAAAGCACCATAATGAAATACCTCATTAGCCACACTTAGTTCAGGAACATCTGTCTATAACCTGAGGCAACTTAGCCTAAAATTTAAAAGAAAATAGAAAATTTTAAATGTAGGTTTAACTCTGTCAAGTGAAATATCCACTGAGTTCTTTCTTTTGAAGTTTATCTGTATTATTAAGTCTAAGGAAGAATTTAGATCCCTATCTAAAATATGTAGTCATCCATGTGACTGAAGATAAATCATTTTATGAAGCAACTCAATGTTAAATGCCATTATAGTTTAACCCCATAGGTATTTCATTCTTTAAATACAAGGTAGATGTCAATGTTAACACCTCAAACAGAACGTGCTGCAGGAAACGCAGCTAAGAGAAATTCAGTTGTAAATCTGAGTCTATGAACATCCTCTTGGAGATGTTTATACTTTATGACATGTATCTGGGTTCAGAAGGAGTTGTCTTACAATAGATATTTGAAATTGATTTGTGATTATGTAAGAGTTGATGTCACTGGAGTTGGTAAGATTAGCCATGGGGTGCATGTAGAGATTAAAGAGAGAGAGAGAAAAAAATAGATCATGGCTAAAAACTAGGAAATGTTGAAAAACAACCTCAAGCTTCTGGAACATAGGAAAACTTTTACTGTAAAAGCATTTGCTTACAAGCAGGCATATGTAGTTTCTTTATGATGTGTGGTAAGCTCAGGGAACTCCCATATTTCTGTTGTTTTAGGCAATCTAAATTTCCTTATAAAACAACAAAGTTTCATTCAAGACATCAAAGAAATACTGCAGAGTAGGATTCGTGATACAGAAGCTACAAAACAAGAATCTTCTGAATAATTGCTTGGTCACTGATCATCCAGGAATCACTTACAAGGCTCTTCTGCTGAATATATGAGCTATAATATTTACTCCAATAATTTGGCCACCTGATGTGAAGAGCTGACTCATTAGAAAAGACCCTGATGCTGGGAAAAATTGAAGGCAGGAAGAGAAGGCGACGACAGAGGATGAGATGGTTGGATGGCATCACCGACACAATGGACATCAGTTTGATCAAGCTCCAAGAGATGGTGAAGGNCTGCTGAATATATGAGCTATAATATTTACTCCAATAATTTGGCCACCTGATGTGAAGAGCTGACTCATTAGAAAAGACCCTGATGCTGGGAAAAATTGAAGGCAGGAAGAGAAGGCGACGACAGAGGATGAGATGGTTGGATGGCATCACCGACACAATGGACATCACTTTGATCAAGCTCCAAGAGATGGTGAAGGACAGGGAAGCCTGGTGTGCTGCAATCCGTGGGACTGCAAAGAGTCAGACACGACTGAGCAACTGAACAACAACAAATATTTACTAAATATTTTTTTTTTCATGAAAACCAAGGAAAGTATATAGAGTCCTACAGCCCATGGGGTTGCAAAGACTTGGACGTGACTGAGCATGCATGCATGCACAAGAGTCAAATATCTTTGTATGTTCAAGAGAGATTTGTAGGTGTGGAGGCAATTGTCGGGTATATCCATCCTGACCCAGCCACCTTCCAACTTGAGCTGTGAGAACAGAAGGAGCTAGTCCCATAAATTCTATAATACTTCTAATTCTATAATACTTCTAAGTTCTTAGAAGCCTAAAGTCTTACCTCCTTACCTCTCACTCAAAAACTGGCTGAAACACAGAAGTGAAAATGTTCAACTTACTTCCCTTGCTAAGAGCTTGCCAGTTACAGTGGCACCTTGGTCAAAAGCTCATGACTGGGATATCTTGAGTTGCAGAGACCACTTGACAGGTTGAAACAGATGGGGTTTAGGACATGCTACCTCAAAATATGGGACCTGAAAATATTTAATATTTTAACCTGAAGTAATTTGAGAAAATCACAGAAGCAAGCAGGTCACTCTGACCCTCGCTCCCCACCCCCTAGATCCCTTCACCACACTACACTTTCTCCACTGAACAAGTCAAAACATATTCAAATGAGAGATCCCTATACCCTAAGAAAGCAAGCATCCTGACCTCCAAAGAAAAAGGGGCACCAAGAAGAATCCTAACTAACAGGACTTGCTAAGTTTCCCTGTTCACTGCACTTTAGTCTGGCAAGCTACAATCCATGGGGTTGCAAAGAGTTGGACACAACTAAGCATACACACACACACTGCACTTACCTCATACCCTTTAACCTATCATATTCCTCTATGACTGTCCACTCTTCAAACAGCATAAAAATGCACATGTCTAACAGTTTCTTTGGGTCTTTATTTCCTTATGAAGTCTCCTGTGTCACATAATATGTTAAATAAATATGTTTTTTTCCTATTTACTGTCAGTTTAATTTTCTGACCCAACCAGGGACACCAAACCTTCAGTATCTCTAAGATGTGCCTGTCTTACCTGATGCTTATAAGCTTTTGCTGTATATGCAGAAATAAGGTATCATCTCAGAGATACTACAGATTTGGTTCCAGACAGCAGAACAAAATTTTTGGTTTACCCACTCCAGTACTCTTGCCTGGAAAATCCCATGGACAGAGGAGCCTGGTGGGCTGCAGTCCATGGGGTCGCTAAGAGTCAGACACGACTGAGCAACTTCACTTTCACTTTTCACTTTCATGCATTGGAGAAGGAAATGGCAACCCACTCCAGTGTTCTTGCCTGGAGAATCCCAGGGACGGGGGAGCCTGGTGGGCTGCCATCTATGGGGTCGCACAGAGTCGGACATGACGGAAGCAACTTAGCAGCAGCAGCAATGCTTATGAAAGTTCTATTTACACTCTATTATATATATTAAATGTTCAATAGCATTATGTCTAAAGAATACATTCTTTATTTTAAAAAGTCTTTATTGATACAAAAGGTTAACCATCATATTCAGTATCATGAGGATTCATCGTCATAAAGTTTTTGCTGGTGGAGAAGCTTTCCCTGATGTTGATGGCTGTTAATTCATCAGTGTGGTGATTGCTAAGGCTTGGGGCAACTGTGGAAATTTCTTAAAATAAGGTAACTAGTGAAGTTTCCCATATTGATTGATGCTGCCTTTCACGAATGATTTCTCTACAGCATTCGATGCTACTTAGTAGCCTTTACCCAGAGTAGAATTTCTTCCAAAATTAAAGTCAGTCTTCTTGTACCTGCTTTCTCAACCAAGTTTCTATAATTGTATAAATTCTTTGTTCTCATTTCAACAGTTTTCACAAAATCTTCACCAGGAATAGTTTCCATCTTAGGAAAAGAGTGTCATTGCCCATTCATAAAAAGCAACTTCTCATCTGTTAAAATGTTGTCATGAGATTGCAGCAATTTAGTCACATCTTCAGACTTCTTTTCTAATTCTAGTTCTCTTGCTATTTCTACTATATCTGCTGTTACTTCTCCACTCAAGTATTGAACCCCTCAAAGCTATCCCTGAGAGCTGAATCAAATTCTTCCAAATGCCTATTAATGTTGATATTTTAACCTTTTTTTATGAATCACAAATGTTCTTAATGGCATCTAGAATGGTAAATCCTTTCCAGATGGTTTCTAATTTACTTTGCTCAAATCCATCAGAGTAATTACTACCTATGGAAGCTATAGACTTACAAAATGCATTTTTTTTTAAATAAGGATTGAAATTCAAAATTACTCCTTGGTCCTCAAGCTGCAGATTGGATGATGTGTTAGCAACCATGATAATATTAACTTGTTGTTCATCTCCATCAGTTCTCTTGAGTGACCAGATATATTGTCAATGAGTAGTAATACTTTAAGGGCATCCCAGGTGGAGCAGTGGTAAAAAATCAGTTTGATCCCTGGGTCAGGAAGATCTTCTGGAGTAGGAAATGGCAACCGACTCTAATATCATTGCCTGGAAAATCCCAGGGACACAGGAGTCTGGCACGCTACAGTTAATGGGACCACAAAGAGTTGATTATGACTGAGCACACATGTAGTAACCCTTTATATGTCTTTATAGAGGTATAGTTGACTTTAAATATAATATTAATTCCAGGTGTACAACATAGTGATTTGATATTTTCAAAAATTGGGAAGTAATAGTTTTAAATGAATCTTTTCTCTGAACACTATATTTCCACAGAAGATAGATTTAGATTCATACTTATATGTTTATAAATTTAAATTTATTTTAATATTTGATTTTTACTGGGTACAACATATTACATTCATTTGTGGCAACTTTTATTAACTTTATGGTCTAAATATTAGAATTTTGTAAAACTAGGGGTAAAAGAATTATTATATCTCACTAGCAAAAATATAGCTAAATTTATTGATTTACTCAGCACTTCAAATAGGTAAAACAGAACCATGACAGCTGTTTAAATCAAAACAATCTTCCAATCAAATATTTCTATACATTACTTGAATATAGTTTCAGGACTTAGCTTGAGCTATATATAGAAATAGGAGGAGAAAAGGAACAGAATTAGAGTCTGATGAAATGTCCTTACTTAGAAAGTATATATTCTAAAGTTACTTCAGGTTAAAATAGTGTGTTAAGTAGCAGGAAGTTGGATTTAGAGTAACATAAAGTAAATCCTCATCTTCACTATCATTGCAGACTGGAATCGTTGCAAAAACTGGATTAAGCCAAGGGAAAAAAGTGAATGGAAAAACTGATTATTCAAAATGCCTGTTATTCTAGAAAAGCAAACATCATTTAGGAATTTTTTAGAAAATAATAACCTTTTTTGACTCAATCAAGTCACTATATTCTTTGAGTCCAGAGTATATATAAGTACAATATGTGAATGCATAAATAAGATAATCAGAAAAATGCTAGGAACTGTTAACCCAGATGGTCAAAAAGCCATTAGATAAAATAACCTGAAAGTTTTACATACTTGGGAGCTGTGGGCCCACACACATGTACACACATAGAAACTTAGGCACAAATGAGGATTTCAAAGCAACATTGAAATTTGCTTATGAATCTCTAGTTTTCTGAATAAATGATTAGATGTCTCTTGAATATGTACTGATGAAAAATATTAGCATTCAAGTTCAAAAGTCAGAAACATGTTTGAAACAGCTTATGTGTAACACAAGAACATTTTTGATGACAGTACTGTTGATTAATATGCTAACAACTATGGACAGAGCTTCATAACATTGTACAATAGGCAGTGACCAAAGCCATTCCAAAGAAAAAGAAATGCAAGTAGGCATTACGAATAGTTGAGAAGAGGAGCAAAGGGAAAGGAAAAGGAAAGAAATACCCATCTGAATGCAGAGTTACAGAGAACAGTAAGGAGAGATAAGAAAGTCTTCTTAAGTGAACAATGCAAAGAAATAGAGGGAAACAATAGCATGGGAAAAACTAGAGATCACTTCAAGAAAATTAGAGATGCCAAGGAAACATTTCATGCAAAGAGGTACACAATAAAGATAGAAATGGCAAGGACCTAACAGAAGCAGAAGAGACTAACAGGTGGCAAGAATACATAGAAGAACTATACAAGAAAAGGTCTTAATGATGGGATAACCATGATGGTGTGATCACTTACCTAGAGACAGACATCCTGGAGTGTGAAGTCAAGTGCGCCTTAGCAAATATAACTATGAGCAAAGCTAGTGGAGGTGATGGAATTCCAGCTGAGCTATTTCAAATCCTAAAATATGATGCTGTGAAACTGCTCACTCCATATGCCAACAAACCTGGAAAACTCAGCAGTGGCCACAGGACAGGAAATGATCATTTTTCATTCCAATCCCAAAGAAGGGCAATGCCAAAGAATATTAAAATTTAGAATGGTCCAATAGTATCCTAGTTTTAATCAAGTATCAATTAGCCAGTCAAGAATTTTAGGGATGGATATAATAAAACCAAAACAGAAACAAAAATCAGAAGATCTGGGTGGGAACAAGGATTGAGAAAATTATAATACAAATTTGTAATGAGTAAAACTAAGTTGGGTCATAAAAACAGAGATCTTATTATTTTTAAGATTTTTCTTCCAAATTGCCTCAATATCAAAAAGAATGAATGACTACCCTAAAAAGTATCAAGAATTACAGAAATAAGATTGGTTAAGGTTGGCTTCAGCAGTACATGAACCAAGAACTTCCAGATGTCCAAGCTGGATTTAGAAAAGGCAGAGGAACCAAAGATCAAATCGCCAACTTCTGCTGGATCATCAAAAAAGCAAGAGAGTTCCAGAAATACATCTGCTTTATTGACTACACCAAAGCCTTTAACTGTGTGGATCACAGCAAACTATGGAAAATTCTTAAAGACATAGGAATATCAGATGACTTGACCTGACTCCCATGAAATCTGTATGCAGGTAGAAAGCAACAGTTAGTGGACATGGAAAACAGACTGCTTTCAAATTGGGAAAGGAGTACGTTAAGGCTGTATGCTGTTACCCCGCTCATTTGACTTATATGCAGAGTACATCATGAAAAATGCCAGGCTGGATGAAGCACAAGCTGGAATCAAAGTTGCCTGAAGTATCAACAATCTCAGATGTGCAGATGACATGACCCTTATGGCAAAAAGTGAAGAAGAACTAAAGAGCCTCTTGATGAAAGTGAAAGAGGAGAGTGGAAAAGTTGGCTTAAAGCTCAGCATTCCGAAAACTAAGATCATGGCATCTGGTCCCATCACTTCATGACAAATAGATGGGAAAACAAAGGAAACAGGGGGAGACTTTATTTTTGGGGGCTCCAAAATCATTGCAGGTTGTGACTGCAGCAATGAAATTAAAAGACGCTTGATCCTTGGAAGAAAAGCTATGACCAACCTAGACAGCATATTAAAAAGCAGACAGAATACTTTGCCAACAAAGATCCATCTAGTCATAGGTATGATTTTTCCAGTAGTCATGTATGGATGTGAGAGTTGGACTATAAAGAGGGCTAAGTACAGAAGAATTGATGCTTTTGAACTGTAGTGTTGGAGAAGACTCTTGAGAGTCCCTTGGACTGCAAGGAGATAAAAAAATAGTCAACCCTAAAAGAAAGCAGTCCTAAATATTCATTGGAAGGACTGATGCTGAAGCTGAAACTCCAAAACTTAGTCACTTAATGTGAAGAACCCATTCATTGGAAAAGATCCTGATGCTGGGAAAGATTGAAGGCAGGAGGAGAAGGAAACAACAGAGGATGAGATAGTTGAATGGCATCACCAACACAATGAAAATGAGTTTGTGTAACCTCTGTGGGTTGGTGATGGACAGGGAGGCCTGGAGTGCTACAGTCCATGGGGTCACAGAGAGTCAGACATGACTGAGCAGCTGAACTAAAGGATGGATCTAGACATTATCCTACTAAGTGAAGTAAGACAGAGAAAGACAGATGCCCTGTGATATCACTTGAATGTGTAATCTAAAAAAAGATACAAATGAACTTATTTACAAAACAGAAAGAGATCCATAAACTTCAAAAACAAATTTATGGTTATCCAGGGGAAAAATTGGCCGGGGGGGGGATATATTAGCAGTTTGGGATTAACATTTATAGACTACTGTATATAAAATACATAGCCAAATAGGACCTACTTGTGTATAGCACAGGGAACTCTATGCAATATCTTTTACTAACCTATATGGGAAAATAATCTGAAAAAGAATGGATATATGTGTGTGTGTTAGTAGCTCAGTCATGTCTGACTCTTTGGTATTTCATGGACTACAGCACATCAGGCTCCACTGTCCATAGAATTCTCCAGGCAAGAATACTCGAATGGGTAGCCAGTCCCTTTTTTAAGGGATCTTCCTGACCCTGGGATCAAACCTGGGTCTCCTTCATTGCAGACAGATTCCTTATTGTCTGAGCCACCATTTAGCACAGGAATTCCAGTCAGTGTTCTTTATTAACCTATATAAAAGAATCTGAAAAACAATGGATACATTTGTATGAATACCTAAATCACTTTGCTGTACATTTGAAGTTAACACAACATTATAAATCAACTACACTCTAATTTAAAATAAAAATTAAATTAAGTTTTAAAAAATAGAAATATGGTCAGCTGAAAGTATGAAATAAGCAATCTCTTATTCTCTAATGAAAAACTAAAAATGTTGTATATATTCTGTAAATAACATATGATATATATGAACATATATATATAATGCTTTCAAAATATACAAATGTGCAGATATGTATCTAGTATTTGACTAGTTGGATTAGTTTCTGGAAGATGTTTCCTGTTTATCCAGCATCCACTTAAGAAGAGTACCATGCACAATAACAGGAGTATCTGCAAAAGAGAAAAGAAAGAGGAAAGAGAGAAAAGTATTTCAAAGAATGATGATGTTCCAAAAATGTCTGTATCAAATCCTGCTTAAAACTGCCCTTGAATTTTATAGGAAAACTATAAGCAGTATTCAAAGAAGCTACTGAGTTTTACTTATACTGTAGATCTAAGTCTAGGGAAAATTCTCTAAAGTGTGTAATCTAAGTTTCAGTAACCTGTCCAGTTAAAGATGATTAAATATATTTTAATTCAATAAGCATTTACTCCCCCCTCTAAATACTACCAAGTATACAATAGAAAATATCGTAGGTATAAATAAATATATATATACATATATTATATAGCTATGAATTTTCATATACAATTCCATATGTTCATCTCTATAGCCAAAGTTAATTGTTTTATCCATTTTACACATTGGAATAAATTTCACTGAAAAGAATATGTAGAAAAGTGAGACAAAATCTAAACTGACATTTTGTTTCCAAAGCCAGTGGGTTTTTTTGTTTTGTTTTGTTTTGTTTTGTTTTTGCCTAAGTAATTATTCCTACAAATCAGCAACTTCATTCCTCTGTTCTATTTTCTTCTTCACAGTCTTTGATAATATTTTTAAACCATTTCCAATAGAGAAGTAATCTTCCCTACATTTTTTGACAGTTTATTATATACAAGTAGCCTATAATTAAATTGCTAAACATATAATGTATGGTTTTGAAGAAAATGAAAATTGACAAAGTGAGTTAAAAATCTATCCCTTTGTGTAATTCTATACATATAAAATCTCTGGGAGCTGTAAAAATTAAGAAAAAATTCTCATCTCTTTAAGGTAGAGTGCCTAAAAAGGCACAATGTCTAAAGAATGATACATATAAGTGTAGATAAACTGTGACATGCTATTAAAGATCTCTTCAACAATTAATCACTTTTACCAGATGGTATTCCATCTGACTGTCGTCAATAATGAGCACCTTTGGTGGCATTGAAGATGGCAGACCTGTTTTATTATCATGGCCTATTTGGATATTTGCCAAAGAGAAAAAGAAACAAGTCAGCATCTTGTAAACATAATCACAATAGTCTTCCATATTTTCTATTTCAAGTCTTAAAGTGAAATTTTTTTCCCATGTGGAACTGGACAAAAGAGAAATGCACACAGATTTGCAGAATTTAAATTACTTATTATAACAAACTCACAAGTCTAATTCCCTATTCAAGAATTCACTTGCATCTTAATTGGAATAGGGATATTTTCCCAAGAAAGAATTATAAAGTCATACATCATTAGGAATGTAAGTGCACATCAGGGTATCAAAAATTAATTTATAATTAAGTATGTTAATGGTTTCAGTAATTTATTCTACTTTTCTACCTTAAGCTTTTTTCTTTTAAATTATCTTCATGAAGACAATTGAGAATTTAGAATTGCTAATAAAATATCCTTATGCTGTTTTTAAAATAAAGATTTATTTTTCTTATATCACCTTTTTCAGTATCAGATCATATAGGAGAAAAATAAAAGACATTTTCATCATTATTCATTAAAGTGCTATAGTTGTAGAGAAATAGGTAACAACAGAAGAATACAGATGGAAAGGCAACTAACAGTAAAACACAGCATGGAATTTTCCTTTATATTTTTAATAGCCTGCAGTTTGCTAGCCTCCAAAAGTGCTGCTTTTCATTGAAGCCATGACTATGTAAAGCTGGGAAAATATTAAATTCTTTTAGTTTTAATTAACTGATAATCTAAATTACTTGAATGTTGGTCTTGAATATTTTATTTTCCCTAAACTTCTTAGTAGGCACAGCAAAACCCCTTGTTAAACTTTCCTCTCCTTAAGAAGTAAAGTTAACATTTAACAAGGAACAATATTCTTAGGTAGCTTCAGAATGACATAGTTTAACTTCCTGTTCAATTTGTAAAGTGCCATAACTATTTTTCAGGAGCAGAGTCAGAGAATGGAGTAAAAATTTGGAATGGCTGTAGGAATGGTAGATTTTATATGTAAAGAAATCAAAGTGATTAGTAGAAATTATTCATACTCAAGAATTGGAAGTTGGATATAATCTCAGAGCAACTGAGCAACCAGAACCTTGATATCTTGAGCAGAGGAGTAAGAAAAGCTCAACTAAGTATTTTGAACAATGTATATTCAAATTCACTGAGTCGTTTGTCTACCTTTATACCACAAAACAGCTCAAAGGTAAAGGAATTTTTTTTTAATGCAAATAACTGGGTTTACATATTTTTTAAAAATTATTAGTTTACTTTTGTTTTTCATCCTTTTGTATATACTGATTTCTATTTTATCTGAGATATCCATCTACTTCAGGAAAGATCAGACTTGGGAGAACAAAAATGCAAAGAGAACATGATGATCTTGAATTTCAAGTGATATTAAGAGAATTTTTTTTTTCAGGTTCTTTTATGCTTTCATTAACATATCAAGAACTAAGCCTGGCAAGCTTCATAGTGATTTTATAATGAAACTTAGAATAAAGATAAAACAAGATATGATAAAAGGGAATTTCCTTCTCTGCAGAAATAAGAAAGGTCCATCCCAACAGGAACCAGGGGAAAAGAGAAAAGAATTGATAGCTTGGATTAGTCAAAGACAAGGTCCTCATGTGCCCTCTTCATCAGTGAATGATTCATGTGCTAAAGCCTGAAACTTAAAAAGTGAGAAACTTGGATAAGAAGCCTCTAAATAGTATGGAGATGATGTAAGTATCTAGTTCTAAAAGTCTGCTGAAAATTATTTCAGTGCCTATTTACTCAGTTCTTTCAAGGATAGTACCTAAAATGTATGCCTTAGGACATTAGCATTTGATTCTCTTTCATAACCTGGTTGAGAAAGGCTGAATCTAGAAGAACCTATTTATTGAGTTGGCCAGAAAGTTCATCTGAAATTTTCCTTTAACATTTACTGAAAAAACGACCAAAAAATAATTGGCCTATCCTTTATTTATTTATTTATTTATTGGTCAACACGTGCAACCTGGTAGAAAGAGATAGGATACAGTTAGTACAGGGAAGCATGCAGAGGCTAAGTCTAATTTCCTATGTCCAATTTATGGCAGAAAAAATACTGAGTTTTCTCAATTCAGGGATAGAAAGGCACTAAGAGACTAATTGAACCAGAAAAGGCCCATATGACATGATGATTAATAAAAATAACCTTATAGAAAGAGGAAAAATAAATCATTGGCTTTCAGTTGCAATAATTAAATATAAAAGACTTATAATTGCTACAATTTGTTAAGAGTATCGGTTATATTACATGTGTAGTTTGCTGCTGCTACTGCTAAGTCACTTCAATCATGTCCAACTCTGTGCGACCCCATAGATGGCAGCCCACCAGGCTCCCCCATCCCTGGGATTCTCTACGCAAGAATACTGGAGTGGGTTGCCATTTCCTTCTCCAACATGTGTAGTTTATAATATAAATTATATAGTTTATCATAGTTATTTCTCAGATCTATTTCAGACTGAGTTTTTGAGTGGTTAGGATTGATTGTTTTGTGTTATTGGAATAAGAAAAACCTAAAAATAAACTGACACATGACCCGTCAATCCCAATCCAGGGCATATACCTGGAGAAAACCATTTTTCAAAAAGATTCATGCAACTTAATGTTTCAGTATCAGTTCAGTCGCTCAGTCGTGTCTGACTCTTTGCAAACCCATGAACCGCAGCACGCCAGGCCTCCCTGTCCATCACCAACTCCCAGAGTTTACCCAAACCCATGTCCATTGAGTTGGTGATACTATCCAGCCATCTCATCCTCTGTCATTCCCTTCTCCTTCTGCCCTCAATCTTTCCCAGCATCAGGGTCTTTTCAAATGAGTCAGTTCTTCGCATCAGGTGGCCAAAGTATTGGAGTTCCAGTTTCAACATCAGACCTTCCAATGAATACCCAGGCCTGATCTCTTTTAGAATGGACTGGTTGGATCTCCTTGCAGTTCAAGGGACTCTCAAGAGTCTTCTCCAACACCACAGTTCAAAAGCATCAATTCTTCGACACTCAGCTTTCGTCACAGTCCAACTCTCATATTCATACATGACCACTGGAAAAACCATAACCTTGACTAGACGGACCTTTGTAGGCAATAAAAAAAGCAAAATAATGCCAATTGCAGCAACAGGGATGAACCGAGAGACTGTCATACTGAGTGAAGTAAGTCAGACACAGAAAGACAAATGTCATATGATATCACTTATACGTGGAATCTAAAAAGCAAACGAAACAGAAGTAGAGTCACAGATGTAGAAAACAAAACTGTGGTTACCAGGGAATAAGGTGCTGTGCTTAGTCACTCAGCCATGTCTGACTCTTTGTGACCCCATGGACTGTAGCCCACCAGACACCTCTGTCTATGGGGATCTCCAAGCAAGCATACTCGAGTGGATTGCCATGCGCTCCTCCAGGGGCTCTTTCAAGCCCAGGGGTCAAACCCAGGTCTCCTGCATTCTAGGCAGATTCCTTACCAACTGAACTACCAGAGAAGCTCAGGGAATGGGGAGGAGGAATGATAAATTGAGAGACAGGTATTGACATATACACAGTACTATATATAAAATAGATAACTAAGAAGAACCTGCTGTATAGTACAAGGAGCTCGACTCAATATCCTGTAATTACCTATGTGGGAAAATAATCTAAAAAAAAAAAAGAAAGTCTACATATGATTCACTTTGCTGTACACCTGAAACTAACACAACATTGTAAATGGCTATTGATTCAGATCCGTGGACCATGTTTCTCCAATTACTTATTCTGTGGGAAATTCCATATAAAATATATATAAATAATGAAACAAAAAGAAAGAATATGTTCAGTTCAGATCAATCTCTCAGTCGTGTCTGACTCTTTGCGACCCCGTGAATCGCAGCACGCCAGGCCTCCCTGTTCATCACCATCTCTCGTAGTTCACTCAGACTCACATCCATCAAGTCAGTGATGCCATCCAGCCATCTCATCCTCTGTTGGCCCCTTCTCCTGCCCCCAATCCCTCCCAGCATCAGAGTCTTTTCCAATGAGTCAACTCTTCGCATGAGGTGGCCAAAGTACTGGAGTTTCAGCTTTAGCATCATTCCTTCCAAAGAAATCCCAGGACTGATCTCCTTCAGAATGGACTGGTTGGATCTCCTTGCAGTCCAAGGGACTCTCAAGAGTCTTCTCCAACACCACAGTTCAGAAGCATCAATTCTTCGGCGCTCAGCCTTCTTCACAGTCCAACTCTCACATCCATACATGACCACAGGAAAAACCATAGCCTTGACTAGACGGACCTTAGTCGGCAAAGTAATGTCTCTGCTTTTGAAAATACTATCTAGGTTGGACATAACTTTTCTTCCAAGGAGTAAGCGTCTTCTAATTTCATGGCTGCAGTCACCATCAGCAGTGATTTTGGAGCCCAAAAAAATAAAGTCTGACACTGTTTCCACTGTTTCCCCATCTATTTCCCATGAAGTGATGGGACCGGATGCCATGATCTTCGTTTTCTGAATGTTGAGCTTTAAGCCAATTTTTTCACTCTCCTCTTTCACTTTATGTTAGAAGATATTGAAAGTGTTTAAAAAAGTTAATTTTGATGAATATATCTCTTACCATTTTTATTATGATTATATAAAAATGTATCTTTTCTTACTTCCTGATAAGATTCTGATTTAAGGACAGATATATTATTCTGTTTACTTGATCATAATTGAAACAAACATAGAATTATAAAAATGGAGGTATGTAAATGTAAAATAGGAAGAAAAGTTGCCTTCCACACGTGAAAAATTTTGGAAAACAGGGAAAGTCAACTTACAATTCCCGAGTAAATGACATAAAGTTATGGGAAATAAATAAAACAGATCACATTGGTAGAAGTCAGTCAGCACCTCTACTTTGTAAATGTGAGGCTTGGAAAAGATTGCAGTTTTGTTGGTGATAGTGCTTGCAGCACTTCTATTCCTGTTGTCTACAACCCTGAAAAGCAGTTCAGCCAAGTGGCCCCAGGATAAAGTAGCTATGGGAGTAGATAGGCTTGAAGCAGTTCTTTTTCAGGTTCAGAGCTCAGAAAGTAGACTCGATGATGTTTTAAGTCACATTGATAAAATCTTGTGCAACTTTTTTTTTTTTTTGGTCTGCCCTGCTGCTACTGCTGCTAAGTCACTTCAGTCGTGTTGGACTCTGTGAGACCCTATAGACAGCAGCCCATGAGGCTCCCCATCCCTGGGATTCTCCAGGCAAGAACACTGGAGTGGGTTGCCATTTCCTTCTCCAATGTATGAAAGTGAAAAGTGAAAGTGAAATGCTCAGTTGTATCCGACTCTTAGCGACCCCATGGACTGGAGTCTACCAGGCTCCTCTGACCATGGGATCTTCCAGGCAATAGCACTGGAGTGGGTTGCCATTGTCTGCCCTGATGTGTAAATCAGGAAGAAACAGCCCTAGTTTTCAATTGAAAGAAGAGGGAAAGGAAGGGAAAGAAAGGGAGGGGAAGGAAAGGGAAGGACACTGTCTTGCTCAAGTTAAAAGAAGAAAAGAACACTGCATTTTAGGTCTTCCTTATATAGTTGGAGAGAGTCCGACACAACTGAGCTACTGAACTGAACTGAACCGAACTGTATGATCCTTTACTCATTGGATTCTGCCAATTCCTGAGTTAACGTCAGCAGACTGTTAGACATTGGCAAAGGATAGCAGCCTAACCTGTGCTCATTCTTCTGAATATCATCTAATATCTGCTTTATCACACTCTCTTTACTTCCTAACCTTTGGAAAAGAAATTCATCATAAGTTTGAATATAATCAGTGAATAAATGGCCAGGAGTTCTTTTAAGCATCGGACTTCCTGTTTGGCTAGACCTTTTCAAACCAAATCAAGGAAAGAAAGGAGCTGGTTTTTCACTCTAAAAAAAAAAAAAGTAAGCTATTTGCATTTTGTAAGACTGTGACACAGTTGCTAGGTCTTTAGCCATTTCAAGACCTTGGGTATTCAATACCAGTATCAACCAGTCACCCCATTATTGTGACAATCAAATTTCAGAATGGTTTGTCTCCAAGACTAAGTTAGTTGTTACTCCCTTTCAGAATCTGGTTTAATTTTCTGGAGGAATGTTTACATAGCAGAAACAGACAAGATAGTTACCGGGGTTACTGGGGTGGATATGCCTTTCTTCAGAATCGGTAATCATAATTTGAACTTTAATCTCATTAGTGACTTCATTGGGTTATATTAAAATACCTGTTTTTCCCCCTAATGCAAATTTATATTTTTAAATTGAAAACTTAAAAAAATGTAATTGAAACTGAAATAATGTTAAAATGTTTAGCACTTTGTCTGCTGTATTATGGCTCCCTTATTTTCTTATTAGTTCTATTGCTAATTTGATAAATATTTTATTTCATTTTGTATGTTTTCAAAGCTCATATTTTGTAGAAAAACCTATAGAAAAAATTCAGGTGAGACAGACTGTTCACTTAATTTTACTCAGTGTCAGCACTAGGTGAGTTAATGAATTAAATGAGTATATCCATCAAAATAGATCTGAATTGTCCTGAAGACCAAAAACTAAGTTTTATTTACACAAAATGAGAGTATTTTCAAATCAACTCTGCTTAGAATCATCAATTGGTACAAAATAAGATAGGCTTTGGAATCACTTAGATTTAGTTAAAATAATACAAAAAATTGTAATATGAAAATTATTTCATTGTGTAACTTTCATGTAACTTTTTGCTTTAAGCTGATTTGCCAAATAGATAAATTGATTTAGGTTGAGAATAAAACTTCATCATTATTGGGCCAGATTTTACAAATGCCTGTTATCTATACATTTGGAGAAAGATTTGAGTGGTGATTCTTCTCATTTTCCCTTTTTTTTTTCCTACTTTTCACCTATTGCTTTGACACTGCTAAACAGAGAAGGCATTTTTTAAAAGATAAATTTAAAATTTAGTTCATGACATATCTTTTTTATAATTATATAAAATGTATCCAGCAATTTACATGCCATTATAAAATTAGTACTCAAAAGTTTTACTAAACTGTTTGCTATTCTAATCGCAGGAAATAAATTATATATTAATTGGGGTTATTAACATGCTTGTTTCTTACATGAGAAGTTTTAATGTAGTTTTAAGTGTTTTACATTCAGAAATAATTCAAGTCTATTTTCCCAGACAGGACATTAAAACATACAAAGTTTACATGTCTGTTTCACCCTTAGTGGCTATAACAATAGCAGTACCTCCCACAAAATATGATTTTATCAAATTTTCATTTTGGATAGAGACAGTATACAGAGGATATTAAGTGGAAAGTGGTTCAGTTTTGACATAAAGTAAATGGCAAGTTTTTTTTTCCTTTTTTTTTTAAATTTTATTTTTACTTTATTTTACTTTAAATAAAGCAAATGGTAAGTTTTGAAATAAATATATATGTGTGTGTGTGTCAGAGTAACATGATTTCTATTTATGTATGGATTTATTTACTTATTTATATAATGGGATTCACACTGAAAAAGTTTCATAGGCTTGTCTTGATTTCTGTAGATACCTCAGGATGATCAGAGAATAATTTCATCCTTTATTCATTCCATCATCATTTCCTGAAGATGGTAACCAGGTTATTTTGTAACAAAATATCTACTTACCCTCAAGAGCAGTTATAATTATTTGTCTTTCAACATGAAAAATAAAAATAAATAAATTCCTAGAAACAAGAAAGTAAGAAAGATATCTTTGCTTTCCATGGAGAAGTCAAGGTAAGGAACTGACCTAAATTCTGCCAGAAGTCAGGAGCTTGGTGCCTTAAGGGCTGGAAGCTAGCAAGGGCTGTCCTAACCAGTTTCTGTTCCCTTGTAAATATCAGCATCATCCCTAACTACACCACCACCCCAGGTTCCACCCAAGGGACAGATTGATGGCCACAGATAATGAAGTTCACTCCAGAGCTGTCCTGAGAATAGCTTCATCAACACCTGTGAGGGTTAGTCTTAAGTAAGTTATAGACACTAAGTTTTGAAATATCAGTAAAGGGTAATGTGTTTAGCTCAGAAGAGAGGAAATTTACTTTCCTGCCTTCAGAAGGGCTGGACAAAGAAAGAACAGGATCAGGAGCTATAAAAGACTGAGAAATAGGGGCCTCTTTCTCCTGTCTTGTGACTCAAGTAACTCGGTAAAAATAGAGATAGAGATACAAATACATATTGACATACACATAAATATACATATATAGATGGCTAATAGATGTGCTGTGCTTAGTCAAAGAAGGCAATGGCACCCCACTCCAGTACTCTTGCCTGGAAAATGCCATGGATGGAGGAGCCTGGCAGGCTGCAGTCTATGCTAAGGGTCGGACACAACTGAGCGACTTCCCTTTCACTTTTCACTTTTCACTTTCATGCATTGGAGAAGGAAATGGCAACCCACTCCAGTGTTCTTGCCTGGAGAATCCCAGGGACAGGGGATCCTGGTGGGCTGCCGTCTATGGGGTTGCACAGAGTCAGACACGATTGAAGTGACTTAGCAGCAGCAGCAGCTGTGTTTAGTTGCTCAGTCATGTCTGCCTCTTTGCAACCCCATGGACTATAGCCCACCAGGCTGCTCTATCCATGGGGATTCTCCAGGCAAGAATACTGGAGTGGATTTCCATGCCCTCCTCCAGGGGATCTTCCCAACTCAGGGACTGAACCCACATTGCCAGTGGATTCTTTACTGCCTGAGTCACCAGGAAAGCCCAGATAGACATGTTTTAGGAAAGAAGTTACTATAAATAAGGAACAGATAATTGGGAATATCCCCTGATGGAGGAAATGGCAATCCACTCCAGTGCTCTTGCCTGGGATATCCAATGCCATAGGAGCCTGGCAGCATATAGTCCATGGGGTTGCAAAGAGTTGGACACGACTGAGCAAGAGCATGCATATATACACAGTGGACCAAATAACAACATCAAGTGGGTTTATTTCCAATCATGGGTACTAGGTTCCAAGCTGTACCTAATTTGCTTAAGGTATAAACAACAACCAATGTGAACTGTTGTACAAAGTTCCTACTCATTACTCATTTCTAGAGAAATACATTGTATTAGCTTGCTCAGAACATCATACGAAATACCACAGACTGGGTTGTCCAAATTGTTGTTGTTGTTCAGATACCAGGTCAGGTCTGACTCTTTGCAACCCCATGCCCTTTAGCACACCAGGCTCCTTTGTCTTTCACTATCTCCTGGAATTTGTTCAAAGTCATGTATGATAGATAGCATCACTGACTAAATGGACATGAATTTGAGAAGACTCTGGGAGATAGTGAAGGATGGGGAGTCTGACATGCTGGAGTCCACGGGGTCACAAAGAGTCAGACATGACTGAACAACAGCAACAAATTTATGGTGGCTCATTTCACAAATGAGAAAAACATTGTTTCAGTTATTACCTTTACCAATACAGCCATTTAACAGCCATCAACATGGAATATTAAGTCTGGCTACTGTGGAAAATAGTCAGTGATGCTATCTAACCATCTCATTCTCTGCCACTCTCTTCTTCTTTTGCCTTCAGTCTTTCCCAGCATCAGTCTTTCCCAGTGAGTCGACTCTTCATATCAGGTGGTCAAAGTATTGCAGCTTCAGCTTCAGCAACAGTCCTTCCAAAGAATATTCAAGGTTGATTACCTTTGGGATTGACTGGTTTGATCTTCTTGCAGTCCAAGGGACTCTCAAGAGTCTTCCCCAACACTGCAGTTCAAAAGCATCAATTCTTTAGTGCTCAGCTTTCTTCTTTATAGTCCAACTCTCTCATCCATACTTGACTACTGGAAAAATCATAGCTTTGACTATACAGACCTTTGTTTTTAAAGAGATGTCTTTGTTTTTGAATATGCTGTTGAGGTTTGTCATAGCTTTCCTTCCAAGGAGAAAATGTCTTAATTTCATGACTGCAGTCACCATCTGAAGTGACTGGAGACCCCAAAAGAAAAGCTGTCACCACCTCCATGTTTTCCCGTTCTACCTGCCATTAAGTGATGGGACTGGATTTCATGATCTTAGTTTTTTGAATGTTGAGTTTCAAGCCAGCATTTTTACTCTCCATTCTCACCTTCATCAAGAGGCTCTTTAATTCCTCTTTATTTTCGCTGTTATGGTGGTATCATCTCTCTTAATAGCAGACATTAATTTTCTTACAATTTTGGAGACCAGAAGTTGAGAACAAAGTATTGGAGTGTTGATTTCATTCTGAGGCCTCTCTCCTTGTCTTGTCATTAGCTGTCTTTCCCTTTGTCTTTACATGGTCTTTCCTCTGGGTGTTTGTGTCCTCATCTCCAATTCTTATAAGGATACAAGTCATATTAGATTAAGGCCCACTCAATGATCTCACTTTACTTTAATCACCTCTTTAAAGCTCTAACTCCAAATAATCATATTCTGAGGTACTGAAGGTTAGGATTTCAATGTACAAATTTGCAAAGTGATGCAATTCAGTCAATGACATGGATTTTCTAGTGACACTTAGCTAATACATTAAATAGTACTCATTATTGAATAGACATTGAAATCACTACTATTTAGAATGGATCTTATTTTCAGTGAGAAAGGATATGAGAAGTTGGGTCAGTTAGGATTTAGCACAGGAAACTGAAATCATACTAAGGTTTTTAAGGGATGCATTATTTAAGGGAATTCTGTATTCAAACAAGAAGTGGGAATCAAAGTCAAGGTTATCAATGAAGGTTTCTAATGAAACTTAATGTGCACACTCCATTAGGAAGTGCTACATTCCCATTACTTAATCATTAAAAAGAATGAAATAATGCTTCTTGCAGCAGCATCGATGATTATGGAGATTATCATACTAAATGAAGTAAGCCAAACAGAGAAAGACAAATATCATGCGATATCACTTATACGCAAAATCTAAAAAAAAGAACTTATTTACAAAACAGAAACACTCACAGACTTAGAGAACAAGCTTATAGTTACTAGCAGCAAAGAGTTGGGGAGGGATAGATTGTGAGTTTGGGACTGACATTTACATACTATTATAGTTAAAATAGATAACCAAACATGACCTACTGTATAGCACAGGAAACTCAGCTCAATATTCTGTAATAACCTAAGTGGGAAAATAATTTGAAAAAGAAAGGGTAATTGTATGTGTATAACCAAATCATTTTGCTCTACACCTGTGACAAACACACATAAAATTATATAAAATTTTAAAAATTAATTAATGAAATTTTTTTTAAAAAATTTATAAGTTATTGCTACATTCACAATTCTCTTTTAGGCAGGTTTTCTCCACATCAGGCCTTCCATGTGGCTGTTATGAGGCAATATTTTTTTAAGATTTTTTGTTTATGTGGACCATTCTTAAAGTCTCTATTGAATAGCTTACAATATTGCTTGTGTTTATTTTTTTGGTTTTTGGCTGCAGGGTATGTGGGATTTTAGCTCCCTGACCAAAGATCAGACCCACATCCCCTGAATCAGAAGGCAGACCCTCAACCACTGGACCCAGGGAAACCCTGGGACACCATTCTTCAGTTAGTTAAATCCTTGTTGTGTTTTAAAATTTTAAAAGGTATTCTAAAAGGTGTTTGGAATGAGAAACATTCAGAAGATATTTAAAAGAAATTTTTCCTCTTTAAAATAATCCATGAGGTCCTAATTAAGATTTTGGAGTCATAACCATGACTTTCTCTTCTGCCTGAAACATTCTTTGGACAGTTTATTTTGAAGGTCTTTCTGCTTTTTAGAATGTTCTGCTGTGAAAGACCTGAGATGAGAACTAGTTAAAATTTTGTGTCTGGAAAGTCCTGGCCCATGACCGATGTTCGTAAAACCCTAAGGATACCTTTGGTGTAGCTGAAAGCTTCAGTGAAGCACTGCCTTAAATCTTCCTAAGTTCTTAATAGAATGTCTTACTGTGATACCCTTAGGATTTTTACACTGAGATCTTGAAGTACCATAAAATGTATATTTGCCTTGAGGACCTCCCTCCGTTTTTTGTTTGAACCTCTTTTTCTATGTGGAGAGGATAGGGAATAAGATAGTTTAAATTTGATCCACATCTTGAGTTGGAAATATGTCATCCATATTTTCATTGAAAAGTGAACATTTTCTTTTCTAGCTTATATTTATCTTTTTGTGTTTTCTCATAGGAAGCATGAAGAAGCCAATTTGTACTTTTTATACTCTGTGTAGAAATATACCCATGCAAATATACTACTCTATTAGGTATGCTGCCAAAATTTTGACTATGACGCAACCTTTTCTCAAGTCTCCAGTAACATTTCTTTAGTGTCCTTCAAGCTCTCATTAATTTTTCTCAAACTGTTTCCAACCTTTTAGGATGAATTTCCTCAAGGCCTTTATGCTTGTGCTAGCTACAAAGTCCCAGAGCCAGAGCTACATGAGAAGTTTCTATTATGATATCACACAGATTCCAGCACTAAATTCTATTTTGGCTCATCTCTACTCCATGATACCTGTGGCCTTTGCTGAAATGGCTCTAAAGGCTGGAGGCTGAAACAGTTGAACTCCATCCTGTACCTGTTTCTACTGTTCCATAAGGCCTCCCAGTATAGCTAGTTGTGCTTCCTCACAGCATGGCAAGGGAGTCAGCTTTCTATTATGACTTGGCACTATAAAAGGAATGTAATAGAAGCTCTCAGTCCTCTTAAAAGAAAGATTCAAAACAGGTTTAAAATAACTTTTGCCACATTACTTGTAGAAGCCACAGGCCGCCCCAGATTCAAGTGGAGAAAATACAAATTGTGCCATTTGGAATAAGATTTGTTAAAGAATCTTATCCTCTATTTATAGTGGAAAGCTATGACAAACCCAGACAGCATATTACAAAGCAGAGGGATCACTTTACTCACAAAAGCCTGCATAGTCAAAGCTATGGTTTTCCAAGTAGTCATATATGGATGTGGGAGTTGGATCACAAAGAAGGCTGAGCAGCAAAGAATTGATGCTTTCAAACTGTGGTGCTAGAGAAGAAATTGAGAATACCTTGGACTGCAAGGAGATAAAACTAGTCCATCCTAAAGGAAATCACCTATGAATATTTTGGAAGGACTGAAGCTAAAGCTGAAGCTCCAATACTTTAGCCACCTGATGTGAAGAGTCAACTCATTGGAAAAGACCTTGATCCTGGGAAGATTGAAGGGAAAAGAAAAAGAGGGTGGAGAGGATAAGATGGTTAGATAGAATCACCAACTCAATGGACATGAATTTGAGCAAACTCCAGGAGACAGTGAAGGATGAGGAATCTGACATGTTGCAGCCCATGGTGTCACAGACTCGGACATGACTTAGAGACTGAACAACAAATTTATGGTGGCTTGTTTTATAAATGAGTAAGCCATTGTTTCAGTTATCACCTTTACAAATACAGCCACTTAACAGCCATCAACACAGAATATTAAGTCTGGCTACTGTGGATAATAGGTATAATTAAGAAGTCTAGGACAGCTCCTGAGTGTCTGTCATAGATAAGGGATTGAATGACATTTATTAGCATTTATTGGCTTCCCTGGTGGCTCAGAAGATAAAGAACCTATTTGTAATGTGGGAGACTTGGGTTCAGTCCCTGGGTTAGGAAGATCACCTGGAGGAGGGCATGGCAACCCACTGCAGTATTCTTGCCTGGAGAATCCCCAAGGACAGAGGAGCCTGGTGGTCTACAGTCCATGGGGTTGCAAAGAGTTGAACACAACAGCAACTAAGCACAGCACAGAATTTATGAGATACTTGGGAGAATAAATTTTAATTTTATAGATAAACTGAAACACTACACACACATCCACACAGACAGACCCACACACACACACATACACAAAATCCACCAGGTTTATGTGCACTTAATATATAATTGTGTGGCCAATAAACATAAAAATAAGAATAGGTTACTTTCAGTCATCTCTTTTATGGAATTTATATTTTTCAAAATCTTTCATTTGGCAAATATTCATTGACTGTGTACTCCTAGGAAGATACTTCTCCTGCCATTAGGAATATATCACTGATCAGAAAATAGCCAGCTCCTAATCTTGTAGATTCTATTCTAATAGAAGAAATATGTGTGTGGTCAGTTCCTCAGATGTGCTGACTCTTTGCAGCCTCATGGACTGCAGTCCACCAGGCTCCTCCATCCATGGAATTCTCCAGGCTAGAATACTGGAGTCGGTACTCTTTCCCTCCTCTAGGGGATATTCCCAACCCAGGGATCAAACCCAGGTTTCCCACACTGCAGGTGAATTCTTTACCAGCTGAGCCATAAGAGAAGCCCAAGAATACTGGAGTGAATAGCCTATCCTGTCTCCAGTGGATCTTCTTGACCCAGGAATCAAACTCAAGTCTCCTGCACTGAAGGCATATTCTTTACCAACTGAGGGAAGCCCAAGAGTCCTGTAGACAAAGTTAAATCTAGACATTTTGTTAGGAGTTTATTATTTTCTAATACTAGAAAAATACTCTAAATTAGAGAAAACTTTTAAGTGGAAAAAAAAGTTGTATAAAACACATATAAAATTTACTATTCTTTTCCTTAGTAAAAGTAAAAGCCTTATTTAAAAACAAAAGTGAAAAACATTATTGCCTTCCACATAAAGCTTTAAACATGGATATAGTTATATTTTCTTCTCCTTATTCCACAGTAAATACAATCCTTGAAAATAAAGATTATAGTTTAAGTCATTATACTTCTCAGTTTCAAAATTTCAATAAAATGCATTATTTTACTCCCTGACTCCTCAGTATGCTGATACATACAACTTTCTTTATAAGCATAGAAAAATAAAACAGGACTGTACTTTCAATAATGTGGTAGAAAAATGATAAAATAAGTTATATGTGAGGAAATATTGTCTCACTATGTCTTTAGGATATTTATCAAATCGACTCTATATTCTTGAAAGAAGTATTTCAAACAGAGTATAGGCATTAAAAATGCAAAGAAAGAAAAGAATACATATACAAAGACTGTTTTTTGTTTTTTCTTTTGTTTTTAATTAGGATATAGTTGCTTTGGGGCTTTCCTGCTGGCTTAGGTGCTAAAGAATCTACCCTCAATGCAGGAGACCCAGGTTTGATCCCCGGGTTAGGAAGATGCCCTGGAGAAGGGAATTACAACCCACTCCAGCATTATTGCCTGAAAAATCCCATGGACAGAGGGGCCTGGTGGGCTATAATTCATGGGATCTCAAAGAGTCAGACACGACTGAGCGACTACTTTCACTTTCATAGTTGTTTTACAATGTTGTGCTAATTTCTGCTGTACAATGAAGTGAATAAATTATATGACTCTTGGTTTTTAATTTCTTGGTGTATATGCATAGATGCACTTGTTTTGGAGAATATAATATTTCAGGTACTTGAGGGAATTTGAAAAATAAGATGCTATTTGTATAATTTTTCATTGCTGATGTAGCAAATTACTGCAACCTTAGTGACTTAAAGCAACAGAAGTTAATTTTCTTACAGTTTTGGAGGCCAGAGGTTCAGAATCAGTCTCAGTGGAGTGAACTGAAGAGCTCAACTTCTTTCTTTTTGGAGGCTTTGGGTATAATCCCTTCCCATGTTTTTTCCAACTTATAGAAGCAGCTGCCATTTCATAACTCATAGTCCCTTCCAGCATTCACATCACTTTTCCTCTGCTTTTGTTATCATATCTCCAACTGTGACTGTCTAGCCTCTTTTTTATAGAAACCCTGATGTGTAACTTCAGCCTACTCAGGCAACCTGGCCATCTCAAGGTCTTTAAACTATTCCTATTAGCAAAGTTTCTTTTGTCATGTAAGGTAACATACTCACAGCTAAGGTAGCATAGTCACAGGTTCTGGGGATTCCAACATGGATATCTTTAAGAGGCCATTGTTCAGCCTACCACTTAATACTATTATTGCAAATTTAAATATTTCCTCCCAAATATTTCTGCTGGTTACTAGAAATTTTAAAAATATCATTATGTGCTTTTTAAGAGGAAAACATAAGCAGTACACTCTTTGACATACATCATAGCAAGATCCTCTTTGAACCACCTCCTAGAGTAACAGAAATAAAACCAAAAATAAATAAATAAGACCTAATTAAACTTACAAGCTTTCACACAGCAAAGGAAACAATGGTGAAAAGGGCATACATGCTTGATCTGTTGTACTTTTTTTAACCCCATGGACTGTAGTCTGCCAGACTCCTCTGTCCATGGGATTATCCAGGCAAGGATACTGGAATAGGTTACTATTGCCTCCTCCAGGGGATCTTCCTGACCCAGGGATTGAGGAGCATCTCCTGCAGCTCCTGCATTGGCAAGCAGACTTTTTACCACTAAGTCACCTGGGAAGCCCAAAGGAAACAATAAACAAAAAATAAGATTAGAAGACAGTCCTCAGAATGGGAAAAAAAATAATACAAAGGAAACAACTGACAAAGCATTCATCTCCAGAACATCAAGGCAGCTCAGAGATCTCAATTTAAGAAAACAAACAGCCCAATCAAAAAATGTGCAGAAGACTTAAACAGATATTGTTCCAAAGAATACATACAATTGGTCAATAAACACCTGAACAGATAATCAACATCACTAATTAACGGGCATTGTAAAAATATCTACAAACAATAAACACTGGAGAGGATGTGGAGAAAAGGGAACCTTTCTACACTGTTTGTGAGAATGTAAACTGACACAATCATTTTGGAGAACAGTGTGGAGATTCTTTAAAAAAAAAAAAAAAAACTAAGAATAAATCTACCATATGACCCATCATCCCTACTGCTGGGCATATATCCTGAGATAACCACTATTCTAAAAGACACATGTACCCCAAGGTTCATTGCAACACTATTTACAATAGCCAGGACATGGAAGCAACCTATATGTCCATTGACAGATGAATGTAAGGAAGTTGTGGTAGATATAAGCAATGGAATATTACTCAGCCATAAAAAGAGCAAATTTGAGTCTGTTGTAGTGAGAGGGATGAAACTAAAGCCTGTTACACAGAATGAAATAAGTCAGGAAGAGAAAAATAAATATAGTATATTAATAGACACATATATATGGAATCTAGAAAAATGATATTGATGAAACTATTTGCAGGGAAGGAATGGAGGTTCAGATGTATAGAATAGACTTGTGAACACAGTGGAGGAAGCAGAGAGTGGGATGAAAGGAGTAAGTGGCAGCAACATATACACTCTATCATGTGTAAGATAGATAGCTGGTAAGAAGTTGCTGCATAGCACAGGGAGCCCAATCTGGTGCTCTGAGATAACCTGGAGGGCTGAGATGAGGAGAGGAGAAGGCGGCACTGGAAGGAGGGGATATATGTATAATTATGGCTGGTTTGCATCGTTGTATTGCAGAAACCAGCATAATATTGTAAAAATTTAAAAAACAAAAATACAAAAAAAAAAGGCAAAAAAATAAACAATGAGATAATTTTTTAAAAAACCTACCTAAATGTGGATATTTTGTGTAATTGTATGTGCAATTATATGCATATTTGTGTGCATTTGTGTGCAATTGTATGCAAATGTGTTTTGATTGCATATAAATAAGAGACAGCATTACTTTTACCTAGCTGTAAGGGAGCAGTAGGATTCTTCAATGACTGTTTGAAGTGATTCAGAAAGGGAAAATAAACCAGTAGGCTTTTTACAAGGCATTCATCACTGACAGTACATTAAGACATCCTTATGGGAAATGTTTACATTTATATACCGACTCTCAAGAGACAATACTTCTGCTAGAATTCAAAATCAAATATAGTTCTTCAAATTCATTTTTTATTTGAAATAAAAAGACCATATTAGCTCATTTTTCTCTTCCTACTAGTGATAAATTGGTTGTGAAAAATCACATTTTTAAAAGGAACAAAGAATGTAATCAAAATAATTATGGCTCTTTGGAATATAAATCACATTTAATTGTATAGTTACAAATATAACAGTGCTATATTTTATTTTGAAATCAAGAGAGACTAAAAGTTCCATTCATTTTATAACTTTCCTTGAAAGACTTTGCAGAATAAAAATGAAGAGAGAAACTTTTATAGTTTCTGCTGAAACAGCAACTCTAGTATTGTCACTCTAACTTCAGGTATCATTATTTGTAAAGCTGTATTTATACAAATACTGTCTTAATAAGTCCAGGCACTATGACAAAATACCATAGATTAGGTGGCTTTGACAACAAATATTTATTTCTCACAGTTCTGGAAGCTGGGAAGAGCAAGATTAAGGTGCCAGCAGACCTGGCATCTGCTTGGTTTTCAATATTCTTTGTTGTGTTCTTGACACATCCTTACATAGTGGAAAGTTAAGAGAGTGATCCCCTCTCTGTTGTCTCTTCTTATATGGGCACTAATCCCATTTATAAGCGCTGCATCTCCATGACCTAATTACCTCCCAAAGACCCCCAACTCCAAATCCCATTGAGGATTTAGGCTTCAACATATGAATTTGGGGAGATCACAAATGTTAAGTCTATAGTAGATGACAGTTTCCACAACATTTACATCCATCCAGGGAGATAAAAACAACCTGAAATCATTGAGAATTTTGCAATATCAATTTGAACCACAGATTAGACTATACTATATTTATTTCTGATAAGTCAAAAACAGTTGAATTTTGACAGCTTCCTAGAGTTCATTTGAGTGCAATTGGAAAGTAGACGAAAGAGAGAGTGAGCAAAACATCCCAGTTAGAATATGATTTCCCATTTCAACAGACTGTTTCCAAATTGGGAAAGGAATACATCAAGGCTGTATATTGTCACTTTGCTTATACAACTTATTTGTAGAGTACATCATGTGAAATTCAGGGCTGGATGAAGCACAAGCTGGAATCAAGATTGCTGGGAAGAAATATCAATAACCTCAGATCCACAGATGACACGACCCTTATGGCAGAAAGTGAAGAAAAATTGATTCCTAGAATGTCAACGTTCACTCTTACCATCTACTGTTTGACCATTTCCAATTTGCCTTGATTCATAGACCTAACATTCCAGGTTCCTATGCAATATTGCTCTTTACAACATCAAACCTTGCTTCTATCACCAGTCCCATCCACAACTGGTTGTTGTTTTTGTCTTGGCTCCATCCCTTCATTCTTTCTGGCATTATTTTTCCACTTATCTCCAGTAGCATATTGAGCACCTACCGACCTGGGGAGTTCATCTTTCAGTGTGCTTTCCTTTTGCCTTTTCATACTGTTCATGGGGCTCTCAAGGCAAGAATATTGAAGTGGTTTGCCATTCCCTCTTCTAGTGGACTACATTCTCTCAGACTTTTCCAAAATGACCCATTCATCTTGGGTGGCCCCACATGGCATGGCTTAGTTTCATTGAGTTAAACAAGGCTGTGGTCCATGTGATCAGATTGGCTAGGTGTCTGTGATTGTGGCTATATCTACTACTGTGGGCAGGAATCCCTTAGAAGAAATGGAGTAGCCATCATAGTCAACAAAAGAGTCCAAAATGCAGTACTTGGATGCAATCTCAAAAATGACAGAATGATCTCTGTTTGTTTCTAAGGCAAACCATTCAATATAGTAATCCAAGTCTATGCCCCGACCAGTAACGCTGAAGAAGCTGAAGTTGAACGGTTCTACGAAGACATACAAGACCTCCTAGAATTAACAACCAAAAAAGATGTTCTTTTTATTATAAGGGACTGGAATGCAAAAATAGGAAGTCAAGAAACACCTGGAGTAACAGGGAAAAATGCCCTTGGAGTACAGAATGAAGCAGGGCAAAGGCTAATAGAGTTCTGCCAAGAGAACGCACTGGTCATAGCAAACACCTGCTTCCAAAAATACAAGAGAAGACTCTACACATGGACATCACCAGATGATCAACACTGAAATCACATTGATTATGTTCTTTGCAGCCAAAGATGGAGAAGCTCTATGCAGTTAGCAAAAACAAGACCGAGAGCTGACTGTGGCTAAGATCATGACCTCCTTATTGCCAAATTCAAACTGAAATTGAAGAAAGCGAGAAAACCACTAGACCATTCAAGTGTGACGAAAATTAAATCCCTTATGACTATACAGTGGATGTGAGAAATAGATTTAAGGGATTAGATCTAATAGACAGAGTCTCTTATGAACTATGGACAGAGGTTTGTGACATTGTATAGGAGATAGGAATCAAGGTCATCCCCAAGAAAAAGAAATGCAAAAAAGCAAAATGGCTGTCTGAAGAGGCCTTACAAATAGCTGTGAAAAGAACCGAAGTGAAAATCAAAGGAGAAAAGGAAAGATATAAGCATCTGAATGCAGAGTTCTAAAGAATAGCAAGGAGAGATACAAAAGCCTTCCTCAGTGAAAAATGCAAATAGAGGAAAACAATAGAATGGGAAAGACTAGAGATCTCTTCTTCCTTAAGAAAATTAGTGATACCAAGGGAACTTTTCAAGCAAAGATGGGCTCAATAAAGGACAGAAATGGTATAGACCTAACAGAAGCAGAAGATATTAAGAAGAGGTGGCAATAATACACAGAAGAACTGTATAAAAAAGATTTTCATTACTGAGATAATCTTGATGTTGTGATCACTCACCTAGAGCCAGACATCATGGAATGTGAGGTTAAGTGGGCCTTAGGAAACATTACTATGAAAAAAGCTAGTGGAGGTGAGCTATTTCAAATCCTGAAAGATGATTCTGTGAAAGTCTTGCACTCAATATGTCAGCAAACTTGGAAAACTCAGCAGTGGCCACAGGACCCGAAAAGGTCAGTTTTCATTCCAATCCCAAAGAAAGGCAATGCCAAAGAATGCTCCAACTACCACACAATTGCACTCATCTCACATGCTAGTAAAGTAATGCTCAAAATTCTTCAGCAATACATTAACCGTGGACTTCCAAATGTTCAAGGTAGATTTAGAAAAGGCAGAGGACCCAGAGATCAAATTGTCAACATCCACTGGATCGTGGAAACAGCAAGAGAGCTTCAAAAAACATCTATTTCTGCTTTATTGACTATGCCAAACATCCACTGGATCATGGAAACAGCAAGAGAGTTTCAAAAAACATCTATTTCTGCTTTATTGACTATGCCAAAGCCTTTGACTGTGTAGATCACAAAAAACTGTGGAAAATTCTGAAACAGATGGGGATACTAGACCACCTGACCTGCCGCTTGAGAAACCTGTATTCAGGTCAGGAAGCAACAGTTAGAACTGGATATGGAACAACAGACTGGTTCCAAATAGGAAAAGAATTACATCAAGGCTGTATATTGTCACCCTGCTTATTTAATTTATATGCAGAGTACATCATGTATGGATGTGAGAGTTGAACTATAAAGAAAGCTGAGTGCTGAAGAATTGATGCTTTTGAACTACGGTGTTGGAGAAGACGCTTGAGAGTCCCTTGGACTGCAAGGAGATCCAACCAGTCCATCCTAAAGGAAATCAGTCCTGAATATTCACTGGGAAGACTGATGATGAAGCTGAAACTCCAATATTTTGGCCACCTGATGCAAATAAATGACTCATTAGAAAAGACCATTATGCTGGAAAAGTTTGAGGTAGGAGGAGAAGAGGACGACAGAAGATGAGATGGTTGGATGGCATCACTGACTAGATGGACATGAGTTTGAGTAGGCACCAGGAGTTGATGATGGACAGGGAATCCTTGCATGTTGCAGTCCATGGGGTTGCAAAGAGTCAGACAAGACTGTGCAACTGAACTGAACTTGTCAACTGTTTTTATTCTTCACAAAGTCTATAAGAAATCTTGATAATGTAAAACTCAAAAATGAAAACATACAATACTGCTGAAAGAATTAAGGAATCATAAGTGCTGCTGGGGAAATTATTTTTTTCTTGTGAAAGAAAATGAAGTTGTATATTATGCCGCATGTTTTTTTGCAAATGGATCAAAGTAAATTTTTAAAAATTAAAATAAAGCATTAAATTTGTACGAATGATTTATTTTTTACAAAAATAAAAACTTTGATCAAAAAATCTACATATACAACCACATAAAGCATACATTAAAATGTCATAAGCAGTATTAAAATAAAATAGCATTTAATGTGCAAAAACATGACACCATAAGTTAATAAAATTAATCATTTAATTTTTTTTTCAAATTTGCCAGAATTTCATTAATAGATAACACACACATTAGAATGCAAATAACTGACCATAAGAATAGAATTCTTGATATTAAAAATGTGCAAATTAAACACAAATGTATAATGATTTAAAAAATATTCAATGCATAACATTGTTTGATTTAACTTTCATAAAGTTTATACTGTAATTAAGAAGGAAATTCTTTGTCATAAGGATATTCTATCTCAAAGGATATTCTTTGCTCATAATAGAACTATAATATTCCAAACAGAGTACCAGCCTTGTTTCTGACAGACTGTACTGTAGACAGCACCACAGCTCCAAAATAATTGCCAATCCTTTCTCCATAGTTATTGCTGATTTCTTACTAAAAGTATATAAAAACATACATCATTCTGCCCATTTCCTTAGCAAAGATAAGACAATCAGCCAGTGAGCTGTTCCCACTTCTTTACAGCATCTAAATAGCCCTCATATCCTTGATAATTCCCTAGAATTATTCAGCTCATACGCAGACTCTACAAATGTCGCTTCTTTCATAGTATTTTCAGAGATGCCACAGGCTTCCTTTGCTTGTGTTAGACCCTAGTGCCACAAGCTAACTTCATTTTAGTTCAAGTATGAAAACGTTCCAGTGGTTTTGACTGGTGTGCTTCTGTTAGGTGTTCTTTTTGTACTTTTATATTCATGAGATGACATTCTGGAGATTTTACATTATTTAAAATATTCAGGAAGAAGAAGAAATGGAGATTTTACATTATTTAAAATATTCAGGAAGAAAATGGAGATTTTACATTATTTAAAATATTCAGGAAGAAAATATTCAGGATAAAATTTTAAGGATTTAAATCTTTTTTTTTCTTGTTGAATAATATATATTTCTGAAATAATTAAAGCAAAAAAGACATTGTTGAATGTCTTTTTTCATTATTGAATGTGAAATTTGGATAAAGTATTCAACAATTTTTCATTGTTGAATGTGAAATTTGGATAAAGAAACTAATAATTTGTCATAGTGTTCTTACTTTTCAATACTTTTCAATTAATCCTTAAGCACACACAAACATGTATGGTTAAATATGATATAGCCAACATAACAGCAGAAAGCAAATGAAAATGTCTGAAAATTTCACAGGTCACTGAAAGAAACTGGGAAATTAAAGTGCCATATTTTAACTAATTTGCTGTAGAAAACCAAGTTCATACCCCACATGATGCTGAAACCTTAGTTTTGAAGTTTGTTTTTGAATAAATTTATTGTAAAACTATTCTAATTATCTTTCATCAGCATTTATGCTTCTTTTAGATTTTGAGCATACTTTGCTTTGGCTATGTCTTAATCACATGGCTTTTAGTTCATTTTGAATATTAATGCTAAATAATGGGGGAAATTATTTCTTTGAAGCACTAAATTATTTAATTAAAAATTTACTCAATACATGATTGAATTATAACATCCTACAGTACAGTACAAAAGAATAATATCTTAGAAAATTAAATTTAAATATTTATTATATATTTAATTATACAATCAAGATATAAATATTATCAAAATATCAGCACAAGTTTCAAAAAATAAAGATGAAAACAATTTCTATCATTTTTGTTGCCAATCCTCATATTCACAGTACCTACCCTTGTAGTTTGGTTAGGTATCCTTCATGTACATTTTCCAGACATCTGCTTACATAAATCATGTATGTCCAGGAGATATGTTAGAACTTAGTCATGTATAGTTATGCAGTGTAATTGTATTACAAACTAAGATCATTCTTATAATGTAAGTACTATGTAACTCTAAACCTTGACATGACTTTCTTGCCTAAGATAATAAAGTTGCAAATAACTATTGTTTGTTTCAAGAACTCCCTCAAACTCTCTTTATCTGAAGAGAAGATCATCATCTAGCTCTTATGATGCAGGTTATAACCCCCTTCTCCAAACAGTAGAGTGTCCATTTAGCCTTATCAAAGGAATTATCATTCTTCAAGTCTTACTTCAAAAGGCTTATCTTGCTGGGTCTGCCCATATAAAGTATATATTTTATATATTGAAGTATATATTTTATTTGCCCAATCCCAATCCATCTCTGGATTATAAAGAAAGTCTTCTTTATAGATGACTCGAAACTTTAAGATTTTCTCAATCTTGGCCTGTGCCTTCCAACACCATATTAACAATCTGTCATGGTACTCATCTCATTTGCTATAGGTAGCAATAAACTTGACTTTAACAGGATTTTTGATTTTTTTTTTTTTTTCAGGGAAGTAAGGAGGTCTTTTTCAAGGAGTCAACAGTTCACAGTCCACAGTGATATGCAGTGAAAACCTCTGTCATCATGGCCTGAGATGTTCACCTCAGAATATTCTACTAAGGTTTTTTAACCTACCACTCAGGGATTTCCCCAATCATTGCAAAGAAGTATGTCTTTTTTAAATTTTTTTTTATTTTATTTGCAATTTTTAAATGTCTTTTTTATTTTGTATACAATTTCTAAAGGTTATTTTCAATTTACAGTTACTGCAAAATAATGACTACATTCTCCATTTGTACAATACATCCTTGAACCTGTCTTACACCCACTAGTTTGAACTTTCCATTCCTCTACTCCTATATTGACCCTCCACACTCACTAGCAATCACTAGTTTATTCTCTATATCTGTGTTTGCTTTTTTTTAAAATTTCATTCACTAGTTTGTTGTATATTTTAGATTCCACATAAGTAATACCATACAGTATTTGTCTTTCTCTGTCTGACTTACTTCACTTGACATAATATCTCCCAAGTCCATCCATGTTGCTGTATATGCCAAAATTTCATTCTTTCTATGGCTGAATAGTAGTCCACTGTAAGTGGTGTGTGTGTGTGTGTGAGTGTATGTCTTTATCCATTCATCTTTATCCATTCTTTATCCATTCATCTGTTGGTGGACACTTAGGTTACTTTCATATCTTTTTTTTTTTTTTAAATTTGAGGATAATTGCTTTACAATATTGTGTTAGTTTCTGCCATACATCAATATGAATCAGCATAGGTATACATACGTACCCCCCCCTTGGCAATTGTAAATAACATTGCTATGAACATTGGGGTGCATGTATCTTTTCGAATTAGTGTTTTTGTTTTTCTTCAACTACGTTCCCAGGAATAGAACTGCTTGGTTATATGGTAGTTCTATTTTTAGTTTTTTGAGAACCCTCTGTACTGTTTTCCACAATGACTGCACAAATTTACATTCAGGAGAGTATGCTTTGCACTGGCTTTGCTCTCTAATTTGTTTTTGTCAACCTCTTTCACTCTGAAGTCCATTTGCAGTTTTAGGAATAAATAATAGGTTTTTTTAGAAATTCTTTGATTACCTAAACAAAATTTTTAATTCCTGGTTGCAACATGCTAATTACTAACAACTCTATATTTTGTGCTTGTCTGTCCTTATCGTCTTTGTTGTGAATCTAAATAAAAACAAGTTTCATAGAAAGTAGAATAAGCAGAGACAAGAAATTTATCTGCAACACAGGTCTAAAGACCAGGGTGCCCAGGAGGTCCTCTCATATAAGCATCACTATAGCATTTTTCTTTGAAACTCATATCAAAAGCTTTTGAGATCATTCCTAAATTTTGTCTAATTTTGATGCTGGGAGTCTGGTTCTAAGGGAGCTCTCTTCTGTACACTTTCTATCTTCTGGAATTCAGAGATGGTAGCATTTAGAATTATGACAACTATCCTCTAATTAAAGAGCCCAAGACATGAGGTCACAAATGAAACTTTGAATCAACTAAGGCCAAACTCCCAGGGCTCTGGTTTATTATAAGTGTGTATTCCCTGTCAACTAGATTTGTGCTTATTACAAAGCCTACATTTTTCTATGCTTCATAATTAACCAAGGCTATAATAATTTCCTAGTGACTATTTTGAAGAATTTTAGTTATAAACATTGTTTACTCATTTAAAGATATTTTAGTACAAAAAGGGAGTCAAATATCCAATTGTTCTTCTATTTGCCTTGGTATGAAGAAAGTTTAAAAAAAATGCAGATTCTAAAATTTTTAAATTAAAAGGCTTATTGGCCAAAACAAAACTTTTAAAATATGAAAAGCTTGCAGCCTTTATCTTACAATCCCTTTGCCCCCATCAGTTGTTTAGTTAGTAAGTCATGTCCAACTCTATGCAACTCAACGAACTGCCATAGGCCAGGCTCCACTGTTCATCACCATCTCCAAGAAACAGGGTCCACTGAACCATCTCATCATCTGCAGCCCCTTTCTTCTTTTGTCTTCAATCATTCCCAGAATCAGGATCTTTTCCAATGACTCAGCTCTTCACATCAGGTGGCCAAAGTATTGGAGCGTCAGCTTCAACATCAGTCCTTTCAATGAATAATCAGGGTTGATTTCCTTCAGGATTTACTATCTCCCTGCTGCCCAAGGGACTCTCAAGAGTCTTCTCTAGCAACACAACTTGAAAGCATCAATTCTTAGGCCCAAAGCCTTTTTTGTGGTTCAAATCTCACTTTCATACATGACTACTAGAAAAATCATAGTTTTGACTATGTAGACCTTTGTTGGCAAAGTGATGCCTTTGCTTTTCAATATGCTGTTTAGGTTTGTCATAGGCTTCCTTCCAAGGAGCAAGCATCTTTCAATTTCATGGGTGTAGTCACCATCCTCAGTTATTTTGGAGTCCAAGAAAAGAATATCTGTCACTGCTTCCACTTTTCCCCATCTATTTGCCATGTAGTGATGATACCAGTTGCCATGATTTTAACTGTTTGAATGTTAAGTTTCAAACCAGCTTTTAGCCTCTCCCATCTAATGATTATTTATATCCTTCTGCTCCTACTCTTCATTTTGACCTGCTTCCATTCCCTCCTGGGTGCCCAGGAAACCCCAAATCTCAATTTTCTATTGAAGTAAAACCACACCAGAACAGTGCAGTCAGTAAAAAATTATTATAAGCTCTGTTCTCAACTTGCAGCCCCTGTAAAAGGCTATCTAAACCCTAAATAAGACAGAAATTTGAAGTAGTTCTAGGAATACAATCCTAGTTATCCCAGTTCTATATTTATTAATTTCTGCATAAGTGGGGACCATAGATGTAAATAGATGAGGAAAAAGAGAATGGGAAAAGCTTGACTGTGTTAAGAGAGCTCACATTGCATTGTATAGAAACTTAGAGGACATTAGAAAAAGTTTTATATGTTATACAAAGTTTTGTTTTGTTCTTTTTCTGGAGGCTATCATCCCTGAAGTCTTTTCTGTGAAACTAGATTAGTCTATAATTCAGTTCTATATATCAGCAATCATCAAACTTTTTTGTACAGGGCCAGATAGTAAATAATTTAGATTTTTGCTGGCCATCTGGTACCTGTTACAGCTACTAAACTCTGCTATTTTAAAGTGAAGACAGACACAGACAAAACAAATGTAGGCGTATGGCTGAATTCCAATAAAACTCTGTTTACAAAAAAGGTAGAAGGTATAGTTGGAAAATTCCTGTCATAAACAAAGAAAGGATGTACATATTGGAGACTTCTGGGATAAGCTAAGTAAGTATTCAACAGTATATTTTGAAGCAGGTGTGATCCATTATCCCCTCACTTTTTATATATGGTCTATGGAGCAACAGAGGATTTAATAGGCAAACAAATACTAAAATGGAAAACAGTGTCATTGCCAAATTTTCATCCACTGGCTGACCATTCTGAAGAAACCTTAGGAAAAAAGGAACATAAATAAATAAATACTCAAACAAATTGACAACCTTATAGATAATGTAACTGGATGTTCCCACTCCAGTCCTAGAACACCATAATAGGGAATCTCTTGGTAAAGCCACTTGGAAATACTGGAAGCCAAACAGATATTGAAAAATCAGCTATCCTGCATTAGCCAAGAAACTGAAGAACAAAGGATTCTTTCAAGTAGAACAGAAGTGTCCCATGTCCCATTTTACCCTTAAATTCACAGAGATAATTGTTTTCCTACCTATAAAGGACAACCTTGAAAATTTAGACTGATGCAGGCTCATTCTATGTTAAACCTCACCCATGGCTGCAACTTCTTCCTTGTAGTCAACAAGTTAATTCAGTTAATTCTCTAAAGTGAGTGAAATTGCTCAGTCATGTCCAACTCTTTGCGACCCCATGGATAATTCTCTAAAACTTCCCAGAATTCCTTTCCTCCTTGCTCATCATTTAGATCTTTACCTAAGAAACATTCTTTCTCCTTTTTGACACACAAGGTCTAATTTAATAGGAAGGAATCTACTATACAACCGTGCAAAGAAAATTACCATATTAAATCTCCACTGATAATCTCTTTCCTTAAATCCCTGAGGAATCTCTATTCAAAAATGAGATCATGGACAATTGGGATATTGACTTATTGGTACTACTGGTCCAAAATAATACTAAAAACAAAGATTTCAATGAGTTTCTGGATTCTTGTTCACATAATTTCCACCAATCTTGGTAAAATTATTGGAGTTAAAACCATAAAGATTCGGATGGCTCCAAATGTAATATGCACAATATTCCTCCTAAACCACATAACCAAATAGATAAAAGATTTCTCATACCTCAGATTAGCGCTTGGCATATAACAATTATTAAGTCAAAAGACCAATGAATGTGGATGGGAAGATCCCATGGAGAAGGATGTGGCTACCCACTCCAGTATTCTTGACTGTGGAATCCCATGGACAGAGGAGCATGGTGGGCTACAGTCCATGGGGTCGCAAAGAGTCAGATATGACTGAACAAGTAACACTTTCACTTTTCATAGATTTGTTCAGGATTTGAGGCCCATAAATAGAAGGGTCATTTTCTCTTTCCCTTTAGTACCAAATCCAAATACTCTCCTTTGTTTTCAGTGTTTCATGAGGCTACACATTTTACAGTGTATATATGTTGCCTTTTTAATGTTCCTTAAAATTGCAGTTACTTGATTTTTTTTTCTCCTGAAAAAAATTAGCAATATACCTGGACAGTTAGTCCCCAGGAGTTAGCTGAGTCACCTTACTGACTACAGTCTCCATCAGACATAAAGAATCAACAGGATTTAATGTAAGTCAGACCTGGTGATGAACAGGGAGGCCTGGCGTGCTGCGATTCATGGGGTCACAAAGAGTCGGACACGACTGAGCGACTGAACTGAACTGAACTGAATTGATATGTTTCTTGTATATTATAAAAACTACTTCCTTTGAAAATTAGAGAAAAATGTTTTATTTGTTTGTCAGTTCCTCCCAGTTGAAGATATAGATGAATACATTCCTGGATATCTCATTATTTGGAAAGGATTTATGTTATCTTAGAAAATCTTGCTCACAGGAAATTAGATGACCACACAGTATCAGAAGGGAGTGCAAGACTGAGTTTTTCTCCCCACAGCACAAGAGGAAACACTGCAAGAGGGCATGGGAGAAATGTAGGGCTAGATTGTTGGTTTATAGCAGATAGCATGTACATATGTCAAAGCCAATTTACAGAAGATAACCTGCAGTCTAGGGAACTGTTATGTGTAAGACACAGAAATCAGGTTTATTTTTAATTGCAGGGATGAGGGAAAGTAGATTATGATTTTATATGAGAAAAAAGACATCCCCTCCACAATGGTTCAGACCAGAAAAATGAAGTCAGCAGGCCTTCTTCTCCCTGAAGATAAAAGGCAAGTGGTCTTGGACTATGTTGCTTAATGGAAATCAATGGGTCCTTCACACTATGGAATTTAGCAAGTTACTCCGGTATCAGTAATGGGCTGATGGTGCTAACAATGACTACTTATTCTCAAGATGCCAATTTATCATTTCTTCATAATTTTATCTGGCTGTTTGTTCCTCTGTCTTTAAGTTGCCATCCAGTGCTGGCTCAGTTTTTAGGAATTTAGGGATGAGAGAGACAGATTATGACTAGTTTTGAGAAAATCAGCATGGAGGTAAATGGTGTAGAATTTAAAAGACAGCAAGAAGTGATTAGCAGAAGATCGGCCTACTCCTAGTGTGGATTACACTGCTGCTTGGTTGATGTGAATCAGTAAGGAAATAGACAAGGATTATTTCTGCAATCCAAGAAAACACTGGAGAAAGGTAATAGGAAAATACTGGACTTCTCAAGGTGGATAGATGATTTCCACCCACTCAGTTGTTTCTCATGTGTGCAAACTTTGTATATGAGACTTATTATAAATAAAAGAAATGAAAACTAAAAATTCAGAAATATTTGTGTGGCATTATTGATAATTAGCTTGATGACAAAATCAAGAAACTGGTTTTCATTTGAACAGAACTTATTTCTTTTCTCTCCCATTAGTGTAGATGATAAGATGAATGTTGAATGGCTCTGAATGGTATGATTATAGGTTTAATTTTGCAATTTTCAGGTAGTTTTGTATTGTATGAAATGTTTAGTGACACACTGAATAATATACTCTGCATCCTCCTTTGGATATGTCAAATATATTTTACAAAGATATTGTAGCATAATTATATATTTTATAATATATTCCTACTTTGCTTATGCATGCTATTTAAACAGGTCTACAGATTGACACACTCATAATCTGAATATTTAAGCACAACTAAACAAATACACAAAACAGGATTCAAACAATGATTAGGACTTTATGGAAGAAAATTATTTAAACAGAAATTTACTATGAAATATGTATTACCTCAGCAAACTTTTTTCATAATGAAGAAAAATGATGATGTACATTTCTTGCATATTAGACTCAGAATACAATTTTCATTACCTGTCTCTTATACACATCTAGATGTGTATAAGAGACAGGTATCAAAAACTTTTAGTGATTTTTCCAATTATTTTTTTTGTCTTGCAAGTTTGATTTTATCTTTCAGAACTTTTATTTCATTTGAATTATTATTTCACTTAAGGTTCTATTTTTATAACATTGAGTCATTCTATTTGTAGTTTTCTCTTACTCCTGGAATTTAATTCTATGGGATTTAAATTAAAGCCTGGAATATGTAATGGGGTAGTACCTGAAATGTAATATTTTTACCCCAAGATTTTCATTTGGATAATATAACTGCTCAGATTTTCACTTTCTTGGCTGTTTATTAGAGTATTGACTTGAAGTTAAAATGGTGCCAGACCTTACACTCAACTCTTTGGAGTATCCCTTCTCTTCAGAATCTTGGTACTATAATTCTTTGATGCCTTGAAACTTCTCCAGTGCCTTCAAAAATATTTTGTTTTGAATATTTTTGATTGGGATTTCTAATAGTTTTCAATTATATTGTTAATCTGAAACAAACTGCTTGTGGGAGGCTTCTTATAAAACAAATCCCGAAGGTTGCTCCAGACAAGGAGAATGTACCAAAGGTGATAGCATGTAACTTCTGAGGTTAGTTTATCAAATATTGTGACTCCCTTCACAGTTTTACTCTTTCTTTCTTGCTGATAGTTTCTCTTAGGTGTTCCATGCTTGACCTTTCTGATGAACCAAGCTGCCATGTTGGAAATAGCCATATGACTGGGTCTGCTCCCCAGACATGTAGCAAAGTCCAACTACTGACACCAGGTTACAGTGAAAGAAAGTACAGCATTTATAGCAGGGCACCAAGCAAGAACAGGTTGCTTATGCTCAAAAGACCCATATTCTCCAAGGCTTTCAGGGAAAAAATTTTAAAGTATGAGGGAGAGGGTCATGAACTGTGATCATCTTGTGCAAAATTCTCTGAATGGTTGGTGGTAAGATGTCATGGTGATATTTTGAGAATTTCAATTGTCGACTTTCTGGTTTCAGTCTGTCTGGGTTCTGTGTGCTTGTGGTCAGCGTTTCCTAACTGGTAAGATTCTGGTTTCTGTTCCCAAAAAAGTCTTAGGAATATGCCTCAGACACTGAGGATATCAATTCTTTAGGGAAATACTAAAGATACTATGACTCTGCTATATGGCTGATTTATAGTTTAAATTGTTGCCAGTTCTCTTGTCTGAATGCACTTCTTTGTCTCTTTATGTTCTCATTTCTCTGATCAATAACACTTGAGCCAGACTTTTTGAAACTCAGAGTAACTTCAGTAGACAAAAGTCTTTCTATAAGCAAGAGGTGGGAAACACAAAGAGATCTGTTACTGAGAAAAGTCTTTCTGAGGATTGTTCAGTTTCATGACAGAGAATTGAAGATAAACTAATCAAGAGTGAGGAGCTAGGTATCTTAATCCAACAGAACCATGAGAAACTGAATCTTGCCAAAGTTCATGTGAGTGAGCTTGGAAATGAATTTATCCAAGTCAACGATTAAGAAGACAACAACCCTGTCCAAAACTTGATTTCAACCTTTGAGAAACCCTGAAACAAAGGACCCAAATCAGTCACACCCAGTTTCTTGTCACACAGAAACTGTAAGAACATACATATTTGATATTTTAAGGTGTTAAACTGTGGAGTAATTTGCTATGCAGCAGTAATTAGTTATGGATAAGTAATATGCTAATAACCCAATTCTTGGAAGGAAAAAAAGACAATTTTAAATTTCAGTACCTATCTTAATTGGTTAAGTCTCACCCAATAGCTCATGAAAATTTTTTTTTTTTTTTTGCCATGTCTGATAAAGTTTACTTTTTCTTCAGTTATTTAAACATTCAGTTCAGTTCAGTTCAGTCGCTCAGTCATGTCTGACTCTTCGCTACCCCATGAATTGCAGCATGCCAGGCATCCCTGTCCAGCACCAACTTGGGGAGTTCACTCAAACTCATGTCCATCCAATCGGTGATGCAATCATTAGCTGAAAATAATCTTGTTTCATGGATTTTGTTTCCCTCTCTTAGAATTTTGTGTTCATTCTCATGTTATCTTGGGACTTTGAAAACTGCTAAGAAGAAATCTGAGGCCACACTTAGTTTTGGTTCTACAGTCATCAAATTACATAAAATTGTTTCTTTATCTACATTACTAAATAATATCTGCTTTATAAGAACTCTTACAGAACAAGCCTTACCATTGAAAGTTTATCTATCTATCCCTTTCCCAATAAATGCTGAATGTTTGAACTGCACCTGCAGTTCTCTTGTCCAGGACATTTCATACATTAAAATTCAGGATAGTTCTCTATTTAGTCCATCCTACTTTTAATTTTCCTTTGAATTACTTGAGATTATTATAAGCATCTCATTTATGTAAAGCTTCCAGCTCTTTCTCATTGATTTAATTTCCTATAATTGCTGTGCTTTGTGATCTCAATTTGTTTTCTAAAACCATCAATGTCTCATGTCAATCAGTTGTTTATCATCTAATTGTTAACTCTTACTGAGGGATGAGAGGTTCTGGAGCAACTTTGAGGAGATACCCCATGTCCAAGGGCAGAGAAGCCCCAGCAAGACTGTAGGAAGGGTGAAATCAGATTGAGAATCAAAGCCCATACCTGCCAGAGATGCTCAGAGGACTCAAACAAACCTCTGTGCACCAGGACCCAGAGACCCCCACAGAGACTAGGAGAGAACTGTGTTTGAGTGCCTCCTGTGGATGTATGGGTGAGCAGTGAACTGCTGCAGCGGCAGGGCCTCTGGGTGCAGTAGGCCTGGGTATGGCATAAGCCCTATTGGGAAGTCACCATTAACCCCATCATAAAGCCTCCAGAACTTACACAAGACTGCTGAAACAGAATTTTGGAAGGCACAAACAAAAGCTTGGGCCCACCAGGACCCAGGTGAAAGGAACAGTGACAACACAAGAGACTGACCCAGACTTGCTGATGAGGGACCAGAAGTCTCTGGTGGAGCCGTGGGTAGGTGGTGGCCTGCTGTAGAGTTGGGAGCACAAAGTTTAGCAGAACATGCACGAGACCTTTTGAAAGACTTTACCATTATCTTCATTACCTCCACTATAGTTTGGCCTCAGGCCAAATAACAGGGAGGGAACACAGAACCCATCAACAGAAAACTGGATTACATATTTGCTGAGCATCAGTTCAGTTCAGTGGCTCAGTCCTATCTGATTCTTTGTGATCCCATGAATCACATCACGCCAGGCCTCCCTGTCCATCACCAACTCCCCGAGTTCACTCAGACTCGCATCCATTGAGTCAGTGATGCCATCCAGCCATCTCATCTTCTGTCATCTCCTTCTCTTCCTGCCCCCAATCCCTCCAAGCATCAGAGTCTTTTCCAATGAGTCAACTCTTCACATGAGGTGGCCAAAGTACTGGAGTTTCAGCTTTAGCATCATTCCTTCTAAAGAAATCCCTGGGCTGATCTCCTTCAGAATGGATTGGTTGGATATCCTTGCAGTCCAAGGGACTCTCAAGATTCTTCTCCAACACCACAGTTCAAAAGCATCAATTCTTCAGCAATCAGCCTTCTTCACAGTCCAACTCTCACATCCATACATGACCACAGGAAAAACCATAGCCTTGACTAGACGGACCTTAGTCGGCAAAGTAATGTCTCTGCTTTTGAATATGCTATCTAGGTTGGTCATAACTTGCAATCTTGATTCCAGCTTGTGTTTCTTCCAGTCCAGCGTTTCTCATGATGTACTCTGCATATAAGTTAAATAAGCAGGGTGACAATATACAGCCTTGACGCACTCCTTTTCCTATTTGGAACCAGTCTGTTGTTCCATGTCCAGTCCTAACTGTTGCTTCCTGACCTGCATACAGATTTCTCAAGAGGCAGGTTAGGTGGTCTGGTATTCCCATCTCTTTCAGAATTTTCCACAGTTTATTGTGATCCACACAGTCAAAGGCTTTGGCATAGTCAATAAAGCAGAAGTAGATGTTTTTCTGGAACTCTCTTGCTTTTTCCATGATCCAGCGGATGTTGGCAATTTGATCTCTGGTTCCTCTGCCTTTTCTAAAGCCAGCTTGAACATCAGGGAGTTCACGGTTCATGTATTGCTGAAGCCTGGCTTGGAGAATTTTGAGCATTACTTTACTAGCATGTGAGATGAGTGCAATTGTGCAGTAGTTGGATCATTCTTTGGCATTGCCTTTCTTTGGGATTGGAATGAACACTGATCTTTTCCAGTACTGTGGCCACTGCTGAGTTTTCCAAATTTGCTGGCAGATTGAGTGCAGCACCTTCACAGCATCATCTTTCAGGATTTGAAACAGCTCAACTGGAATTCCATCACCTCCACTAGCTTTGTTCATAGTGCTGATTTCTAAGGCCCATTTGACTTCACATTCCAGGATGTCTGGCTCTAGATGAGTGATCACACCATCATGATTATCCGGGTAATGAAGATCTATTTTGTACAATTCTGTGTATTCTTGCCACCTCTTCTTAATATCTTCTGCTTCTGTTAGATCCATAAGTTTCTGTGCTTTATCGAGCCCATTTTGCATGAAATGTTCCCTTGGTATCTCTAATTTTCTTGAAGAGATCTCTAGTCATTCACATTCTGTTTCTTTCCTCTATTTCTTTGCACTGATCACTGAAAAAGGCTTTCTTATCTCTTCTTGCTATTCTTTGGAACTCTGCATTCAGATGCTTATATCTTTCCTTTTCTCCTTTGTTTTTCACTTCTCTTCTTTTCACAACTATTTGTAAGGCCTCCCCAGACAGCCATTTTGCTTTTTTGCATTTCTTTTCCATGACGATGGTCTTGATCCCTGTCTCCTGTATAATGTCACGAACCTCATTCCATAGTTCATCAGGCACTCTATCTATCAGATCTAGGCCCTTAAATGTGTTTCTCACTTCCACTGTATAATAATAAGGAATTTGATTTAGGTCATATCTGAAAGGTCTAGTGGTTTTCCCTACTTTCTTCAACTTAAGTCTGAATTTGGTAATAAGGAGTTCATGATCTGAGCCACAGTCAGCTCCTGGTCTTATTTTTGTGTACTGTATAGAGGTTCTCGATCTTTGGCTGCAAAGTATATAATCAATCTGATTTTGGTGTTGACCATCTGGTGACGTCCATGTGTAGAGTCTTCACTTGTGTTGTTGGAAGAGGGTGTTTGCTATGACCAGTGCATTTTCTTGGCAAAACTCTATTAGTCTTTGCTCTGATTCATTCCACATTCCAAGGCCAAATGTGCCTGTTACTCCAGGTGTTTCTTGACTTCCTACTTTTGTATTCCAGTACCCTATAATGAAAAGGACATCTTTTTTGGGTGTTAGTTCTAAAAGGTCTTGTATGTCTTCATAGAACCGTTCAACTTCAACTTCTTCAGCATTACTGGTTGGGGCATAGACTTGGATTACCGTGATATTGAATGGTTTGCCTTGGAGACGAACAGAGATCATTCTGTCTTTTTTGAGATTGCATCCAAGTACTGCATTTCAGCCTCTTTTGTTGACCATGATGGCTACTCCATTTTTTCTGAGGGATTCCTGTCTGCAGTAGTAGATATAATGGTCATCTGAGTGAAATTCACCCATTCCAGTCAATTTTAGTTCTCTGAATCCTAGAATGTCGATGTTCCCTCTTGCCATCTCTTGTTTGACCACTTCCAATTTGCCTTGATTCATGGACCTGACATTCCAGGTTCCTATGCAATATTGCTCTTTACAGCATCAGACCTTGCTTCTATCACCAGTCACATCCACACCTGGGTATTGTTTTTGCTTTGGCTTCATCCCTTCATTCTTTCTGGAGTTATTTCTCCACTGATCTCCAGTAGCTTGTTGGGCACCTACTGACCTGGGGACTTCCTCTTTCAGTATCCTATCATTTTGCCTTTTCATACTGTTCATGGGATTCTCAAGGCAAGAATACTAAAGTGGTTTGCCTTTCCCTTCTCCAGTGGACCACTTTCTGTCAGACCTCTCCACCTTGACCCCCCTGTCTTGGGTTGCCCCACAGGCATGGCTTAGTTTCATTGAGTTAGACAAGGCTGTGGTCCTAGTGTGATTAGTTTGACTAGTTGTCTGTGAGTATGGTTTCAGTGTGTCTGCCCTCTGATGCCCTCTTGCCACATAGCCCCACCCATCAGAACAAGATTCAGTTTTCCCCTCAGTTAGTCTCTTCCATCAAGAAAAAGATAAAAAGATAAGTCCTGACTGACTCTTGTGATTCCGTGAACTTAGCCCACAAGGCTCCTCTGTCTGTGGGATTCTCCAGGCAAGAATACTGGAGTGGGTTGCCATTTCCATCTCCAGGGGATCTTCCTGACCTAGGACTTGAACCCAGGCCTCCTGCATTGCAGGCAGATGCTTTACTGACTGAGCTACAAAGGAAGCCCTCTCCCATCAGGACAGTATGAAAGGGAAAAATATAGCACACTTAAAGATGAACTCCCCAGGTTGGAAGGTGCCCAAAATACTACTGGAGATCAGTGGAGAAATAACTCCACAAAGAATCAAGAGACAGAGTCAAAGCAAAAACAACACCCAGTTATGGATGTGACTGGTGATACAAGCAAGGTCAGATGCTGTAAAGAGCGATAAAGCATAGGAACCTGGAATATTAGGTCCATGAATCAAGGTAAATTGGATGTGGTCAAATAGGAGATGACAAGACTGAACATCAACATTCAAGGAATCAGTGAACTAAAATAGACTAGAATGGGTGAATTTAACTCAGATGACCATTATACCTACCACTGTGGGCAAGAATCCCTTAAAAGAATGAAATGCAATACTTGGATGCAAATTTGGCCTTGGAATATGGAATGAAGCAGGGCAAAGGTTAATAGATTTCTGCAAAGAGAACACACTGGTCATAGCAAACACCTTCTTCCAAAAACACAAGAGAAGACTCTACACATATACATCACCATATGGTCAGTACCAAAATCAGATTGATTATGTTCTATGCAGCCAAAGATGGAGAAGTTCTATACAGTCAGCAAAAACAAGATCAGGAGCTGCCTGTGGCTCAGATCATGAAGTCCTTAATTGCCAAATTCAGACTTAAATTGAAGACCAACAGGTATGACCTAAATCAAATCCCTTATGATTATACAGTGGAAGTCACAAATAGATTAAAGTGATTAGATCTGATAGAGTGCCTGAAGAACTATGGACAGAAGTTCATGACACTGTACAGGAGGCAGTGATCAAGACCTTCCCTGAGAAAAAGAAACGCAAAAGGCAAAATGGTTGTCTGAGGAGGCCTTACAAACTGTGAAAAGAAGAGAAGTGAAAGGCAAAGGAGAAGAGTAAAGATATACCCATTTGAATGCAGAGTTCCAAAAAATAGCAAGGAGAGATAGGAAAACCTTCTTCATTGATTTATACAAAGAAATAGAGGAAAATAATAGAATGGAAAACACTAGAGGTCTTTTCAAAAAAATTAAAGATACCAAGGGAACATTTCATGCAAAAATGTGCACAATAAAGGTCAGAAATTGTATGGACACAACAGAAGCAGAAGATATTAGAAGAGGTGGCAAGAATACACAGAAGAACTGTACAAAAAATATCTTCATGACCCAGATAACCAGTGGTGTGATCACTCAACCAGAGCCAGACATCTTGGAATGTGAAGTCAAGTGGGCCTTAGGAAGTATCACTATGTACAAGGATAGTGGAGATGATGGAATTCCAGTTGAGCTAGTTTGACCCTAAAGGATGATGCTGTGAAAGTGATGCACTCAATATGCCAGCAAATTTGGAAAGCTCAGCAGTGGCCACAGGACTAGAAAAGGTCGGTTTTCATTCCAACCCCAAAGAAAGACAATTCCAAAGAATGCTCAAACTACCATACAGTTGCACTCATCTCACAAAGCAATGCTCAAGATTCTGCAAGCCAGGCTTCAACAGTAAGTGAGCCATGAACTTCCAGATGCTCAAACTGGATTCAGAAAAGGCGGAGGAACCAGAGTTCTAATTGCCAACAGCCAATGAATCATAGAAAAAACAAGAGAGTTCCAGAAAAACATCTACTTCTGCTTTATTCCCTATGCCAAAACTTTTAACTGTGTGGATCAGAATAAATTGTGGAAAATTCTTAAAGTGATGGAAGTAGAAGACCACTTAATCTGCCTGCTGACAAATCTGTATGTACATCAAAAGCAACATTTAGAACATGACATGAAACAACAAACTGGTTCCAAATCAGGAAAGGAGTATGTCAAGGCTGTATATTGTCACACTGCTTATTTAACTTATATGCAGAGTACATCACGATAAACGCTGCTGGAATAAAGATTACTGGGAGAAATATCAATAACCTCAGATATGCAGATGATACCACCCTTATGCTTGAAAGCAAAGAAGAACTAAAGAGCCTCTTGATGAAAGTGAAAGAGGAGAGTAAAAAAGTTGGCTTAAAGTTCAACATTCAGAAAACTAAGATCATGGCATCCAGTCCCATCATTTCATAGCAAATAGATGGGGAAACAGTGGCTGACTTAAATTTTGGGGCTCCAAAATCATTGCAGACGGTGACTGCAGCCATGAAATTAAGACGCTTGCTCCTTGGAAGAAAAGCTATGACTAACCTAGACAGCATATTAAAAAGCCGACACAGTACTTTGTCGGCAAAGGTTCATCTAGTCAAAGCTATGGTTTTTCCAGCAGTCATGCATTGATTTGAGAGTTGGACTATAAAGAAAGCTGAGTGCCGAAGTTCATGCTTTTGAACTGTGGTTTGGAGAAGACTCTTGAGAGTCCCTTGGACATCAAGGAGTTCCAACCAGTGCATCTTAAAAGAAATCAGTCCTGAAACTCCAACACGTTGTCCACCTGATGCAAAGAACTGACTTACTTAAAAAGACCCTTATGCTGGGAAAGATTGAAGATGGGAGGAGAAGAGGATGAGAGAGGATGAGATGGTTGAATGGCATAACCAACTCAATGGACATGAGTTTGAGTAGACTTTGGTAAGTGGTGATGGATAGGGAAGCCTGGCATGCTGCAGTCTGTGGGGTTGGAAAGATTCAGACAGGACTGAGAGACAGAACTGAACTCTCATTGAATTAAATTTCCAGGTCTAAAGTTTTGCAAAAATGCTATTATCTTCCTTCCCCCCAGACTGTATTCTTTGCATGTGTTTTATATTCTAGACAATTTAAAAATCTTATTTTTGTTAGTGATTTAAAACCTCTATTAAAATTATCATCAAATTTTACCTAATTGTTTGTTACTAATTAATTTTTCTTTATTTCCATTTCATCATATTTAATGCAATTTGATTCTCTCAGGTACATTTTGAGATCTATTCACTTTCATGAAGTTTGAGGGTGATAAGCAACTAAACTAAATTTTTCTGATTCTTTCTTGTAATATTTTGCTTCTGTTCTTACTTTGATGATTTGTTAAATTCTTTGCACAATGTGTTATTTTCTAGATAAGAGACAATCAGTCAGTTCAGTCAGTCAGTTGTGTCCAACTCTTTGTGACCTCATGAATTGCAGCACGCCAGGCCTCCCTGTCCAACACCAACTCCCAGAGTTCACTCAAACTCATGTCCATCGAGTCGGTGATGCCATCCAGCCATCTCATCCTCTGTTGTCCCCTTCTCCTTCTGCCCCCAATCCCTCCCAGCATCAGAGTCTTTTCCAATGAGTCAACTCTTCGCATGAGGTGGCCAAAGTATTGGAGTTTCAGCTTTAACATAATTTCTTCCAAAGAACACCCAGGACTGATCTCCATTAGAACGGACTGGTTGGATCTCCTTGCAGACCAAGGGACTCTCAATAGTCTTCTCCAACACCACAGTTCAAAAGCATCAATTATTTGGTGTTCAGCTTTCTTCACAGTCCAACTCTCACATCCATACATGACTATTGGAAAAAACATAGCCTTGCCTAGATGGACCTTTGTTGACAAAATAATGTCTCTGCTTTTGAATATGCTATCTAGGTTGGTCATAAGTTTCCTTCCAAGGAGTAAGTGTCTTTTAATTTCATGGCTGCAATCACCATCTGCAGTGATTTGGGAACCCCCCCCCCCCAAATAAACTCAGCCACTGTTTCCCCATCTATTTCCCATGAAGTAATGGGACCAGATGCCATGATCTTAGTTTCCTGAATGTTGAGCTTTAAGCCAGCTTTTTCACTCTTCTTTCACTTTCATCAAGAGGGTCTTTAGGTTTTGTTAACTTTCTGCCATAAGGGTGGTGTCATCTGCATCTCTAAGGTTATTGACATTTCTCCTGGCAATCTTGATTCCAGCTTGTGCTTCTTCCAGCCGAGCATTTCTGATGATGTACTGTGCATATAAGTTAAATAAGCAGGGTGACAATATAGAGTCTTGATGTACTCCTTTTCCTATTTGGAACCAGTCTGTTGTTCCATATCCAGTTCTAACTGTTGCTTCCTGACCTGCACACAGATTTCTCAAGAGGCAGGTCAGGTGATCTGGTATTCCCATCTCTTTCAGAATTTTCCAGTTTATCTTGATTCACAAAGTCAAATGCTTCGGCATAGCCAATAAAGCAGAAATAGATGTTTTTCTGAAACTCTCTTGCTTTCTTGATAATCAAGCAGATGTTGGCAATTTGATCTCTGGTTCCTCTGCCTTTTCTAAAACCAGCTTGAACATGAAAGTTCACTGTTCACGTATTGCTGAAGCCTGGCTTGGAGAATTTTGAGCATTAATTTGTGAGATGAGTGCAATTGTATGGTAGTTTAAGCATTCTTTGCATTGCCTTTCTTTGGGATTGGAATGAAAACTGACATTTTCCAGTCCTATGGCCACTGCTGGAGAAGGCAATGGCACCCCACTCCAGTACTCTTGCCTGGAAAACCCCATGGACGGAGGAGCCTGGTGGGCTACAGTCCATAGGATCGCGAAGAGTCGGACACGACTGAGCGACTTAACTTTCACTTTTCACATTCATGCATTGGAGAAGGAAATGGCAACCCACTCCAGTGTTCTTGCCTGGAGAATCCCAGGGACGGGGGAGCCTGGTGGGCTGCCGTCTATGGGGTCGCACGTAGTCGGACACGACTGAAGCGACTTAGCAGCAGCAGCAGCAGCAGCAGCAGCAGTGGCCACTGTTGAGTATTCCAAATTAGCTGGCATATTGAGTGCAGCACTTTCACAACATCATCTTTAGGGATTTGAAATAGCTCAACTGGAATTCCATCACCTCCACTAGTTTTGTTCAAAGCGCTGTTTTGTAAGGCCCACTTGACTTCACATTCCAGGATGTCTGGTTTTAGGTGAGTGATCACACCATCGTGATTATCTTGGTCATGAAGATCTTTTTTGTACAGTTCCTCTGTGTATTCTTGCCACCTCTTCTTAATATCTTCTGCTTCTGTTAGATCCATACCATTTCTGCCCTTTATCGAGCCCATCTTTGCATGAAATGTTCACTTGGTGTCTCTAATTTTCTTGAAGAGATCTCTAGTCTTTCCCATTCTGTTGTTTTCCTGTTTCTTTGCATTGATCGCTGAGGAATGCTTTCTTATCTCTCCTTTCTATTCTTTGTTATTCTGCATTCAGATGCTTATATATTTCCTTTTCTCCTTTGCTTTTCACTTCTCTTCTTTTCACAGCTATTTTAAGGCCTCTCCAGACAACCATTTTGCTTTTTTGCATTTCTTTTCATTATAGGGGACTGGAATGCAAAAGTAGAAAGTCAAGAAACACCTGGAGTAACAGGCAAATTTGGCCTTGGAATACAGAATGAAGCAGGGCAAAGGCTAATAGAGTTTTGTCAAGAGAACTCACTGGTCATAGCAAACACCCTCTTCAACAACACAAGAGAAGACTCCACACATGTACATCACCAGATGGTCAACACTGAAATCAGATTGATTATATTCTTTGCAGCCAAAGATGGAGAAGCTCTATACAATCAGAAAAAAGAAGACTGGTAGCTGACTGTGGCTCAGATCATGAACTCCTTATTACCAAATTCAGACTTAAATTGAAGAAAGCAGGGGAAACCACTTGATCATTCAGTTATGTCCTAAATCAAGTTCCTTATGATTATACAGGGGAAGTGAGAAATAAGAGAGAATAAATAGTATTTATTTTTTTCTGGCTCCATGTTTTATCAGTCTAGGCAAAGTCTTAGTGTTCATACTTTTTTTTATAGAGTTCATGGCAAATATCACTTGTTTTGCCTGTCTTTTTCCAGAAGTTCTTTCTTTCACCCAATTATCAAAAAGCGGAAAAAGACATAAGAAAACGTTTCCAAAATTAAAGGTTTGGGGATGATAGGGAGTATTTGAAATCTTTTAAACTCAGCACTAAATCACATTTTAATTTCATGTATGTTATCTTGTTGTTCAGTTGTTAAGTCGTGTCCAGCTAGTCTTTTTTAACAGCCATGAAACTAAAAGACGCTTACTCCTTGGAAGAAAAGTTATGACCAACCTAGATAGCATTTTCAAAAGCAGAGACATTACTTTGCCGACTAAGGTCCGTCTAGTCAAGGCTATGGTTTTTCCTGTGGTCATGTATGGATGTGAGATGTGGACTGTGAAGAAGGCTGAGCACCGAAGAATTGATGCTTTTGAACTGTGGTGTTGGAGAAGACTCTTGAGAGTCCCTTGGACTGCAAGGAGATCCAACCAGTCCATTCTGAAGGAGATCAGCCCTGGGATTTCTTTGGAAGGAATGATGCTAATGCCGAAACTCCAGTACTTTGGCCATGTTATGCGAAGAGTTGACTCACTGGAAAAAACTTTGATGCTGGGAGGGATTGGGGGCAGGAAGAGAAAGGGATGACAGAAGATGAGATGGCTGGATGGCATCACTGACTCAATGGACATGAATCTGAGTAAATTCCAGGAGTTGGTGATGGACAGAGAGGCCTGGTGTGCTGCGATTCATGTGGTCGCAAAGAATCGGATATGACTGTGCAACTGAACTGAGTTGAACAACCATTCAGGACCTACTCCTCTTTTACCCTCTTACCAAAGCTTTTTACTTTATCAACATTAAACTTGTTGGGCTTTGGTTTGTCTTTTTTTTTTTTTAATTTTGTTTAGTTTAACTCATTTAACTTTACCTGATAAACTATGTATTACTTTTGAGATTAAGAAAAGAATGAAACTAAAAGCACAGCTAACCACAATATCATAAGCTCTTAAAAGGGCTTCCCTGGTCGCTCAGTTGTAAAGAATTTCCCTACAGTGCAGGAGACACAGGAGATGTGGGTTCAACTCCTGGGTTGGGAAGATCCTTTGGAGGAGGAAATGGCAAACCATTCCAGTGTTCTTGCCTGGAGAATCCCATCAACTGCAAAACCTGGTGGAATAGAGTTCATATGGTTGCAAAAAAGTTGGACATGACTGAGCAAGTGCACACACACATATAGAAAAAGGAATAAATGGCCAATTTTTATTGAAAATGCATAGAAGGAGGAATTATCACCCTTATTATTGTGTTTACCTATCTGCCTTAGGGATAAAATTTTCACAGAAAAAGTAAAAATAGTGCATGATTTCTGTATTATTGATTATTCCATATGGTAGACTCTAGATTCAAATATCAATCTTAATCCATAGAAACTCTGGTATCTAAAAAATATTCCAGACCCATTAAAATTTTCACAATTTTATCATTAAAATATGCATGCACAGTGTATATATAAATTAATTTGACATGAAAACTTCATCCCAGAACATAACTATAAGTTTCTTCTATCAAAATTTGGTGATTGATTATAATTAGATGGGCTTTCAACAAAAGCTACTTGGACAAATTATGGGAGAAAAGGAAATCATGTCAGAATTAACTTGAAATAAAATTGTGATAAAATGAAGCTCACCTTTTAATTCAAATTTTATAATTGACTGAGTTATTTCATTTGGTAACCTTGATCCTTTCCCATTAATCAGAAAAGCTTTTCACAGAAAGAACCAATGAAACTTCAAACAATTAATAAGAGTGACTTATTCAAATATCAAACTGCAAGAGATGTTTTTCGGTCAAAACACACTCACCAATGCATCATGGCTTATTTTTATAACAAAACAAAAACTAGAAGTCCATAATAATAGCCTATCACATAATCACATATTTGTACATATCAGAATCATAACTCTAACTCAAATCTATATACTCCAAATCTGTGTTCTCTTTGTGTACCATGTTGTATTTATTTCTAATTGCTGTTTTCTGCTTCCTTGAATTATTAGTTGAGCTTATTTTTTTCTTTATGTTCCCACTTGTGAGTCAATATTTCAGTTAAACTTTTAAGATATGTGCTATCTGAAAATTATAAAAAAATGAGAAGTCTAATTTCTGATGGAGTTGAAATATAAATACATACACACACTCACATGCATATGTATGTATATATGATAGTGCTGGGTAATTTTGAGTGAATATTCTCTCCAATTTTAGACACTGGATTACAAAATTATCACTCTAGTCAGATTGTTGTTGTTGTAGAGTTGCTAAGTTGTGTCTGACTCTTTGCAACCCCCTGTAGTACTCCAGGCTCCTCAGTCCTCCCTATACCTCTCAGAGTTTGTTCAAAATTCATGTTCACTGACTACTTAGATTAGAATTTGGATATAAAGTAAAATTCAACCCTGTAGCTCGATTTTTAAAGACATAGTATTACTACAAAATGCCATATTGAAAATGCTGCTATCTAAATTTTAGGCAATTCAACCTACTGGTACTAAACAACATGAACTTTCTTGTTGCTGAACAAATACTCAGTTAAAATAATAAAATTAAATAAAAAATTCACAATAGCAAAAATCTCTATGTTGGCATTTAAATCCAAATTCTTTTTTTTTTTTCTTATTAAAGTTTTATTTATTTAAGACTGCATGTGCAGAAATTTTAGTGGACTAAGTCTATGACATTTAAATACTGCATCCTTGTAGCAATTCATAAAGTGAAAATAGCACTTTTCCACTGAAGGCTTAGGAAAGTGAAAGTCACTCAGTTGTGCCCAACTCTGCAACTTCATGGACTATACAACCCATGGAATTCTCCAGGCCAGAATACTGGAGTGGGTAGCCATTCCCCCAGGAGAATTTCCCAACCCAGAGACCAAACCCAGGTCTCCCGCATTACAGGTGGATTCTTTACCATCTGAGCCACCAGGGAAATCTGAAGGTTTCAGTTCAGTTCAGTCACTCAGTCGTGTCCTACTCTTTGTGACCCCATGAACCACAGCACGCCAGGCCTCCCTGTCCATCACCAACTCCGGAGTCCACCCAAACCCATATCCATTGAGTCGGTGATGCCATCCAAACATCTCATACTCTGTTGTGCCCTTCTCCTCCTGCCCTCAATCTTTTCCAGCATCAGGGTCTTTTCCAATGAGTCAACTGTTTGCATCAGGTGGCCAAAGTATTTGGAGTTGCAGCTTCAAATCAGTCCTTCAAGTGAACACCCAGGATTGATCTCCTTTAGGATGGACTGATTGGATCTCCTTGCAGTCCAAGAGACTTTCAAGAGTTTTCTCTAATATCACAGTTCAAAAGCATCAATTCTTTGGTGCTCAGCTTTCTTTACAGTCCAACTGAAGGTTTAAAAATGCCAATTAAAAAAGGTGGATTATGGGATTATTATTGGCACTCTTGATTTTTTTTCAATTAATTAATTTATTTTGACTGGAGGATAATTACTTTACAATATTGTGATGGTTCTTGCCATACATCAACATGAATCAGCCACAAGTATACATGTGTGCCCCCCTCCTCATACTGAATCCCCCTCCCACTTCCCTTCCCAAACTATCCCTCTGTTTGTCCCAGAGCATCGGCTTTGGGTGCCTGGCTTCATTCATCAAGCTTGAACTGTTCATCTATTTAACATATGATAATGTACGTGTTTCAATCCTATTCTCTCCAATCATCCCACCATTGCCTTCTCCCACTGAGTCCAAAAGTCTTTTCTTTACATCTCTATCTCCTTTGCTGTCCTGAATTTAGGATCATCAGTACCATCTTTCTATATTCCATATATGTGCATTCATATACAGTATTTGTCTTTCTCTTTCTGACTTACTTAACTCTGCATAACAGGCTCCAGGTTCATTCGCCTTATTAGAACGGACTCAAATGTGTTCCTTTTTATAGCTGAGTAATAGTTCATTGTGTATATGTACCACAATTTCATTATCTATTCATTTGTCAGTGGACATCTAGTTTGTTTCCATATCCTAGCTATTGTAAATAGTGGTGCAATGAACATTGGAGTACATATATCTCTTTCAAGTCTGATTTCCTCAGGGTATATGCTCAGTAGAGTGATTTCTGGGCCATATGGCAGTTCTAGTCCCAGTTTTTTAAGGAAACTCCACACTGTTCTCCATAGTGGCTATATGAGTTTGCATTCCCACCAACAGTGTAAGAGAGTTCCCTTTTCTCCATACCCACTCCAGCATGTATTGTCTGTAGACTTTTTGATGGCCATTCTGACTGGTGTGAGTTGACACCTCATTTTGTAAGCCTAAATTCTTGATTAGATTTTTAATATCTTAGCAGGAAAAGGGTTAACATGTTGATTTTTACATACATACATATACATACTATATATTATTTTTACATAAATGCATACATATACACATTTGGTGTTTTTTCAAAAGCCTATGCGTGTTTATTTTCTTTCAAAAGGTAAGGTCTATTGAATGCTCAAAAATATAATAATGAGTTGGATAAAACACTATTTCATTTCAAATTACATTTTCAGGAAAACATGACTAAAAACAAATCAAACTGGAAGACAACATATTATACAGAGAAACAGAATATTATTTTTATGTTGAATATGTAACTGAAAAATAATCTCTTTTACAAAAATATCTTGTCTTCTTGGTCAATGATATTGACCTGTATTTTGGAAATATATCCTCAGTCCTAATTATTTGATATTTGTATATAATACCAGTTGAAAACCTTTCAGCTATAATTATTATTCAAATAAGCCATCCATCTTACACACAATAAAAAATGTAGAGGATGACTATGCAGACAAATGTCTTTCTTTGTTAACAGACATCAGATTAGAAAGACTGATAATGTATTTTTATACAGGAAAACATGGTATCTATAAAATAATTATAAAGCTAACAACAACACTACATTTGTAGTTGATATGAAAGATCTAAGGTCTTCCTGGATAGCTCAGTGGTTAAAGAATCTGTCTGCGATACAGGAGACCCTGGTTCAATTCCTGGGTCGGAAAGATCCCCTGGAGAAGGGAGAGGCTACTCACTCCAGTATTCTTTGGCTTCCCTTGTAGCTCAGCTGGTAAAGAATCCACCTGCAATGTGGGAGACCTGGGTTTGATCCCTAGGTTGGGAAGATCCCCTGGAGAAGAGAAAAGCTACCCACTTCAGTATTTTGGCCTGAAGAACTCCATGGACTACACAGTCCATGGGATCACAAAGAGTCAGACACGACTGAGACTGAGTAACTTTCACTTTCATGAAAGATCTATGAGGAAAACACCCATTTCATCACCTTTCCAAATTAACCCCACCCTCCAACCTCCTACCATTTAAATTGTCTTTCCTTCTTAAAAGAATAGAAAAGATTAAAAGCAAGATAATTGTGGGTAAATTATCTGGGTAGAACTCCCCGCTTCTTTCTCATAAGGTTTTGGTGGCATGTTTGTGCACTGAGGGTTTGTCTTCATATATATACACAACACTGTCAAGAACAGCCTGAAATACTCCAGTTCTCATAGTGAGGGAATTTTCTGATAATGACCCCTTTCCTTTGGTTTGCCATCTATCTGTAGACACATTCAAACTATTATATATATTGTTTATTATGTATAGCTTTTCTTGGAACTTTCATGAATTTTTGAGGTAATAAACATATTTTTGAAAACTTTCCCAGGAATGAATGTAAAATAATGTTGTTTGAATATTATAAATATTTTCTCAGTAAGTAAATTAAATAATAAATAATAATAGATCTAACCTGTAGCTTCCCATTAATCTGGATTTTTTTGGGTAGGTAGTGATTCATATTAATTTATAGATTTTGAGGCACTTTGAAAAAAAGGCTAAATCTCAGTAAAATAAATATCTTTAAAATACAGATCACTGGATAAATCAGTATTTTTAATTATCCACATTTCATGTGATAGAATAATACTTGATAAATTTTAATATTTGAATGAGATATGAATTGCATTCTACTGACTTAGCTATGTATTAATAATATCTTTTCTGAAGATAGCCTTGTGCTGGTGCTAGTGGTAAAGAATTTTCCTGTCAATACAGAAAGACTAAGAGACATGAGCTCAGTCCCTGGGTGGGGAAGATACCCTGGAGGAGGGCATGGCAACCCACTTCAGTATTCTTGCCTGCAGAATACCATGGGCAGTGGAGCCTGACAGGCTACAGTCTATAGGATCACAAAGAGTTGAACACAACCGAAAAAACTTCACAGACACGCCACACATGTCAAAGTCCAAGCCTATCAATTGTGATTGTTTTTTGAGTAAATTCATATATTGTGGACTCGATGTTTCCTGTACTTTCCCTGGCACTTCTGTTATAAAATTTTATCAAGGTATTTTGTCATGTTGTAGTCAAAATCAGAGTGTAATTCTTGGTGTGTTGGGCTAACAATAAATGATACAACCTAAAACAGAGTAACTGGTCCAACTATTTTCTGAAGTGAGGGCCATATTGACTTTGATAACATCTTCAAATTACTTTGTGCCCATCATTAGACTTTTTGACAATAACGTTTGAAATCCAAAGAAAATGGATACATAGAAAACTAATTTTTTTGTACCTTTTAGAAACTGTTAAATAACAGAGTGTCAAATAGATAGGGGCCTTCTATTTCCTACTTCTCCTTCATCTGAGCTTCCATCAAGGATAATGACTGGAGGATGACTCATATCCAAGCATCTCAACTAACTCTAATACTTGTACTATTACATAAATTAAAAATTTTCATAAAATACTTACATTCAAAATAGTTACAACAGAATGATTATATATAATTTCTCAGAAAATATAATTTAAGCAAAATAAGGATATCTACCCAAATATTTTCTTTGTGCTTTATAAGTGAAATGAGAAAAGGAAAGGAAACGATACCTTTTTCCTATTTCCTGCAAAATTCCTTTCCAGAGTAACTAAATGCACACATTAGGCAGTGTCCAGAGAACCATGAGGTAGGTCTGAATCCCACAGGAAATAAATGTGAGAAAAGAGGAGAGAAGGCAATTTAGTGGACAGGAGAGAAAAGTGTCCAAAGCATTCCAAAGCAGTTTTTAACTCTCTTCAAAAAATTGGAAGGAAATCAAGGCTTCCACAAGAGAATTAAAATGTTTGTTCCCCATATTCCACTCCACATCAAACCCTGATTTCATTCACCATTCTCTTTGTCCACCGTTCCTCATCCAGCTGCTGTTGTCACTCCAAAGCAGAATTCTAGGTCTGTAACTTTCAGATATCCAGCCAGCTCTATAATGCAATATTTTCAGCAGCTCATGGATGTCAGCTCTTCACTTTGTTTGTTCTTTCCCCTTTTATCATCAGTAGAGCTCAGATGCTGACTTTACTAGCAGAAATGCATATACCATGTGTTTAGTCCTGATAATGACTATCAATGTTTAATTATATTTTAAAATCATAATAGAAAGAAATTATTAATGAATTGTGGTAACCGTACCAGGTGAAATCTGTAACAGTGTGGTGCTGACATTGTCGCTGAATTTTATGACAAAGTTACCAGATTGAAAATCAGTCATGTGTGCCCAGAAAATTTACACAGCTCTTTGCCCAACACAAAAGAGGCAAGTCATTTTTTAACACTTGGATATGATTTCTTGCTCTGCCTTGGACTGGATTTCTGACCTTGGGCAAGCCAGTTATCTTCTTTATAAACTCAGTTTTTTCTGTTCAAAAAATTAACAAGAAACAGATTGCATAATTTCTAAAGTTTCATTTAGGTTTATTATCCTATTTCTCTGACTGGATAAAGACATCTTTCGGAAGGGTTTTATAAAATAAACATACTTTTCACATGTCGTTATTTGAAGTAAATGTGCTTGCTTCATTGCTGTTTATAAGCAATACTTATAAATTTGCAAAAGTGGTAATTTTGAGGGTTACAGATGACAGTTATGGGAGATTTATGCATAGCACACAACGTGAGATAAAATATATCCTTTTATTATTGACAGCTATATTTTAATAAAGAATGGTGATGAAATTCCCTCTGTCTTTACTGTTTCTTCAAGTCTTCATTTTAATTGAAAAATAATTGACCTCAAAAAATTCTCCTATCTTATTGCCACTAATTAAGTTTTAAGATCTGATTTATCTCTAATATCAAAGAGTGGAAAATTTAATACTCCACAGAAACTGTAATTTAATTCTTAATGGCTGTAATGCAATTCATAAAATTAAATGTTGCCACTCCATGAAGATTTTTAAAAAAATAATTTTTTTGAGTGAGTTTATTTGTATTTTACAAATATCTTATACATGTGTTTAAAACTGATCCAATGTATGTAAATTCCGTCATATACTTTCTTTTTATTTATTTATTTTAATTGGAGGCTAATTATAACAGTGGCGTTGTTTTTGCCATACATTGATTATCATGAGCTGTGACCATCATTTAACATAAAAATGGTTCTGATTACTCTACCTCCAATTCATGCGACTTCTCAACCCTCATTGTTAGAGATCATTTCCGTAACCTTTTATTAATGTATTACACACTGACATCAATTTTTCTAAAAATCTCAAATATGTTCTCCCATCAGCTTCAGTAATTTTTATCACTTCACTTTATGCTGTGCTTTACCTATGTCAAGGTTTTCTGACACAATTTCTTAATATAATTCTAAATTTAACTTCATTCTTCCAACAAGCATGAAATGCTGTATCTTTACTAGGAGAATATTTGAAACTTTCAAGACCTCTAGAGTTTCACTGTACACTCTTAACCTCATTCTTTATGTTCAGTTCAGTTCACTCAGTCGTGTCCGACTCTTTGCGAGCCCATGAATCACAGCACAGCAGGCCTCCCTATCCATCACAAACTCCCAAAGTCTACCCAAATCCATGCCCATTGAGTTGATGATGCCATCGAACCATCTCATCCTCCGTCATCAGGGTCTTTTCAAATGAGTCAGCTCTTCACATCAGGTGGCCAAAGTACTGGAGCTTCAGCACATCAGTCTTTCCAATGAACACCCAGGACTCATATCCTGTAGGGTGGACTGGTCGGATCTCCTTGCAGTACAAGGGACTCTCAAGAGTCTTCTCCAACACCACAGTTCAAAAGCATCAATTCTTCGGTGCTCAGCTTTCTTTATAGTCCAACTCTCACATCCATACATGACCACTGGAAAAACCATAGCCTTGACTAGACGGACCTTTGTTGGCAAAGTAATATCTCTGCTTTTCAACATGCTATCTAGGTTGGTCATAACTTTTCTTCCAAGGAGTAAGCGTCTTTTAATTTCATGGCTGCAGTCACCATCTGCAGTGATTTTGGAGACCAAAAAAATAAAGTCTGACACTGTTTCCACTGTTTCTCCATCTATTTCCCAAGAAGTGATGGGACCAGATGCCATGATCTTCATTTTCTGAATGTTGAGCTTTAAGCCAACTTTTTCACCCTCCTCTTTCACTTTCATCGAGAAGCTTTTTAGTTCCTCTTCACTTTCTTCCATAAGGGTGGTGTCATCTGCATGTCTGAGGTTATTGATATTTCTCCTAGCGATCTTGATTCCAGTTTGTGCTTCCTCCAGCCCAGCATTTCTCATGATGTACTCTGCATATAAGTTAAATAAGCAGGGTGACAATATACAGCCTTGACGTACTCCTTTTCTGTAGTCCCCTGTTATACCATATGTTCTAATTGTTTTCCCACTTAAGAAGGAATCGTTTTCTTCTTTAATTGGGTACAGTCTTCTGTATGTGTTCAATATGTCATGCTGATTGACAGACGTATTCACATCTTCCATATCCTTACCTACTTTGTTTTCATTTTATCAGTTCATTTCAGAGAGGCAGCATTAGAGGCTGTCGATTTTGCTTTATGTATTTGGAACCTTTGTTAATGAGTGTATATGCATGTGCTATTTTTGTATTCTCTTGATCAATTGACATCATGAGATGTTCTTTTTTAATATCTAGTTATATTCTTGTCTTGAGACCTATTTTCTCTAATATTAGAATGGTCATGTCAGTATTCTTACATATAGTTTTTGCAAGTCATTTTTTTTTTTTTTCTGAATTTACTCTCAATCTATGTACGTCATTGAGAGTCAGTTGTTATTTTGGGGTGGTAAATAATGCATACAGACTTATTATCAATTAAATATAATAAATTTGCCTTTATTTGGGATTTTTATTTGTATTCAATGTAGTTATTGGTATGTTTGGATTTAAATTGACTTCTTGTTATTTGATTTCTGTGTGTTCCATTTGCTCTTTGCTTCTTCATTACTTCTCTTCTGTCTTTGTAACTTGAATCAAATATTGCTTTTTGTTCTATTTTATATATCTTCTAATGAATTTTTAAGTTAAGCCTCTTTGAGTGTTTTAAGGATTTTAGTGTACCTCTAACTGATTTGGTCTTTTTTCAAGAGAATTCTATTACTTCATGAC
>SJYT01028332.1:0-13327 GCA_006410635.1 Cephalophus harveyi | reverse complement strand
CTCAATATTGTCTTTCTACCCTATGTGTTCTTATTTTTATATTTTTAGCTCTATAAATGCTATAAATGCACATTTATTTAAAGAAACTTACATATATACACATGTATAAATAAATATATAGACAGATAGATACATAGATATAGATAGACGGTGGTGGTGATTTAGTCACTAAGACATGACCAGCTCCTGTGACCTCAAGGACTTTATTTAGCTCACCAGGCTCCTCTGTCCATGGGATTTCCCAGGCAAGAACACTAGAGTGGGTTGCCATTTCCTTCTCCAGGATCTTCCCCACCCAGGTATCAAACCCAGGTCTCCTGCATTGCAGGTAATTCTTTACTGCTGAGCCACCAGGGAAGCCTAGATAGATAGATAGACTGATACATAAAACATATATCTTACCTCACAGTTTTTAAAAAGATGTCTTCTCAGACTATTATAGGGTAAGAACTTTGTTATGCTGGTAGCCAGAGCATCATGCTATATAATATAACTACGCCTCTGAGTTTGACTACATGTATTACATGTAAAACACTTGACGTGAATCTAACCTTACCCTACCTTACTAAAATAAGTCTAATTGTGAAGTGACAGCATTACCAAATGTCAGACATATTCTTATACTTTTTATTCTCAAATCCTTTGATATCACATTAGAAAATGAATGAAGGAAAAAGTCTTGGTTTGAGTGATGTTACTGCCTGCTGAATGTATCTGAACTAGGTGCTTCCACCAGGGGAAGAAAAAAAAAATGGATTAAAATAATTAGAATATAAAATGGAAGGAATATGATAGAAAATGGAAAGAAGATGCAAAGGAGGATCATGATGCCAGGGATAGAAGGAGTAGCTCTTTACCCAAAAGCATATCAAGGAAAAAATAGCAATACTCAGACTTTCATCTCAGATGTAGAACCGACAAACAACTGATGCTAAGAGAGTCTACTTGACCTATTTTGTCTGGAAAAGGGAAATTAAATTCTGCTGATTTTATGTTCTGCCTAAAGACTGTATCTTGATAATCTAGAGTATAGATGTGAAATAGAACCCCTTTGTGACTTAAATGGCAGGTGGTAAGTTGTACCTTTCATTGCAATTGTGATTAAATAATCTTTATTTATTACTTTTGAATCTCACAGGATGGATAATGCTTACCAGTTGGTGGTGTAGCTGTGAATAAAGGTGTCCCAGTGCTGATGCATATCTAGATGTGATGGGGAAACAGGTTGCTCTCATCCACAAAGTACATTAGAGATTGTTTTTGACTATGACAAATGAGAGTGTGCATGCACTGGCTCTACATAACAAGGAGTTTGAGTAGGATCAAAAAGTTTGGATAGGGTGGTATTAAGGGGTCATATATCTTGGGAGATTTGTAAGGAGCTACATCTTTGAAGCCCCATAGCACTCTAAGACTGAGTTGTACTGGGGAGTAGACTATATCGGTTAACACTTTCATTGGACAAGCAATACTTTTAGGAGAAACAATGTACCCAAACTGTATCCAAGTTATGAACATATATGGTGTCCAAACCTGGCAGCAATATATGTGTTGGCATAATCAGCAATTACTCTACTAGGCCATTCATAAGTAGGATAGATTGTTGAATTCATGAAATCAAACTCCTCACGATAAATTTTGTTATTCAAGTCACTTTGGGTTTTTCTAATTATGCAAATGGAAACATTGATATCTGAGTTTTATTCATGGATCTGGTCTTCTCCAAGAGGACAGTTTTGATACAATTTCTCCACTGGTCTCAATGTGAATAGGATACTTTAGTATTATTGTTTTATTTGAGAAAGATATTTTTTTTTCTAAAGCAATTCTTCCAGTCTAAATCAATAAACTACAATAAAGAGGAACTAAGTTCCTAAGGAAATACATTAGGTTCATGCTTAAAACACATTTGAGCCACTCAGCCTATAGGAAAGTAATCACGGGAAGCAATCTACATTCTTATTCCTGTCCTCAAATGCTAGATTAGAATGCAAAAGAATGGCAATCAGATGAGGAAGATCATCTTTAAATAAAAAAAATAACTAGAAAGAGCAAAAGGTGGTTTCTATGATATGTCAATTTATTCTATTGGAATGGGAAAGGGTGCTTTCAGAATACTGAAGTCACTAGGTATTCACAAGCTCCTTATTGGAAGGTACTGCCCTGGGCTAATTGCCAGATGCTGTGTTAGAGCTAATAGAGTTTTATGCTAAGTGCCTGATGGAGTTTGTTTAAGTAATGGATTTTCCTTTAGGGCAGAAGAAATCCTGAGATACTTTTACCTAAATAGGAGAAAGGGTGATGAAGGGATGGAAAAGAAGAACAGGACTGTAAAATCCGTGAGTAAGAAAAGAAGTAAAGGCTTGATAAATGGAAGGAGATTGAAATATTACTTTGGTTTTCCATATATATAACCTGGAGTAGCTTTACTTATGTTGTAAAAGGCTAACTAAATAAGTAATTTTAAAAAATTTTAATAGCATGTGACACTATTTTATAATTATGCTCCAATTAAAACAGTAGTTTTTATAAAGTTACCTAAGAACACTTTTTATTAAAAGTGTTGCTGTTCTTTTTTAAATGGTTTTAAGGTTCTACTTTTACTCTATTAAAGCAATCGTTCAACCTTAATATTAGACACATCTAAAAATAATATAAATTATTGTTTTTAAAATATAATTATGGACTTTCCTGGTGGCTCAGATGGCAAAGAATCTGCCTGTAATGCAGGAGACCTGACAAGCTATATTAATTTACTGTACATATAAATTCAAATGTGTACATCTAGATTAACAAATATTTTCTTTAAAATATCTGATTAGAGGGCTTTAACTACTTTCCTATTCATTATAGTCTAAGTGTTTGAACTCATATTTCACTTAGAATAGTGATTGGCTTTGGATGAGGTAGAAAATAGAGGGATACCATGGGTGCTTTGCAGATACTGGTGCTGGTGACTGCGAGGTGTCATTTGAGCTGTTCTTCTCAGAAGTCCCTTTTCTCTGTGTTTCTGGTATAGTGGAACCACAAGAGATACTCGGAGTCGAAAAAGAAGGAACAATCGCTTGATTTTTACTTTACCATGGTTAAATCAGGAACTTTTGCATCTCATGCATATTATTCCTCGTCTCTCGGCTCGCCTGACTGCTATGGGGCATCAACCGGTCTGAAATGGCTCCACCTTCCTCATTCCTCCGGGCTTCACCTCCTGGGCTGGTTTAATGCAGACGGGGAAATCCGGTGTGAAGACTGGAGAGACTGTGAATTGACATAGATCCCTGCGCACCTGTGTGGGTTCCAGACTGCCAGTTCTCAACCACTTCATATCTATCTTCCCTTCATGACAACTGGCCCTGTGGTCTTCAATCCTCAGCATCACACACACAGACAAGAACCTTACAGAGACTGTTTAACCAGCTCACACAACTGAGCAAGTTCAGTTCCCTATACGGAACCATGTGCTGGTGTGTGTTCATTCACTTCTGTCATATGCAACTCTTTGTGATCCCATGGACTGTAGCCCACCAGGCTCTTCTGTCCATGGGATTCCAGGCAAGAATACTGGAGTGGGTTGCCATTCCCTTCTCCAGAGGGTCTTCCCGACCCAGGGATTGAACCCAAGTATCTTATGTCTCCTGTTTTGGCAGGTAGGTCCTTTACCGCTAGCGCCACTTGGGAAGCCCTAATGAATCATATGTTTAATTGATCACTGTCAGATGCACTGGTCAGATGTGTTTCTTAATCAGTTTGTATATTATGCAAGTATATTCAGTTTCTGAAAATACACTCACCTGTACATTTTTGAAGCATACACTTCTCTCTATGAAGATCATAATTTAATAATGAATTATTTGAAAGTTCTGAACACATATTCAGGATAAGGTACCAGTCTTCATAATCATTTATGTGTATGAGAACTGGAAAATATGTCTGAAAAGTTGTCATCCAATATGCTTTAATTAATCATGAGCACTATATAAGCATCTTTATAGGAGACAAATGTGCTTCCCTCTCCACTCTCTCTCTCTATCTATATAGATAGATAGATAGATGTGTACATACACATAGTATTTCTAGTTAGGGGCTTTCCTGATGGCTCAATTGATAAAGAATCTGCTTGCAGTGCAGGAGACCTGGGTTTGATCCCTGGGCCAGGAAGATCCTCTGGAAAAAGAAATGGCAACCCACTCCAGTATTCTTGCCTGGGAAATCCTATGGAGAGAGGAGCCTGGTAGGCTATGGTCCATGGGGTTGTAAATTGTCAGATACATCTTAAGGAATAAACCGCCTCCACCAGTCTTTATAGTTACATGGATATTCATTGAGTTAAATAATTAGTGAAATCATCGTAAATTTACTATATGTATTGTAACTTAATGTATATTTTTAAAATTAACAATTACATTATATCAAATGGAGTTGGTTTGCAATTATTAAATACACAATTAAAACAGCTTAGGAAACCAAGTTCTCAAGATGACCTTTAGGTTAGCAATAGAGGATGTGAATGTTTTGAGGTCATCATTATCATTCCAGCAGCCTTGGTGCTAAGAGGCTACCTCAGTAGAAATGAACAGAGAAAGAAACATGAAAGAGGAGAAATGGAGCTAAGAGAAGAAATGGACAATTGGGCAGAGCTTGCCCTTGAAGTGAGCTGTAAATTTCCAAAGTGTCCTGATGCTAAGAAGTTTCCTATAGGAAATAATACTCATGAAGATCCAAACTCAGTTTTTTAGGCAATTTCAGGGGAGGGTAGTAAAGGCTTTAAATCATATAAATAAGTTGGAAAGGGAGTCAAATAGAAACTGATGAAGAACAGAGGAGGAGGTGAGAAGAAAAGGATTCATGAGAACACTAGAGAGCACTTTGTTGATTCAGAGACTGGTCAACCAGAGAACAGCACATGTGGCAACCAGGTTCCAGTTAACCTGTCTCTGAATAGAAGCATGACCTCATCTGCTGGACGAAAAGATTCCAGCCGGAAGCTAATGGTTTATGGAGGCACTGCTATGTGCTGCGTAGTTTATAGAGGTTAACTCTTTAATGCTTCCCATTTTTTCTTTCTACCCACCTCCAGACACATGCACTTTATATCTATGGAAGCAGAGGCTCTGATACACTGAATACCAGTCCAAATGTCTCTGGGTCAAAAATGGAGCAAGCCCCCAAATGCAGTTTAATGTGACTTCAATGATCCTGCTAGTTTCTATAGCACACAGAACCCGTGACTCCAGGGAACTTTAAAAGCCAGTACCCACAGGGAGTATAAAAAAGAAAATCCTGGCAAAGTATGCTCATAGCCCTGGATCAGCGGCTTCATCTTTAGAAAATAAAATATTCCACGTTCTGTTTCAAAGCCAAAAAATTCTCAGCCCCTGAGGTTTCTGCTGTGCTTCTTGATCTGTTCATCATATTGCTGCACTGAATCAGGAAAGAACCTCAGCAATTGACAACAAGGTGTGTGATATTTTTCTGTAATTTAAAAATCTTCATACATCTCAATAGATGTATGAAAAATATATGAAAATAGAAAATAGATAGAAGTTAGAAAGTTTATATTGTCTACAGTAAAAATTTATTATCTCCCACCTCCCTCCCCATACCATCCCTCTCGGTCATCCCATGTAAAAAAATAAATTAATAAATTAATTAAAAAATTTATCATCTGATATTAAAGCATGCTTCATATTTTAAAAGTTGATTTTTCATCTAGGTCAGGGCACAAATGTAATCACTTAATTTCTAGGGCTTCAGTTGACTTTCCCTTAACTACCTTGATTGTGTCGCCTTCAATATTTGTTCAGAGCTGAAATTTCAGGGTAAATTTACTTTCTTTAAAGGCTAAGAGTTAATTTTCTAGTAAATTTTCAATGATATTTTTAATTTTGTATTTTAGACATTTTCCCTCTGTTATTTTAGAAGTGTGTGAATTACAAGTTGAACTCGGAATGAAATAATGAATAGAGTCCTAATTAAGAACTTGCGCTCAGGAGTCAGAATAAATTGAAATTCAAGCTCCACTGATCATTAACTGTGTAATTTTGAACTTGTTACTTAACTTGAGTGTCAAAATAAAATGAGGTTCTTGTCATAGTGCTATATGGGAATTAAATGAGCAAGCATGTATGATTAGCCTAAATGTTTGATATACTGTAGCTATTAACAATTATTTGGGTAAGAGAAGTTTGGTTGTTTTATTTATTTTTAATTTCCTTTTTGTTATGATTTTTTTTAATGGCTTCTCAGGTTTCTCAGTGGTAAAGAATCTCCTGCTAATGCTGGAAACCCAGATTCGATCCCTGGGTTAGGAAAATCCCCTGGAGGAGGAAATGGCAATCCATTCCAGTATTCTTGCCAAGGAAATCCCATGGACAGAGAAGCCTGTTGGGCTACAGTCCATTGTTGTTGTTCAGTCACCAAGTCATGTCCAATGTGACCCCGTGGCCTCCCTGCCCCTCATCAATTCCCAAAGTTGGCCCAAGTTCATGTCCGTTGCATTGGTGATGCCATCCAGTCATCTCATCCCTCTTCTGCCCTCAATCTTTCCCAGAATCTGGGATTTTTCCAATGAGTTGGCTTCTGCATCATTTGACAAAAATGCTGGAGCTTCAGCTTTAGCATCAGTTCTTCCAAAGAGTATTCAGTGTTGATTCCCCTTAAGATTGACTGGTTCGATCTCATTGCTGTTCAAGGGACTTTCAAGAGTCTTCTCCTGCACCACAGTTCAAAGGCATCAATTCTTTGGTGTTCTGCCTTCTTTATGGTCCAGCTCTCACAACTGTATGTGATCACTGGGAAGACCATAGCCTTTACTATATAGACCATTGTCATCAGAGTAATGTCTCTGCTTTTCAACACACTGTCTAGGTTTGTCATAGCTTTCCTGCCAAGAAGCAGTCATCTTCTAATTTCATGGCTGCAGTCGCCATATGCAATGATTTTAAAGCCCAAGGTCACTACTTCCATCTTTTCCCCTTCTATTTACCATTAACTAATGGGGCTGGATGCCAGGATTTTAGTTATTTTTTAATATTTAGCTTTAAGCTGACTCATTCACTCTTCTCCTTCAACCTCATCAAGAGGCTCTTTAGTACCTCTTTGATTTCTGCCATTAGAGTGATGCCATCCAGATATCTGGGGTTGTTGATATCCTACAGTCCATGGGGTCTCAAAAAGTCAGACACAACTGAGCCACTGGGCATGCACACAGGCATACTATTTCTCTGCCCTGCTTTGTCTTTCCCTTAGAAAATACACCAAGGGCTCTGGGCCATGTTTTCCCCTCCTTCCTTCTGTCGTTTGACTAAAACTGTTGCTTCCCCATGTGGCTTTGCATGGTATGGCATTCCTAGCAAATGAAATTCATTCTTCTTTCAGTGGTGCTGAGACCTGTTTGTTGTCACTTAGTTACTTTCATAAATTAAAATGAAGTTTGCAACAGAGATGCAACAAAGACATTTATTCAACAGTTATGCCCCTTATTCCTTTCTTATGAGGCTCAGCTCTGTTCATGTAGCAAATTGAATCTTTCCAGGGTGTGGATTGTGACTGGTTTAAACCCCTTATGGTATATTCATTCTGCTTAATTAAAGGTTGATATGTGATCAAATGCTGGCAAGGAAATTCAAGAAAAAGCATACATGTGGAATTATGGAAAAAACAGTATTATCCCTGATAAAGGAAAAACTTAAAAGAAGAGAAATCTCTGTAATTCCCTTCACTTCCTTTCTTGCTTTGCCTAATGGTCAAGCCTCTAAGTATGTCAGAGAAGCTGGATTAAAGGCTTAAATCCTTGATGACACTGTTGAGTCACCAGGACAGTAGCAAGAGAACACACCTCTGGACATCTTGTTGAATGGATTATACATGCCTGTGGCTTCAGGAGGGACATTTTCATGTTTGCCTGCTTCCCTGGTGGCTCAGTAGTAAATAATCCACCTGCAATGCCGGATATCACAATGCAGGAGTCTCAGGTTTGATCTCTGGGTCGAGAAGATCCCCTGGAGAAAGAAATGGCAACCCACTCCAGTATTCTTGCCTGGAAAATTCCATGGACAGGGAAGCTTGGCAAGCTGCAGTCTATGGGGTTGCAAGAGTAGGACACAAGTTAGCAACTAAACCACCACCACCACCATTTTTATGTTCATTCCTTATTGAATGTTTGTACTGATTTCATCCAAAGCTGCACAATGGACCCAGTTTTCAAACCTGTATTTACAAAATGTAGTTTAAAAGTCTTAGAATGTTTTAAAAACATACTCAATATCTCAGTTAACTGGCTACAAATTTGAGGAAATTACAACAATAAAAATCTACAAGATCAGATAATATGCTCATAACTTCAGAGAAGATTCCATAGTATTATACATGGTAGGGAATTTCTACCAGAATGTGATAGATCTGCAGCATCCAAACAACTCATTTCTTATGACAAAGTTCACTCACATGACTATCCTATATTTTGAATGTTATTTTAAAACAGAACTGTTCATATTTGGGTTTGGCACATCAATACCATTAAAAATAGCTTGTGTATGTGTTGTTGTTTTTTTTTTTGTCAGAATGTGACATTCAGATTGAAATCCAAGTTTCTCTTTGGAAAAGTGTCAACGGCGCTTTCCTCTAATTCTCTTAACTTCTATTCAACTTATACAGTGTGCCAGTAGCTAAATTATTTTGGATAATTATGTCATTTAAATCACATAACACTAGGAAACATATTTTTGACATTTCCATTTTTATAGATGAGGAAACTGAAGTTGAAAGATGATAGGTAACTTACCCAAGCTCACAAAGCTGAATAATGAGCAATACATTAAGAAGTGCAGCCTTCTGAACTGACCACAAAGTCTGAGATCCCAAACAACATAGTTTACTGTGATATTGCTAGATCAAATTAATTCCTTCTATTATGCCATGAAGTACTGATACATTTGAAGATCAGAAAGTAAAAGGGATACACTAGGATTTTAAAAACAAAACAAAGCAAAAACACTTAACAATGAATGAATAGTTATTTTAAAAAGAAGAAATACAAATAATCAGTATGTGTGATATGCGTTAAGATACATTCACTGTTCTTAGAATCCAAAAAATGGAATTGTGGCTGGGTGTTGTGTGTTAGTTGCTCAGTAGTGTCCAACTCTCTGCAACCCTATGAACTGTAGCACACCAGGCTTCTCTGTCCATGGAATTCTCTGGCAAGAATACTGAAGTGGATTGCCATTCCCTTATCCAAAGTATCTTCCTGATCCAGGGTTTGAACCCTGGTCTCCTGCATCACAGGCAGATTCTTTACCATTTGAGCTACAGGGAAGTCCTAAAAATGAAATTTATAGGGATCAATATCAATACCATATCTTGTTTTCCTTACCACAAATTTTAGTAATTCTAATGAGAAGTTGCAGTAAAACAAGACTCCTAATAAACTGCTATAGTAATTGTAATTGGAGTGAATTTCCTGGAGGGAGGTTTCCAATACTCCAAGAGTCTTTAAAAATGTTCAAGTAATAGTTTTTCTAGAAATGCTTTCTTGTGGAGTAATCAGACTTGCCTCAGAGTTTATATAACAATATTTTCACCAATAGAAGTACAAATAAGTGCCACGTGGCACATTTATTTATCTTAATATACTACTTAAATATCTTTGTATATAATTAATGACATTGGCAAATGTTTACTAAATAAAGCAAAGTTTTTAAAAAATGATATATGTCTTTGTTTGCATTTTTATGATGTATTATAATATTCCAATTAACTAATTCTTCACTAAAAGACTTATATTGCCAGGATGGTAGAAAGACTGATTTCGTATGTTCTTAGTTGCCTTCTCAAGTATTTCTGTATTTCTCACTGTATTTCTGGGCTTTGGCCATTCTTGTTGTTTCTTTGCTGGATCCATTCTATTGATGGTTCACCTTATACACGGTCTTAAAGTTACCAAGGCAATTGATTTTACCACTGCCCGAGAATGATCCCACCCATCGTTGCATCCACTGATAAGGAGAGACCGCCAATAAGGAAAGCCTTTGATGGTTTTACTTGTCTTCCATGGCTACTTACAAATCCTAACAGATGATTTTTTGAAAGTGTTGCACACAATATGCCAGCAAATGTGGAAAACTCAGCAGTGGCCACAGGACTGGAAAAGGTCAGTTTTCATTCCAATCCCAAAGAAAGGGAATGCCAAAGAATGTTCAAACTACCTCACAATTGCACTCATCTCACAGGTGAGCAAAGTAATGCTCAAAATTCTCCAAGCCAGCCTTCAACAGAAAGTGAACCATGAACTTCCAGATGTTCAAGCTGGATTTAGAAAAGGCAGAGGAATCAGAGATTAGGAACAGGAAATGGAACAACAGACTGGTTCCAAATAGGGAAAGGAGTATATCAAGGCTGTATATTTTCACCCTACTTATTTAACTCAAATTGCCAACATCCATTGGATCATCAAAAAAAAACAAGAGAATTCCAGAAAAACTGCTACTTCTGCTTTACTGACTATGCCAAAGCCTTTGACTGTGGATTTCAATGAACAGTGGGAATTTCTTAAAGAGATGGGAATACCAGGCCACCTGGCCTGCCTCCTGAGAAATCTGTATGCAGGTCAAGAAGCAACAGTTAGAACTGGACATGGGACAACAGACTGGTTCCAAATTGGGAAAGGAGTACATCAAGGCTGTATATTGTCACCCTGCTTATTTAACTTATATGTAGAGTACATCATGAGAAATGCTGGGCTGGATAAAGCACAATCTTGAATCAAACTTGCTAGGAGAAATAACAATAACCTCAGATATGCAGATGACACCACCCTTATGGCAGAAAGTGAGGAAGAATTAAAGAGCCTCTTGATGAAAGTGAAAGAGGAGAGTGAAAAAGTAGGCTTAAAGCTCAATATTTCAAAAACTAAGATCATGGCATCTGGTCCTATCACTTCATGGCAATTAGATGGGGAAACAGTGGAAACAATGACAGACTTTAATTTTACGGGCTTCAAAATCACTGCAGATGGTGACTGCAGTCATGAAATTAAAAGATGCTTGCCCCTTGGAAGGAAAATTGTGACCAATCTAGTTAGCATATTAAAAAGCAAAGACATAACTTTGACGATAAAGGTCTGTCTAGTCAAAACTATGGCTTTTTCAGGAGTCATGTATGGATGTGAGAGTTGGACTGTAAAGAAAGCTGACTGCTGAAAAATTGATGCTTTTGAACTGTGTTGTTGGAGAAGACTCTTGAGAGTCCCTTGGACTGCAAGGAGATCCAACCAGTCCATCCTAAAGGAAATCAGTTTTAAATATTCACCGGAAGGACTGATGCTGAAGCTGAAACTCCAATACTTTGGCCACCTGAGGCAAAGAACTGATTCATTGGAAAAGATCCTGATGCTGGGAAAGATTGAAGGTGGGAGGAGAAGGGGATGACAGAGGATGAGATGGTTGGATGTCATCACTGATGCTATGGACATGAGTTTGAGTAGGCTCGAGGAGTCGGTGATGGACAGGGAAGCCTGGTGTGCTGCAGTCCAAGGGGTCGCAAAGACTCAGACACAACTAAGGGACTGATGTTAACCAAATTGTTGCCTAAAAGAGCTCAAAAACACTACCCAGAACTGTCTGATTGTGAGGGCCTACAGGATTACACCCTGAGGTCCTTGAGATAAAGGACAAGAAAGAGATGGCAGATTAACTGCTCAATCCTCCTTTACTCTCTTTCACAATCATTGAACTGCTTTGAAATGCAGTAGTTATAAGCAGCCTCTTGGGAGATACCCCCAAGTGTCAGAGGAACCAGTTGTGTTTGGAGGTAAGCTGTCACCAGCTTAGTGATGCATCACTTTGCCTTTGCTCTCCCTCCTTCCCCATCTCTCTCCCTCTACCCCTTATTTTTATTTCCTTGGCAAAGCACCCTGTCAAATAATTGTTAGCAAATAGACTGTCTGCCTTAGGCATTTGTGTGTGTGTGTGTGTGTGTGTGTGTGTGTGTGTGTGAAACCCAGATAGTAGTGTTTATTTTCCCTGAATTTATCTGCTTCTTTATATACATACCTAGAGGTAGGGTGTGGTTATCTCTGCTCTTTTCTCCCTTTGCCAGACACTTGCTCTATCTTTCTGCTATGACTTTTTATTCTGGAACCTGGGCCTCTTCTTCAAAGACAGAATTTCTGTTATCAGTTGATTCACTGAACAAACCTATAATAAGGAAAAGGAAGAGAAGCAATGAAGATTATATCAACATTTCATCCAGCTACTAATGTATGCAAATAGAGAGATAATGGAATGGAAGTAGAATTAAAAAACAAAGAAAATATAATAAAGTAGTTCCTCTAGTTAGTAGAATAAAGTTAATATCTTTTTCTTTTTTTTTTTTTTTTTTTACAATTAGCACTTAACTATAGCAATAAAACTATGTCACTGATTTTGCTATATTATTTTGGTATGTGATGAGAAGGGAACTGATGAGGAAAAGAAATCAGTCATAGGGTCCTAATCATGAAGAAAATTTTGATGAAATGGGAGGAGCACATAGAATTATACACAAAAGAACACAGAATGAATAAAGAGGGTTAAGGAGAATAAAGGCAAGAAGTGGAGTATTGAGTGCTAAACTCTTCTGAAATACCCTCACATACACATCCAGAAATAATATTTTTTCAGTTTTCTGACTATTCCTTAACCTGTAGAGAAGGCACATAAATTAACCATCACATTGTCTACTGCTGCATTTCCTGGGGTCACAAAGAGTCGTACAGGACTTAGCAACTGAACAACAACAATTTATTTGTAACATACAATTGATAGTTTTATGTCCAGAGAATCAAATTAATAAACAATCTACTAGTTATCTGTATTTTCTTGTAAAGTTCTTATAACTTTCCATAAATTTTGCTTATGAGCAGGTCACAAACTTATGCTCAATTTGGTCCAATCTGAATATGTTAGTTTGCTAGGGCTAGAGTAGCTAGAAGGTTTCAGTTCAGTTCAGTTTAGTCGCTCAGTCGTGTCCGACTCATTGTGACCCCATGAACTGCAGCACGCCAGGCCTCCCTGTTCATCACCAACTCCCAGAGGTCACTCAGACTGACGTCCATTGAGTCCGTGATGCCATCCAGCCATCTCATCCTCGGTCGTCCCCTTCTCCTGCCCCCAATCCCTCCCAGCATCAGAGTCTTTTCCAATGAGTCAACTTCACATGAGGTGGCCAAAGTACTGGAGTTTCAGCTTTAGCATCATTCCTTCCAAAGAAATCCCAGGGCTGATCTCCTTCAGAATGGACTGGTTGGATCTCCTTGCAGTCCAAGGGACTCTCAAGAGCCTTCTCCAAC
>SJYT01028325.1:18515-35417 GCA_006410635.1 Cephalophus harveyi | reverse complement strand
AGGCTGAGTGCCGAAGAATTGATGCTTTTGAACTGTGGTGTTGGAGAAGACTCTTGAGAGTCCCTTGGACTGCAAGGAGATCCAACCAGTCCATTCTGAAGGAGATCAACCCTGGGATTTCTTTGGAAGGAATGATGCTGAAGCTGAAACTCCAGTACTTTGGCCACCTCATGCCTAGCGTTGACTCATTGGAAAAGACTCTGATGCTGGGAGGGATTGGGGGCAGGAGGAGAAGGGGACGACCGAGGATGAGATGGCTGGAGGGCATCACCGACTCAACACATATGAGTTTGGGTGAACTCCGGGAGTCGATGATGGACAGGGAGGCCTGGCGTGCTGCGATTCATGGGGTCGCAAAGAGTCAGAGATGACGGAGCGACTGAACTGAACTGAACCGAACCATTGTGTCCACTAACACTGCGCTGACCAAAGCAGAAAACATATCCCAGCCCAGAATTCATTTGGATGAGAAATAAACTCTGCCTAACAACAACTCTTAGTGGAAGGTACCCCAAATTCATACAGCTAGGGTAAGGCATTTGTAGTAACACCAGTCCATTTTAATAGCTTGAGTGGTAAGAAGGAATTTCTCCTGCAGTAAAAGAAGGATTTGCTTTAAAAAGAATTCCCTAGTGGGTCTCCTAATATACATTTTGAAATCATACTGGTTTCATTATTGTGGTGAATAAAATTATTTTTCATGTGAAATTTTTTTAATGGTCAAAGTTATGAACATAAGGAACCATGGCTGGTCTTGTATATTTTACCAATCACCTTCTCATAAATTATTTTTCTATTTGATTCTCATAATCACTCTAAGCTTTATTATTTTGAGTACACTGAATAGTTAAAGGATTTGGTGGAATTCAATAGTTGGGATTTTTAGCAATGCATAGCATACCATGTAGTTACTTCTGCATGTGACTTTTTAAATTCTTTCCCAAGGTCACAGACTTAATATGTGGCAAAACCAGTGTTGGAACACTGTGTCCTTTCTCCTTCTAATTCTGCCAATACACATCTTCTGTAATCAGTGTCCAACAAATGGTCTGATATTTCTAAAGGCCTCTTCTGAAACCACATTAAAAAGAAATTAGCTTAAAGGTGTAATCAGGTTAAATACTGACCTTATGATTGAAGAGGCTTGTTCAGATGGCCAGACCCACATGGCTCAGGGAGTTTAGGCACCAGAAACATTTTCTGTGAGAATGACAATGAATAAATATTTATCCCAAATTTGGGCCAGGCCATTGCCTGACTGCTTCATTGCTTTTGCCATTATCTCTCCTTATTTGCATCTCTCCTCATTTAATTTAGGAGAAATAAAATTAAGGAGCCTCAGTTTAACATCAGACAGGGGCAAATATATTTGTGCCATATACTACTTTTATTACTTTGAACTTACTGTATCTAAGACTATAGAATAGAAAAGTTTATTTATCCATCAATGACTGGATTTGTGAAGTGACATAGATCATGAAGATCAGTGAGGTGGTTGTTTTTATTAAAATTACCTTGGAACAGCATTAATTTAAATAAGCTTAACTCAAGCCTTATAACTGGAAAGTATAGGGTTTTAGGATTTTATTTTTAAGAATTAAATTTAGACTATGATTAAAAAAAAAATCAAATGATCTTTCTGTGCCTTACAGTGTGTGTGTTAGGAAGCATTGATGTTTCAGTTCTTTTCAGGAGAAAGTTTTCTTCCCTCTTTTAATGAAGAACATTAAAATATATAATGGCTGAGACAGCTCATTTTGTTTTACTTAGTAACTGCTGCACATTTGAAATAAAAGGAAATAGAATATAAAAGCTATTCTTAATTCTATCTTTCATTGTTGAACAAAAACAGGAGAAAAGATGATTCTGATGTTATTAATGAAAAATTTGTTAAGAAAAAGAGACTGTAAAAGTAAGATACATTTTTGGTTTCTTAAAACTCTTCTAAAGTAAATGAAAACGTTTTCTTTAGGGTAAAAATTATAATCTTCCACCTATAACTATTTCACGCTTTTAGGACCTGGAAAAAGTTGGTAAATTCTTTGTTGTACCAATGTCTGAAAGATATCCAAAATAAGAGTGAGCCAGAATGTGCCTACCTCTAAATATTATATTTTAAAAGGGGAAATGTGAATCTTTAGGAAATCACATATTTTCATCTTTCATGTTGAATGACAACAATAGGAAAAGCCAGGCTTACAAAAAAATATTACCGCTAATAGCGAAGGATATGTCTAATTAATAGATCACTTCCATTATGGAAAATCCTCAGAAGTGCATTTTGCTATTAAATACTCACTTTTCTTTCAATAATGGTTTTAAAAGCCCTGTATAAGATGTATGAAGTCATCCTTAGAAACGACTGTATGCTCAGGAAAATTAGAAGCACGCAGTGGTCATAATAGATCAGGGAGGCTTCCTGAAGGGAACAAAAGCAGCTCAGCAGGAAGGAGATTCTTGCAAACAGCAATTTAAAGTTTACAGGCATAGGCTGAGGCTTTTAAGAGGCACTTCCACACTAGGTGTACCATTAATCCTTTATTAGGCAGTGGAAATGCATTGCACTGAAGAGGTTGTTTCCCCAGTTAAGCAAACATATATTTTTTTCCACACCAAGTCAGTTAAATAGACAGTTTTTCCTATGTAAATATTTTGGAGTAAGTAACTGGCCTTTTATTAAGGATTTTTAATAGAACTCTCTTCTTTTGTTTGTTCTGTAGGACCAACTGCAGATATATCAACTCAGCATGAGGGTACTGAGAGAATAAAGAAGAAAGATCTTGAACAATAGTATTCAGAGGGACAAGAAATGAGAAAGAATCTAAAAAATAAAGGTTAGCCACTGGAGAATAGGATGGAGAAGCATCTTTCAGGAGAATGGGCATCCATAAGAATGGAGAGAAAAGGCTCAGTGGGGTTCTGAGCTAGTCAGCTGAAAGGAAGTCATTCAGTCAAGAATGCATATTCCTGTGTTAGAGGACAACTTTGGAAGCTGATGAGTGGCTGGATGGCTCATTGGCCAGATGGCTCCTGAGAGTGACCTAGAAATCCGAGAAAGGATAGAATGAGTCTGGAGGATTCCTTCCCAACCACGATATCCTGCTTTGACTTAGTCTTTCTGAAACAATCTCTTCCAAATATTCTCTCTGACTCTCCCTCAGGGACCTTACTATGGCATTATATATGATGTGTGTTTTCTAAGAATAAGGATGAATTTGCTAATCAATTGTAATTTTTCTAGGTTCTACTTACAGTCAACAATTAAAGGCATGAACTTTGAGAGCCAAGAAGAGTTTCTGAGATCATAAGACTGAGCACCACTGAATTTCATAGACATCAGCCTAGATTAAGAGATAGTGAACAGGGAATTTATATCTCACTGGCAGACTGCTCAAACTGATCTGGGTAGACATAAAGAAGATTTTTATTTTAAAGGCAAACATCTGTGCCTTTGTTTTCTAAGAGTTTTTGAGTGGATCCCCCTCCTCTAATATATGTTGTTTTGATTTTGCTTCTATATCAATACACTAGAATCAAAGGGAGTTCATGAATTAGATCTCTAATGGCAGAAAAAAGATACTTTGGTTAAAGGTCTCAGAACTTTACTTTTATACCACGACTCTCCAACCTAGCTACAGAAACTCAGAAACTTTTAGATTACTTAACATTTGTACAGTTTTCTTACAAATTTTTTAAAATTAAAAGCCAAGGGCTTCCCAGGTGGCACTACTGGTAAAGAACCCACATGCCAGTGCAGGAGATGTAAGAGATGCAAGTTAAATCCCAGTGTCAGGAAGATCCCCTGGAAGAGGTCATGGTAACCCATTCCAGTATTCTTGCCTGGAGAATCCCATGGATAGAGGAGCCTGGTGGGCTACATAGAGTTGCAAAAATTGGACATGACTGAAGTGACTTAGCATGCATACATAGGCCATAGACATAGAATAGTCTCACTCCACTTGGGCCTAAGTTGATCTGTGAACACCCACTGAAGCCACACTGCCTGGTTTCTTCCCTAGCTCACCTCACCTGTAAAGTTCTGATATTAAAGATCTTGGTGGTAGTGGTGGAGGATGTCCTGGTATTTTACCAGTTGTTTAGACTGCTGAGGACCTGCTTCATGAAAATGGATAAAAGGAGAAAAGTATGCAATTATAAGACAGAAATAGCTCTTTTAATAATCATTCTTTTGCTTCCTAACACCTTGGCAAGCCTACCTATACCTTGAATATGTATATATGGGCTTCCCTGGTGGCTCAAATGGTAAAGAATCTGCCTGCAATGCAGGAAACCTGGGTTTGATCCATGGGTTGGGAAGATCCCCTGGAGAAGACAATGGCTACCCACTCCATAATCTTGCCTGGAGAATTCCATGGACAGAAAAGCCAGGCAGGCTATGTCCATGGGGTCACAAAGAGTCAGATATGACTGAACAACTAACACACACACACACATACACACAAACACATATATCCCCTTGAAAGCTGAATGATGTATTTATAGTGTGTACAAAAGGTGTGGAAATGGGAATCAGTTTGCCCCTCTGGGGAAGAATAGTTTATCCTTGACATTGTTTAGAATTTGTAGATGTGTGGTCATCATAAAAAGAAAACCAGTTTTAGCTGATATTGTTTATATTTCTTTTCTCTAAAGACAGTGAATCCACAGTTGGTATGTTACTGGTGATAACTTATACAAACATACAGAAAATATATATCAGATCTTTTCATATGGCATATTTATTTAAAGCTTACATCCTGAGCACATTATATCTATAACATATTCCAATGTGCAGTGATTAAATGTGTATGTGTTTTAAAGTTTGCATGAATAAACATGCAGACCACAAGACTACCATTGACCATATTTAACATCAGTCTAATAAAGAAGATGTAAGAAAGGAACCATATCTTGCTAACAGAGCAAAGTTAGATATATCTATAGGTGTCTTTGTAACATTTCATGCAGCCAGCTGGAAGTTACCTCCTTCTAGATTATAGCTCAGGTACAAGGAAATGAGATTCATGTTGGATAAGTGCCAGAACCTCCCTTACTTAGATGTCTCATGTTCCAGAAGAGTCTAAATATTTCATTTTATCTCATGGGCATTGCTTCCAGGGGCAATTAAAGAACCATGTCTGGACATAACAGTCATCATTCTTAGGGAAACCCAAATCATGTTTCTGCATGGGATGTCCTCATCAGGAATGAGTAGTACTTCTTTGCAGTTCCTCCCAGTCCAGATGAGGTCTATCAATTAAGGATCATTTTACCACAATCAGTATTGCCTTATGACAGAGTTGGCATTCTACCTTTATCTGGTCCTTAGTAAGTGAAGTCGCTCAGTCGTGTCTGACTCTTTGCAACCTGTGGACTCTAGCCCACCAAGCTCCTCCGTCCATGGGATTCTCCAGGCAAGAATACTGGAGTGGGTTGCCATTTCCTTCTGGTCCTTAGAGAAACAAAATAGGGAATAAATCAAAGGTCAAATTCTTATGAAGTAGGGAAAGAGATTTTATTATAGTTGGCATTCTACCTTTATCTGGTCCTTAGTAAGTGAAGTCGCTCAGTCGTGTCTGACTCTTTGCAACCTGTGGACTCTAGCCCACCAAGCTCCTCCGTCCATGGGATTCTCCAGGCAAGAATACTGGAGTGGGTTGCCATTTCCTTCTGGTCCTTAGAGAAACAAAATAGGGAATAAATCAAAGGTCAAATTCTTATGAAGTAGGGAAAGAGGTTTTATTAAATCATTGCCACATTGGGTCATAGACAGTCAAATTTGGCCACTCAAGTCAGTGACTGTGTGTAATTAAAACAATAATTTATTTTCTCATTTGGATTATTACCTGTTGATAGACTCAGCTTAGACATGATAGTCAAAAATATATATTCTATTTACTCATCATTATCTTTTTTCTTATTTTCAAACCTTGTTTTTTTGCTGTACATAATTGGTTTTATCCTAAGTGCTTCCCAAATAATATTTTGTATGTACAAAAATAGTATTTTTCTTTTAGTGAATAAAACATATTTCTCCTAATTTATTAGAATGACTTATTGGGTTTTTTCCCTCTCCTGTAATATCATAAGAGTTGCTACATGATGTTCAAAATGTAAGATTAGTCTGCAATAGAGAGTCTGAAATCAGTGTGCAAATGTTCAGTGCTTCAGGCATATGGACCTCTTAGGAATGTTTACGTTTACATATAAATTTTCTGAAATGATGCTGCTTCTTATAAATATTGTTAAGGCAAATATTTTACTTCAGCCAGTTATGGAAACAAAATGATTGTGAAATATTTTCATTGATCTTCCTTCCTACTAGAAGAAATTGAAATTCTTGCATTCCTTTCATTTACAAGTGAACCTAACATTGGGATTTGTGGGCTCCAGAACAGTACGTAAGCCCAGTGGGATGATTCTCTTAGAAAAGGCAGCACTTATCAAACACCTGTTATTGGAGTCCTGTGCCCACATAATGCTAAATATTTAAGAAACTTAGACATGAGGCATTCTATGAAGGGGCTTCCCCAATGGCTCAAATGGTAAAGAATCTGCCTGCTATGCTGGAGACCTGGGTTTGATCCCTGGGTTGGGATGATACTCTGGAGAAGGTCATGGCAATCCACTCTAGTATTCTTGCCTGGAGAATCCTCATGGACAGAGGAGCCTGGTGGGCTACAGTCCATGGGGTTGCAAAAAAATCAGACATGATTGAGCAATTAAGCATAGCAGACATGCTGAGAAAATTAAAATATAATGTTAGAAAATGATGGAAGGATAAGAATTATTTAGTCTGAGATGGATAAAAAGTGAAAAAGTAACCAACCTGACACATACAAATCTGAACCTTTTAAGTTTTATAATTTCCTAAAATTTGTAATGAAGAGTACTGTGTTCTTTACACAGAGAACAATTATTTTATGTGCTCCTATGTTATCAGAACTAGACATAGGTGCATTTGTTGAAAGTGATGTAAGTAATTGTAAAATTTGTCCACTACGGTTACTGACTATTGCCCTCTCTTAGGGTGAAGTGTATTCATGTTACACTTGTATTGACAAATAAAACTTAATGGAAAAAGATAAATTCAAATCAGAATGGAATTTTTTCTCCCTCCCTGACCATTAGAGAATTATGTAAGATGGCATATAATTGATTGTGAATATGTGGTGAAGCTGCTCTAAAATACATGGCATCAAGAAGTATCTTAGGAAGGTTTGTTCTTCAAGTTGGTCTTTTCCATCTCTGGGAATAAGTTAATAGGGAAATTAAGATATGCATCACAAAATACAGTGTACCACTGAAGTCTGTAATGGACATCTCCCTATCAGAAATTTGATGTTGCAAATTGTGCTTGTAGGGAATGATAGTCTCCATTACTCATGTAGAAAATGTTCCATTTGTACAAAATACGACAGCTTGCTAAGATCTTTTCATTTACTTGATTTTATCTGATTAATTACTTCTTGAATGGCCATTTTATTTTTGAATATTTTTCTATAATTAGATTTTAATTAGTCTGAAGCTTAAAAGGAGCCAATGGCTACTAAAATATGAATTGAGCACCATGAAGTAAAATATTCTGTCTAGGATAAGGGAGATAATAGTCTCATTATGTTTTGTACTAATGAAAGCTTTCTTAAGAACTATGTTTAAATGAGGTCAGTTAAATTACGTTGGGTTCAGAATATCTCTGTCACAATGATGAAGAATCTAGAAATTATCTAAATTTAGAGATGTTTGAAGCAGTTAACCTGAAGAATTAGAAGACAGAGTTCAAAGCAATCACTGTTGCTGAAAAGTGACAGGGGCAGCCTGGAAAGGAGAGAGCCAGTAAGAAGAAGATCCAAGTTTTGTCTATAAACTCTGTCCAAATCTTTGGCTGACCCTTGATATATGGATGGAAAAGACTACAAGTAGGCTAGCTAAGGACAAAAGGTCTGAACTAGGATTTGAGATGTTAAGCAAGAGACAGAGTTTTCTATTTAAGTATGCCAAGGAAATTAGAAAGCAAAAACCAAATTACAACAAAAAGGCAATGTTCTCCAGAGGAATATAACAGAATCTAGTCTCTACAACTTAACAAACCTGAAACTAAGAGATCAACTCTGGAATGACCCAGATGTAACAATAAGCAAATATTTTAAAGAAGCTATAATAACTGTAGGGCTTCCCTGTGCTCAGTGGTAAAGAATACGCCTACACTGCAGGAACCACAGGAGACAGGGGTTTGATTCCTGGGTTAGGAATATTCCCTGCAGAAGAAAACGGCAACCTACTTCAATATTCTTGCCTGGAAAACCTCATGGACAGAGGAACCTAGTGGCTACAGTCCATGGAGTCACAAAGAATTGAACATAACTGAGCACACTTTTTTATTTTTATTTTTGATAACTGTACTAAAGGTCATAAAGGAAAACATGCTCACACTAAATTAAAAATTAGAAAGTCTAAGTAGAGAAATATAAAGTATAAATAGAACCAAATAGAAATTCTAGAAATAAAAATGCCATATATTCAATAATGAAATAGTATACTTTCAGAATCTCTAGTTGCTTATTACTCATTTTACTATTAGGAGTTTTTGGTAATATTTTGACTGTGTTTGACTCAGGAACCCTCAAATCTTGTAGGATATTCATAGATCCTGAGTTGTCTAAATATATTGCATAAATAACAATGCAAAAGAACAAATTAATACCTGGCTGATCACTCTTAATCATGATTTCTTATATCGTTTAGTCAACTGTGGTAGAGCAAATACCTTAGGCTCAAAGAGAAACAGAAGCCTTCATTGCCTCCATAAATCTCAATTTTAATAATAGCTATCCTTTGAGTCTTGAGTGGTGGTAATTTATTTTATGTGGTTTCTGTTTATGAGGAGAAGAAAAATAGCAATTTTTAAAGAGGGTACACTCATTCAAGTGGACAATGTTAATTTATGGGGTGGAAGAGATTAAAACTTTGAAGTAGAAGGAGTCTGCCTATCAGTAGAGATGATCAGACCATAATTCTGAATATGAACAATTAGTGCAGTGACTTTTCCCTTGTTGATGGAAGAAGTGAATATAGAGGGAAAAAAGTTTCCTTTTCCTCCTGCTAATGCTTGAAACTGAACTCTATATCTACTTATCAGTTATAACTCTTCTCTCCAATGACATCATTGTTCACTTAATCTCTGAATCCAAAGTCCCCTACTGGGTTTCATGGAACATTAGTATTCCGAATCTCCTTCTTCTTTTGATGTTGTTTTAATGAATCTCTTAGTAGCCTTGTCTTCCCTGCCTCCAAATGTAGACTATAGCCTTAGATTCGTATTTAATCTTCTGTATTTCTAGCTTATAGTTATTACCTAGGAAGACTTACACATTGTTTTCTCTCATACACTTTCAAGGTTCCAACAAAACTTTCTTAATGAATGGTCCTTAAAAATAGGAATCTCCCAACTTCTCCTTTTTCTTGAGCCTCAGTTTTGAATATATAACTATCTCTTTTCTCTTGGCTTTCCTGATTTTCTTTAGATTTTGTCCCTTCTTGATCCTTTGATTTCTATCTCTGAGTGGATCTCTCACTTATTTTTAGAGCATACTACTTATCTTCATGAAGCTTCATTCAGTCTTAATACACATTATTTTTTATGTATTTGTTATCTATCACCATCACTCCAACTAAATCATAAGCACCATGATGTCATAGACAATGATTGTTCGTTTTTACCCCATCTCCAGCATACGGATAGACATTGTACTGGACACTGTTATTTGTTGTTAAGAAAATAAATAACTAATACACAAACTACTTTCATATGAATATATTTTCTATACGATTATGTTTCCTGAGGCATGTATATGTGTTCTGTTCTTCTTTATTTTGTATATACCTAGTGTCTATTATCATGCTGATACCTGTCACATACTAAACTTACTGTTAAATAAAGTAAAACTTATGAGATAAGAGTATGTGGGTGAAGAGGGAAGAAGGGAGTAATCTGACTGAGAAATTTTAAAAGAAAAGATTAGGCAAAAAATATGCAACTAATTAGAGGCAATTTTATATTATTCCTTATTTCTAATATGTGAGAGAGGAACAGGGATTCAGGCATACTGATTAAGGTAAATTCACATGTTTACTATCATGAATATGGCAAATCTCAGTTTTAACATAATGTTTTACATATTTTGCTCATAAAAAGTTAGAATTACTTACACTCAAAATTACATGGTAATGTGTACCTCATACTTATAATTAAAAAAAGTAGGTGGAAATGTAACTTGTGAATTAAAGGGAAGCTGGGAGTGGTGGGGTGGTGGTGGTATACATAAGTACTGTTTGATAAACCATTGGCCAAATGGGCCTTGTGATTTTTCTTTTTAATTTAGACATTTAAAAAACCATTATTAAAAAATATTAAACCTATCACACAATTCAATCATATTTACATGTAAAATCACAAATTTTAAATCAGAAACTTGGTTATTGGTGAAAAAGGAGTATAAAAGTAGAATTTAATCATTTAGAAGCAGAGGATTCTTTTTCCCATTGCCTTAAACAATATTCTCAATCTTCTTACCATGAATGAATTTAAGTCAAACAAAATATCATTTTTTTTTTCCTATTCACTATGAATCTTGAAACTTATATGGAGGTGGATAGAAATGTTTAACCCTGTGTTTCAGGAGAATATGCTGTCCATGAAGCCTGACTGGGCATTTCTTTTAGATATCACTTGCTATCAGTCCTCAGTTCTCAGGTCCTGCCTGGGATAACAGTTTCTCTGCTCTGGGTCAGCTGGACATAACGATTTTATCTCTTATGGTTCTCTGTTCCCAGTGTGCATCTGTGATAAGAGTATTTCTAATTATCAAATACAATGACCAGATCTGTCACCTAATGTTATCAATGTTTGTGTCCCTGTGAAGTCTTAACCCCCAAAGCAGTGATATTGGAAGGTGAGGCCTTTGGTAAGCAATTATGTCACAAAGTTGGAGATTTCATGAGTGGATTAATGCCGTTATTAGAAAAGCTTGCTTTCTACTCTTTGCATATGATGATACAATAATAAGACAGCTATCTGCAAACTAGAAAGTGGGTTCTCAACAGATATTGGGTGTTACCACACTTGGACTTCTCAGTCCCTTGGACTGCAGGAAGTAAGTATTTGCCATTTAAGCCACCCAGTCTATAGGTTATAGCAGTCTGAACTAATGACCAAGACACCCACTTCCGCATTATTGTCTCTTCTATTCTGATTTCTACTCTGAATTCTCTACATATCTTTTTCCATGCTGTCAGACTTAGGGGCTTGGATTTTCTTTCTGCCTCCCAATTCAAACTTGATGAACTCAACACTTCATACCTTTGATATAGACAAAATCCTTCTGGAACACTGGCCTGTCTTGGATTGTCATCTTTGATGAAATTAGGATCATCTCAAGCAAGAGAACAGGCCTGCCACAGTTGGTTTATCTATGGGGTTAGCTACGAGCCTCCCCTTACAGGTCATCAATGGGCAGGTATGCAGGGAGAGCTTCTGCTGAGGGCACATCTACCCCGAGAGACTGAATCTGGAGCTTTCTTTCTTGAAAGTTCAGAGCACCCCAGACTAAGACCATTCTACTCTTGGTCTTAAAGAATCAGGATCAGCAAAGGTGGATCTGTTTCTCTTGAGCGGGAATGGGACACCCTTAAGTCAGTGACCTACCTTTATGTCAAGGATGCCTGATATGTTCTCAGGCTGATTTTACGTTTTGTTAATGTTTATATTTTCTTTGACTGAGTCCTCAAAGTTAAATGCTTTATAAGGCCAGATATAACAATGTAGTAAGTGAAGGAGGGAGGCCCAGAGCAGAGCCAACAAAAGAAGTATGTTTTTGGATATGTGGATTTGAAATGCGACAGCCACTGTTTAGCCACAGCCAATTTTGCTTGTTTGCTATTGCTTTTGTTTTCTACTATTTAGTCATTTTTTGTAAAGGAAAGATATATATCTGAACTTTTGTGAGAGATTCTCCAAATGGTTTTTATTTTAATCTCCCTTGCCTTGTTTTTTTCTTCCAATTTTATTGGGATATAATTGACATACAGCACTGAAAAAGTTTTAGGTATACAGAGTAATGATTTGACTTACATACATCACGAAATGATTACCACAGTGTTTTGTGGATATCCACCTCATGTAGATACAACAGTAAGTAAATAGAAAAAGTGCTTTTTCCTTGTGATGAGAACTCTTAGGATTTACTCTCTTAATAACTTTAATATATAACATAAAGTTGTTTTTATTTATCATGTTGTGCCTTACATCCACAGTATTTATTTGTCTTTTAACTGGACATTTGTACCTTGTAACTGCCTTTGTCTAATTTCCCCCCTACTCCCCTCATCTCTAATAGCCACAAATCTGATCTCTTTTTCTATGAATTTGTTTGTTTTTGAAGTATAATTGGCCTATAACACTATGTTAGTTCCAGGTATACAGCATAGTGATTCAATGTCTTTGTGGGTTTTCCTGGTGGCTCAGCTGGTAACGAATCTGCCTGCAATGTGGGAGACCTGGGTTTGATCCCTGGGTTTGGAAGATCACCTGGAGAAGGGAAAGGTTACCCACTCCAATATTTGACCTGCAACATGATGTTAGTTCCAGGTACACAGCATAGTGATTCAATGTCTCTGTACATTTTAAAATGATCACTGTGATAAATCCTATTACCATCTGTCATCATACAAAGATATAATTATTAACTATATTCCCCACAATGTACATTCCATACCAATGAGTCATTTATTTTGTAACTGAAAGTCTGTACCGTTCAACTTCCTCACCTATTTCTCTCCAGCCTCACCTTCCTTCAGTCTGGCGACTGCCAGTTTATTCTGTGTATCTGTGACTCTTTTCCTGTTTACTTATGTTTATTCATTTGTTTTGTTTTTTAGTTAGACATATAAGTGAAATCATACAGTATTTGGTTTTCTCTGATTTATGTCACTTACATAATACACTCTAAGTCTATCCATGTTGTCACACAGATAGCAAGATTCCATTCTTTTTTATGGGTTTTATATATACATATATAAATATATATATATATATATATGCAATGGACATAAGGGTGCACATGTCTTTAATTTTCTGTTTTTACCTTTGTTTGCTTTTGGAAAATACCCAGGAGTGGAATTGCTAGAGTATAGGTAGTTCTATTTTTAATTTGGGGGGGAACTTTCTTACTGTTTTCCTTAGAAGCTACACCAATTTACATTCCCACCAACAGAGCTCAAGGGTTCCCTTTTCTCTACATCCTCACTGGCAGTTGTTATTGTTTGATAATAGCCATTCTGACTGGTGTGAGGTGGTATTTCACTGTGGTTTTGATTTGTGTTTCCCTGGCAATTACAGAATTGAGCATCCTTTCATGTGCTTGTTGGCTATATAGTCTATTCATGTCCTGTGCCCATTTTTTAAATTGAGTTGTTTGTTTTTTTGATGTTGAGTTGAATGAGTTTGTTAAATATTTTGGATATTAATTCCTTGTCAGATGTATCACTCACAAATATTTTTTTCCATCTAGTAGGTTGCCCTTTTGTTTTGTTGATATTTTCTTTTATGTGCAAAAGCTTTTTAGTTTGATGTAGCTGTATTTATTTATCTTTGCTTTTGTTTCCCTTGCCTGAAGAGACATATCAAAAAATGTTGGTAAGACAGATGTCAAGTAATGTACTGCCTATGTTTTCTTGAAGTTTTATGGCTTCAGGTCTTACATTTAAGTCTTTATCTATCTTGAGCTTATTTTTCTATATGCTGTAAGAAAGTAGTCCAGTTTGATTCTTTTGTATGTCCAGTTTTCCCAACATGATTTATTGAAGAGGTTGTTTTTTCATCATTGTATATTTTTGCCTCCTTTGTTGTAGATAATTTTCCATATAAGTGTGGGTTCCTTTCTAGGCTGTCTATTCTGTTCCATTGGTCCATGTGTCTGTTTTTGTGCTAGAAATCCTTTGATTTTAAAATGTTCAGAACTTCATCATGTTAAAACAAGTTCCAGGGTTAAGTAAAGCTTGTGGGAAGGACATGTCTGGCCACTAGGTTACCATGTGTCCTAGAAGCCTGGTACATGGCACAGGGAGAATGTGGAGTGCAGTGGTCTTCAGTTTGAGCATATACTGCTTTCATCTACTGGGCCTCTCCATCTTGGTCCCAGGCAGTCCAAAGTCAGCATTCTATTTTAGCCTCAGAGAAGTTACTGTGCTCTTTGGGGAGGTCACTACCCTTGAAACCTGGCATCTTAATGACAAGAAGACCAGCAAATCAGGATGGCAGACTTCTTTTATAGTACACAGGTCACTGCTCTGACCTTAAGGGAGTTATATGTGAATTGTGTTTGGATGTCACTAGTGTGGTATGGCATCTATGTGGCTGTTAGAAAATGAAAGAATTTAACATCTGGTGCTATACAGAAAAAAAACAGAAAACAGCCTCTGGTAAAGTTAACCCAATGGATAAAACACGGTATGGACTGATGGCTTACTTGGTAACTAGTTTCAGCTAGGAGTGATTCAGTGACTAGTGACTGTGGATTGGTTACTGGTACAAGTAACCTGGTGAATGGAGACTATGGCTTGGTTACAGTCTTGGTGACTGTAAACTGGTAACTCTGAGTTGGTGACTGGTGAAGGTGACCTGAGGCTCACTCAGGAATATGATGGGTACTGGGCTTCAGGCAGTAAAATTAATTCCTCACCCACTCCTACTCTTAAGATACTACCCCACTTGATGGGCTGAAGTTGAAAATTGTAAACAGCTCAGTCAGGAAAGTCTTCAGTTGTATAGTTAGGAGAGGTATAGGAATTGACTTTTAGTCATTTACAGGGAGAAACAATTTTAAAGGAAATAAAATTTAAGTTTTGTAAAATGGTTTCTGTGTGGGAAAAGCTCAATAGTTCTCTATTTTTTTTCTTCCTTTGCTAAATTGTATTTAAAGCACCATTCCATACCCACTGAGATTTTGACTGTATCACTTTATTTTCTTTGAATCTTATAAATCCTGTCTTATAATCTTCCTGTTTTTAAAGGCAGGTGTGTCCTTACCTCAGGATAGTGTTTTCATAGACACTTATATCCCATGTGTGTGTGTTAGCTGCTCGGTCCTGTCCAACTCTTTGCAACCCCATGATCTGTCCATGGAATACTGTAGCAAGAATACTGAAATGGGTTGCCATTCCCTTTTCCAGAGGATCTTCCTGACCCAGGGACTGAGCCCAGGTCTCCTGCATTGCAGGCAGATTCTTTGCCATCTGAGCTACAATGAGCTCATTTATATCCCATAAAAGACTGGATGCTTGGGGCTGGTGCACTGAGACGATCCAGAGGGATGGTACGGGGAGGGAGGAGAGAGAGGGGTTCAGGATGGGGAACACGTGTATACTTGTGGTGGATTCATGTTGATGTATGGCAAAACCAAGACAATATTGTAAAGTAATTAACCTCCAATTAAAATAAATAAATTTGTATTTAAAAAAAGAGGATCATTAAAACTTTTAGGATTGTGTTTCTAACAATATTAGTCAAGCTGACTATATATGTCTGCTTAGATTCATGTGAATTCTAGACTCAGTATTTTTTCATTATATTAATCATAAAACCCATATGTTCCTTTCTGTATATGAGCAGAATGAGAAAGGGAAACAGATTGCTGTAATACATGTAGAAGGAGAGAAAGTGCAGCTCTGTGGGCATAATGGTATTATGGATGCTAAATTTACACATGAAGGTCAGAGAAGTTCTTTTTTACAAGAATATCAGATATAATGCATAAGTGATTGGAAGGGTGGTCAATAGTTCTTCTGAACATGCGTCATAGTCCATGGAAGACAGTGAAGCTGGTTTTTGAAACCTTTTACCCATCAAGGTCAAGCCACATTTTCAAATTTAAAGGATGTTCCTGACAGGAGCGTGTTTTCAGCCACAAGAACTTTAGGTCCCTCTGACACTGAAATCTGTACTTGTTCCAGGGTACATATTCAAACTCAAATATGAACAGTTGTTTGAAGTCTTTTGTTTGTATCTAACTCATTCGATCCACTTTTACCCCGCTGTTGAATCTTTTTGATCTTACTATACATACACTGTGGTATTGGAGGAGACTCTTGAGAGTCCCTTGGACTGCAAGGAGATCCAACCAGTCCATTCTGAAGGAGATCAGCCCTGGGATTTCTTTGGAAGGAATGATGCTAAAGCTGAAACTCCAGTACTTTGGCCACCTCATGTGAAGAGTTGACTCATTGGAAAAGACTCTGATGCTGGGAGGGATTGGGGGCAGGAGGAGAAGGGGACGACCGAGGATGAGATGGCTGGATGGCATCACTGACTTGATGGATGTGAATCTGAGTGAACTCCGGGAGATGGTGATGGACAGGGAGGCCTAGTGTGCTGCGATTCATGGGATCGCAAAGAGTCGGACACGACTGAGCGACCGAACTGAGCTGAACTGTACATGCAACTTCCATACATGTATGCTTTCTGAGCTTGTATAAACCACTTCACCTCTCTGGAATTCTCATCTGTAAAATGAAGAGGTAAGCTCTGAAGTGGATTCCAGTTCAGTAGTCTATGATGGAAAGACTCAGATAGCACCTATGTACAGTCAGCCAGCCGGGAGGAGCTGCCCCACGTCCGAGGTCGGGGACAGCAGCCTAGACTGCCAGGCTGCGACGGCGCAGGAACGGCCGAGAGGAGCTACCTGTACTGAGGTCAGTGGCGGCCCGGGAGGAGACACCCCGCGTCCGAGGTCAGGGCGGCAGCTGGGTGGAGCTACCCCGCATCCGAGGTCAGTGGCGGCCGGGAGGAGACACCCCGTGTCCGAGGTCAGGGGCGGCCGGGAGGCGACACCCCGCGTCCGAGGTCAG
>SJYT01028325.1:4150-15344 GCA_006410635.1 Cephalophus harveyi | reverse complement strand
AAACTCCAGTACTTTGGCCACCTCATGCGAAGAGTTGACTCATTGGAAAAGACTCTGATGCTGGGAGGGATTGGGGGCAGGAGGAGAAGGGGACGACCGAGGATGAGATGGCTGGATGGCATCACTGACTCGATGGATGTGAGTCTGAGTGAACTCCGAGAGATGGTGATGAACAGGGAGGCCTGGCGTGCTGTGATTCATGGGGTCGCAAAGAGTCAGACACGACTGAGCGACTGAACTGAACAGTCAGCCAGCACCACTGATAGAGCAACTGAACTGCTTTCCTAAAAGCAGCTTTGAGTTACATCCAATCTTATACCATCCATGCCGCATCTTCTATATAACCTGGAACTGATTACCTGCCTTAATGAAATAGCTCCCTGACAGATGATCTAGCACAATTATATAGGCTTTACCATCTTGGTCTTATTTATTCTCTTAATTATTTTTCTAAGTTCATTAGACTTGTTGAACGCTAAGCAGTGCCCTTAAATTTCTGTTTCTAAGTATGTAGCATCCTCCAGCAATAGAAGTGATTTAGTGCCTAGGAAGAATGAATGTCTTCTGTGATAGTGATTTTGTCTCCAGACATGATTCATCTGAGGGAGAAGAGAAGCCCTTTTATGCATGTTGTGTCCCTGTCCAGTTTCAATGAGTGGGGTCTAGCTATTGTTCAATGAGAACTTAAAATAAAAATCAGCACTGTTGTTTAAAAATTGACCATAGGAAATGAGGATCATTTAGACAACCTATATGGTGTATATACTTATCTTTAAAGAATGGGGATTCTTCCTTCTAAGCTGTCTGTTTTTAGAGAATGAAAAGCAGATAATATGTGAGTCAAAAGCAATGTGTTACTACCTAAACTCCATTAAAATTTGGATATTTAATTAAGCATCAAAGGGTTAACTTTTAATTAAAATAATATTAAATTGATTTGAAGCCATAAGAACAATAATTAATATTCAGTTAATTAATGCTGAATAATAGACTCTACATTTTCTTCTAGATACAGCCAGTTTTATCTAAAGGTAACAGAAAGACGCTGTTATTTCAATTCAATGTGTGACTTTTAAGAGATAAACCTCTGAAATTCTAGTGCTTCCACTCATGGGACTGTCTTAATGAACAATACTGAAAATGAATAAGCCATAGAGTTCTCCAAAGTCTGAATTCATCTGTTATCTTATCTAGTATAGACGGGAAGAAATTGAGTGCTGTGTTTTTCTTAAATCTCTCTTATTCATAAAGTCTGAATTTTGGAATGGTGACTAACAAATGACTCTTGATTCTATCTTTCTTTTTTGTGTGTTTCAGCTTAGAATAAACAGAAGCATATTACTATCAATGTTGAAGCTAAATAATACCAACAGGGGTTGGTTGTAAAAGCACAAAGGAGAAATTTACTGTAGCCTTGTCAGCTGTTCTCTGAGAACTGCTAGTATATAGTAAATGCAAGGTCAGATACTTGCCTGAAAAGGAGGCTGAGTTTTAAAGGCTATATAGCATGTCTTTTTTGGTTGTTCAGTCGCCCAGTCGCGCCTGACTCTTTGCGACCCCATGGACGACAGCACACCAGGCCTCTCTGTCCCTCACCATCTCCCAAAGTTCACCCAAGTTCATGTCCATTCATCAGTGATGTCATCCAGCCATCTCATCCTCTGATGCCCTCTTACCTTTCTGCCCTCAATCTTTCCCAGCACCAGGGACTTTTGAAATGAGCTAGCATGTCTATATCTTGTGTAATATCAGATGATGCTCATCTTGATTGTCTGCTGTGTGCTATGCTAAGTCACTTCAGTCCTGTCTGACTATATGACCGTATGGATTGTAGCCTGCCAGGCTCCTCTGCCTATGGGATTCCCCAGGCAAGAATACTGGATCTTCCTGACCCAGGGATTGAACCTGTGTCTCTTACATCCCTGCATTGGCAGGCAGGTTCTTTACCACTAGTGCCACCTGGGAAGCCTCTTGATTGTCTATAATATTTAAAAATTTTCTTATTTCCCTATTCCTTACTTTTCAAAACAAGTAAATAATGTTCTAATGGAAGTGGAAATGGCCATGTTAAGTGTAGATGGGTGAGCGGAGCTTGACTCTATCAGAAACATCTCTTATGCATTTATTTTTTATGGTAACCCTCTTGGGCAGATTTTATAGTCTCAAATTTACAGATTAGACCATGAGACCACCAGGTCCATATGTGATAGACCCAGAATTAGAACCTGGCTTTGTGTTGTCTTGAGTTCTGCTTCTTAAGGATTTTGGTCACTGTTCTGTCTATACATGTTAGTTTCTCAAATAGAAACATGACTTCAGTTGTGATGTTTCCACTAAGACTGTGTCTGATCTCATCTCGCGTTTTTTCTTGCTTATGTAGAAATAGATTGTTGTCTCTATTGCCATCTGTTTTAGTTATATATAATTTTGTATATTTTTATAAATATAAATCCATATATAATTTTATATATTGCTATCTGTTCTCTTTATACCAGGCTTCCTTGGTGGCTCAGTTGGTAAAAAGAATCTGCCTGCAGTATAGGAGACCCAGGTTTGATCCCTTTGTCAGGAAGATCCCCTGGAGAAGGAAATGGCAACCCACTCTAGTATTCTTGCCTGGAGAATCCCATGGACAGAGAAAACTGGTGGGCTACGGTCCATGGGGTTGCAAAGAGTCAGATATGACTGACTAACACATGCTCTCTTTACATCTACCTACCTTCAGCAAAAGTAAAAAACAAACAAACAAACAAACTTTAAATAATCCATTTGCTGCCACTGCTGCTGCTGCTGCTGCTGCTAAGTCGCTTCAGTCGTGTCCGACTCTGTGTGACCCCATAGACGGCAGCCCACCAGGCTCCCCCGTCCCTGGGATTCTCCAGGCAAGAACACTGGAGTGGGTTGCCATTTCCTTCTCCAGTGCATGGAAGTGAAAAGTAAAAGTGAAGTCACTTAGTTGTGTCTGACTCTTCACGACCCCATGGACTGCAGCACACCAGGCTCCTCCATCCACAGGATTTTCCAAGCAAGAATACTGGAGTGGGGTGCCATTGCCTTCTCCAATCCATTTGCATCAGTGTTCAAAAAATGCAATACCATAAACTGTTCTTAATATTCATTAAATCCAATTATCTGGTAAAAGTTATGTATGTGTATGTGCATGTATGTTTGTGTGTGTGTGTTTGCAAGGATTGTAGATCAAAAGTAGCTGCCATGAAGTTTTTAGAATATTTTGTTAACAAAGAAAAACAACTAAAGCAGATGTTATTTCAAAAGTAAAAGTTGTTGAAAGATATCAGAATATACCAGAAAATAATCAGGACTTGGTTTCAAATAAAGTGAAAATGAAATGTTTTCACACAATGAATCTGTTCCTAGAAACTTAGTCATCAAATTAGGGCATAAAAAGAGAAACTCTAATAATATTACAAAAGAACCAAAAGAAGAAGCTAACAAGAATTCCACATGTGGAGATCAACTACAACAATGAAATTGTGCTATTAATAGAATTTATAACAACAATTAAACTCTAATATTTTGCCAAATGATAGGAAAGCTCATAGAGTGTTCAACCAGGAGCTAGACATCCGAAGGAATCATCACAGGGCCCTGGAATTATACATAGAGTAACTCAATGAATAATTGCAAATTTTTTAGTTTCTCAAAAGAAAGAATATTTGAGAGAATTTGAATACAACTTCATTGTCTGTTCATACTGAATTCAGAACCTTTGAGGCTCCAGAAAATGTCCTTAAGCCTTTGCTTTCTTTATCTGCTCTGAACTTGCTACTTCTCTTAGATCCACAGATGGTTTGAAATCCTGCCCCCATCATAGCCAGCCGCAAGGGTTGTATTGAGATTCTGAATAAAACTTTCAGAGCTGTGGAATCTTCAGTCTTCCAAGGATCTTTTGCCTACTTGAGCTGAAGCAACTTCCATATGGACACCACGACGGCCATCAGCATTATCTTACACCTCAGTTGGTGTCTCTCATATTCTGCCTGCACCTAAAAAGAACTTCCCTTTATGGTCCCCAAAGATCCTGCCCTAGCCTTCAGACACCTCTTTCTTGGCAATGAGGATGTTTTTCTGGACTGCACCAAAGGTTTTGCTAGTCTTTCCTTAAGTCCTTTCATGACTTGTTCATTTTATATATTTCACTTGAAGTCTCAGGTAATGTAAGAAGTGATCATATTTATGTTTTCTGCTAACTTTTTTCACTTCTTTAACATAATCATCTGAACAGATATTTCATATGTATGAAATTTAAAATACTTTCCCTTTGTCCTCTGTGCTCACAGTATTGGCTATCACATTAATCACTGTTTAGAAAGGCTATTAAATAATTGAGCATCACATTTCACTGATGCTCCAGTAGGCAAGGCATTGGAATCTGTCATAGATAATCTAATATGTGTGCTCAGTTGCTTTAGTCCTGTCTAACTTTTTTCGCCTCTGTGAACTGTAGAGTAGTCCAGGCTCCTCTGTCAATGGGATTCTCCAGGCAAGAATACTGGAGTGGGTTGCCATGTTCTCTTCCAGGGGATCTTCCCAATCCAGGGATCAAACCCATGTCTCCTGCATTTCCTGCATTGCAAGTAGTTTCTTCCTCTGAGCCACCAGGGAAACCAAACAGTCTAGTATAGGAAGGCATATTATTTTAGCCTAATGCAATAGAATATGTCAATACATTTGGAGAAATCACAGCATCATTTCCTTAATGGTATCTGGAGGAATTCATCAAGGAAAGGAAAGTCAGAATTTCTCCATGTTCTCTTTTCTGGCTCGACATTTCTTACTTGATGTGTTGAATTTTGTGATTTAAAATGTTATAACTTTTCATCATGCAGGCTTTTCCTACCCTTAAGGGCTATGTGTTTGATTAGCATTTTTCAGTAATGGGAAAGTTGGGACATTATCAGATTCCTTTTTTATTTTTTGTAAATTAAATTTTATAATGAAAAGGCACAGATTTAAATTCACTTGATTCAATCACTTTAAGCAATGTGTACTGACACTTTGTCATGGTTTTCAGCTCTCTGACAGAGACAGCTACTCAGTTTTTAGTGTCCTGTGCAGCGCATTTGGGCTCCTAACCTAGTGAGAATTTAACTTGTTGAATTAAATTGAATTAAGTTGAAAATGATGTTCTTTCCTCTGAGATCAGAGATGAAAGATTTAGAAGTGAGAGAAAGCAGAAGAAAGAAATTGACTTTAAAGAAGTTGTGAAATAGGCAGCATCTGTCTTTGTTCACTCTCTGTTTCTATTTCCGTACTCTTTCACTGCTTTGCACTGTAAACTCTGAGGTCCGTTCTCCTCTATCAGAGGTACCTACTTGGGATCTGTGCTGCAGCCATGTAGGGCCATCTGAGATAGATATTTGGATTCTACTCTATCCAGAAAAAATGGACCCGCCCCTAATATTCTCTGTCCTTTGTTCATCTAGTAATGTTGCTGTTGGTTTAACGCATTAAGAAAACTAGAGTTTCTAAAAGTGAATCCAAAGTGTCCCTTGGGATGCTATTAAGTATTGTGTAATAAATTGGGACTATAACCAAACACATTTGAGAGTTGTTTGATTAAACAAAGTTTCTTTAGTGTTAGGAAGAAATTAATCTCCAAGTAATACATGAAATGTTTGCTATTACTCAAAGTTATTTTGCTGTGGAACTGTATTTTATGGAGGTACATTTTATAGTCATTGTACCTGAAAATAAATTTGGAGAAGTGATACAACAGTGTGTAAGGTATTGATAATGGCTGGATATATTGTAAATATCAGTGACAGTTGCATTTTCGTCTCAAGGTAGATATATGTATGCCTTTTTCTTTCACCAGTTGCCACAAGAGAAATTTTAGGTTTTTGTTTTTTTCTTCAAAAAGGTTTAATATGTCTGTGAACTGACATGCTATTCTATTTGTCTTAGCTTTTAATTCCAATAAAGGTGAAAACCATATTTTAAACCTTTTACATGTATTTTAGTATTTGCCAAATGCTGGCCCAGCATGAACTTGATCATTAAATGTCAATTGATTATTTGATTGAGGCACTGTTTATCTGACACAAAATAACCAGTAAGTTATTTAAATTTACTAGTGAAAGTATTAAAATTGTTTTCTTTGCTTAATAATTTGTTTCTAGGGCCAACGTTCCTCAGTAGTTAATTTTAAAAAATAAAATTACTCCTAGGGCTTATATAAAGATACAAGAACTTCATCACTTTGAAATCATCACACTGAAGCTATTTTCATTGATCAGTATTTTTAGGGACCTGCCTCGAATTTTTTGAAGAGTATCATGTTCCCTTTTATAAAAACTGGGAGCATGAAAAAGACTGGGGAAGAAAGAGGCCTTATGCAAACTCCTGCCAGACAAACATGGGGTTTCTGAAATACAGACTAACTGCAGTGATTGATTGTTTTTTCCACCTTAGCAACACACAAGTGATACAATATTAGGCAAGGACATAAACTATATTCAGGAAGCCAGCACATCCTCTGGTAGTCTGTCAGTCAAAGATATATCCAGCTTCAGACTGAGATGAAAGTCTACCATGCAGGAGCACTGTCCAATTCTCTTTATGGATGTGAGACTGGATCTGTTACTAGTGTATGACTTCCAGCAAAACAACTGTCTTGCTATGTTTCACATTAGATGGCAGACTGTTTCCAAGTGCAAGGATCTAGGAAGCAGTGGATCATCAGGTGTTGACAATAGTATCATTAAAAATCAGTTCCACCAGGCTGGGCGTCTGTGGGAAGTGAATAACAAAATATTCCCGTTCTTGAGCAGGCAGGGCAGTATACTGCGGTGAGCGACACTAGTGTTTCTTGTAGACAAAGACATTCCAGGTTGTTAGCTTTGGCTCACAGCTCCCCAGAGAGCATTTTTCATCATTTAATGCATATCCACAACTTATTAGGAGTATCGACATGTTTTAGGGATAGCAAGACAAGTAAGAGAGTGTTTAGTTGAATAAGTATTTGTTATTGAATTAAAATACTTTAAATATAACTGTCATAAGTGCTAAAATAGTATATGCAATATGCCAGGGGAGGGCAAAAGAAGAATCTATTAAATTAGCCAATTAGTCACTCAACTCTGGAACTCCTCTGATGTGACTCTGGTCTCCAGAAGGACCCTAATATCTGACTATGACTCAGGGGCTTCTGCTACCTAATATTATAGGGCTTCTCATATTTTCCTCACCTAATTCCTCATCACCTTTTTTTGTAATTACTTATTTGATGATCTGTCTTCTTGAAGATTTTAGAGAGGCATCATCTACTAGAAATACAATGCAAGATGCACATGCGAGCCACTTATGTAAATTTTCTAGCACCTATGTTAACAAAGGCAAAAACGAACAGGTGAAATTAGTTTTAATGTTCAGTTCAGTCACTCAGTCATGTCCAGCTCTCTGCGACTCCATGGATTGCAGCACGCCAGGCCTCCCTGTCCATCGCCTACTCCTAGAGTTTACTTAAACTCATGTCCATTGAGTATTATATCATGTTTAAAACAACATATTCAAAATTTTATAATTTTAATATGTAATACATTAAATTTGTCCCATGTTGGACAGCTTTAGAGAAATTTCATGTAGGCAGGGGAGACTCTTTATATCTGATTTACTCCTATGTCCTAAGTACCTAGCACTGGAGGTCAATAAATATTTGATGAATAAACCAATTTTTTAAAAAGTCTCTTGACAACATTTGTAGCTAAAGAGAGAATTGAACATCCAAGAATGATTGCTCTAAGCAATGGATTCAAGCCTATATTTTTTAAAGTTGGAGCAGTAATCTTCATTAGCAGCACAACTGAGGTTTGAAAAGTATTTTAGAGAAATGCAACAACCCACTGAAACTCATTAGTGAACAGATTTAAAAGAGAAGCTTTGAATGTGAAATACTACAGCATGTCTCTACAAAGGACTAGTGTGTACTAATGAGGAGGAAATGGTAGTATCTTGGTAAGTGTGGTAATTGCGTTTAGAGAGTGTCCCTCATGATCAAATTACAACTACCTCTTATATATCTGGTGACTGATGATCTGTGATTTATTTGGATTTTTTACTTTTTTTTTTTTGTTATTTTATCATTTGCCTGTGTAATTGCTTATTATAAACCTAGGAGATGAAATGGATTATAAGCCAGGGATGTGAAAACTAAGTCAGTAGAATTTAATTACTGAGAACCCTTTATTGGAAAGCATTTAAAACAAACAAACTAAAGCTATAATAATTACTAATCATCATTGGAAGACATAATTCAGAAGAGAATCCTTTTGAGTACAGAAAAATACCAATTATATTCCACATAACTTTAGGAGAAAGCAGTGAAAGTAATACAAATAAAACCACCTATGTTATCTACATTATCATCTGAGCACTTCTGTACTGTAACTGAGCAATTCAGTTTCATTTATGGAACTAATGTGACAATGCTTACAAAGTTTGCCTGACAATATATAACTAGAAAATAATTGAATTCACTTTTGAAAGCAAATACTAAGAAATGCTATAGGTCACTAATTTTCTACTAAGAATGTGAAGTTTTCAAAAACTACCATTTAAGGTAAATTTTCTTTTCTTTTTTTTTTTTAATGAACAAATCACTGTTTAGTCAGCCATCTTTTCTGATGGAAGATTCCAGAATCTCAGATATTGTGATGAAAAGGAAGGGGTATATTTCTAGTTAGTTCCCCTGGAAGAAACTGAATTTCAGATGAAAGCCTATTGATGAGGTTAAGTAGGTAAAATATATTAAGCACTTAGTGTTTGTATTATATTAAATACTGTCACATAGTCAGAAGCAGTATAAAGCATGACTATGACCTGAGGAGACGTATTAGACAGTGAACTATAAGGCATATTTTTTCATGAAAAAAAGAGTCTTGAGTGAAGGGACATCAGGGAAGTTAGAAAAATCAGGAAGGGATTCATGGAAAGATGGTATTTGGATTTCAGTCTGACAGCTGAAGAGGTGGAAAAGGCTAGAGATCAAAGGTACAGAGGCATAACTGGAGTGGCGTGTCCCAGGAGATTGGATAGAGGTATGAGTATGTCATGAGAAATGCAATGGGATTACAGTGAGAGGTAAAACTGAAACCCAGTCCAGGACACTCTTGTAGTGGGCAAAAGAAGGCTTTCTAAAAAGCAAGTGCTACAGATAAAAGTTTTCTAAATTTTCAAAACGATTAAATTGTCTCTCATCTAGAGGCAGAATAAAAAGTCAGCTATTTATTTTCAAGATCTAGGAATTTATGAAAATCAAGAAACATTTCTAATTTGTAAATGATGGGATACAGCAAAACATGGAGCTAAGAAAAACACAAAAAGTGATTTAAAATTCGCCTTTTAGTATAGTTGAAATAAAATATGATTTTGGAAATGGTACTGTGCTTATGGTTAAAAAGATATGCTTGCTTTGAGACATTGTGTTAGCTGAGATAGGTTAAGCTTATAATACATAATAAATGACCCGCATATCTCAGTGTTTTATAAAAACATATACCCGCAGCACTTGGTCAATTTTGTTCTCAGCACCTTTCCACAGCAGCCACCTTCCATGTGGTGACTCAGCAGACCAGGCGGCTTTGATCCTGTGGACCCTGTATTATCAAGAAAAAGTCTCCCCCTGAGCACAATGGAAGAAGAGAGAGATTGGAAAATCATGCAGGTTTTTTTCTTCTTGTTTTACCAACTCAGCCCAGAATTAATGTGTGTCACTTTTGCTCAGATATACATTAGCCAGAATTATTATATTTCCCCAGTTAACTACATGTAGCTTAACAAGTGTAGACTGATATATCTAGAAAAGGAAAAACAACCAACCAACCAAACAACTAGATATTAGTGAGTAGTCAAGCAAAAGATCAACTACAGACATATTGAGGGTGAAAATATCTACAATATAGTTAGTGGTGTAGAATTTAGATTCAATTTAGAGTTGAATGTAAGCTGAGTGCACATTATAGCTGTTAGTGTTTCTTTATTAAGGAAATTAACATTTAGGAATAGTGGCATTAAAAGGATGAAATGGCTAATTCTGCACAGGAAGGAGATCTTGGATTTGAACTCAGGACTAGTCTAAAACCAATGCCCTACCCTTAATCTAACATGTTATCACAACTAAGTAAGCAATTTGGTCTGAACAGCTTGAATATGAAATGGTTACTAATAAATTATTTAACTCCTTACACATAGTCAGGAAGCCAAGGACTGTGGACAGGCAGGTTTTAAACTAAGTCCTGGTCCTGGCACACACCCTCTGAGGCTACTATATCCCTTTGACTAGTGTGAGAAAAATCATCACTGAAAATCCTAGCAAAATCTCTTTTTGGATCAATGCTTTAACAACATACCTATAGTTGTTCTTTTAGCTATCTTATCCAATATTTTTATTACTAAATGGAAGTGAGAATCAATATTTTTATTCTGGGGTGGGTATATGTGGCAGTATTATAAATATTAAGGTTATTATTGTTCATAATTATTTTATCTCTCAAGTTGCAGTTTATTATATGGACTCACCTATCTCCAGAATCAACTTTTATTAGGTATTTAAAAATCTTATCAGGTCTTTGTCAGTTGCACCACTATAAAATATTCCTATTGATCAAATCAACGTAACGTATTCTGATGATAAGGAAGATCTAGTTCATGGGCTTCCCTTGTGGCTCAGCTGGTAAAGAATCTGCCTGCAATGTGGGAGACTTGGGTTTGATCCCTGGGTTGGGAAGATCCCCTGGAGAAGGGAAAAGGCTACCTACTCCAGTATTCTGGCCTGGAGAATTCCATGGACTGTATAATCCATGGGGTTGCAAAGAGTCGGACACTACTGAGCAACTTTCACTTTCAGTATTTGAAAACGGGTAGTGGCCAGGGGCAAGAATTACATTGAAAATGTTGGGGAGGAGTCTGTGGAAACTAATTATCCCATCATACCAATCTGAGTATCTGCCACTTTGTACATTGGAAAATCAGTTAACATTAAAACAAAAAAGCAAAACAAAATTAAAAAAAGAAAAGCTATCATTCTCTAAATACTATACCCTGTGGTAATACAGAAAAGACATTACCCCTGATATAGAGGATATAATATTCCATTGATATTCAATCTTTAATAGGTCCCTGGAGGGCCTGTTAAAGCAGATTCCTGTATCAAATCCTACAGTTTCTTTTTTTT
>SJYT01028319.1:0-16928 GCA_006410635.1 Cephalophus harveyi | reverse complement strand
TGGACACGACTGAAGTGACTTAGCAGCTTAGCAGCCAGTATTCTTGGGCTTCCCTGGTGGCTCAGACAGTAAAGAATCTGCCTGCAATTCAGGAGACCTGGGTTCGAACCCTGGTTTGGAAAGATCCCCTGGAGAAGGGAACGGATACCCACTCGTATTCTGGCCTGGAGAATTCCATGACCAGATGAGCCCGGCAGGCTACAGTTCACAGGGTCACAAAGAGGCAGACAGAGACAACTGAGCGACTCTCAGTTTCACAAGTATGTTAATATGCAGCATGGTAGAGAACCATTGGTCCAATGCAAGACTTCTCAACGTTTAATGTGCAAATTACCCATATATCTTACAAAACTGCAGATTCTGATGCAGTAGGTTCTGCATAAGATCTGAGATCTTGCAATTCTAAGAAGCTTCCAGGTGATGTGCAGTCTCCTGGCCCACAAAATACATATTAAATAGCAATGTGTGCCGCACTACATGGGGTCACAAAGAGTTGAACACAACTTAGCAAGTGAACAACAACAATAATATTATTTTTAATGGTGAATCAGATTTAGCCAGGTTGTTACAAAAGAAATAGACAAGAAACTGGCACCAGACTCTCTCTAGTGTACTAAGGCAGGTGTTAAGAGAACAGGGCTGTCAGATATTCTAGCAGCATCTTGGGCTTCCCTGGTGGCTCAGTGGTAAAGAATCCATCTGCAGTGCATGAGCCTCAGGAGACACATGTTCATTCCCTGGGTCAGAAAGATCCCCTGGAGAAGGAAATGGCAACCCACTCCAGTATTCTTGCCTGGAAAATTCCCTGGACAAAGGAGCCTCAGTGGCTACAGTCCATAGGGTAGCAAAGAGTCAGACACAAGTGAGGCAACTTAGCACACACCGGCCAAGTTCATTCTACCTGCCAAAGATTATATTTGAGGTTTATGACTTATCTATTAGTAACAATCAGTAATACAATTATCACTGGGAGCCAAGGAAGAGGTAAATGCACTGCAATGAGAGGAAATTATAATTTTGTAACTAGTATACTTGCAATAATATTTGAAATTATTTTGTAAGGCATACACAATAGAGCCTGAACAATTTAATACTTTTGCAACACTAATTTTTTAAAGGATAGGGAAGTCCATTTTAATGTTATGCATTTAAGAGAGGAGCCAGATATTAGAGAAATTAACATTCAGCAGTTGGAAAATATTGACTTGGCAGTAGGGAGTCTGTTATCCTTGCTGTTTCTCTGAACATTTCAATTTCAAAAAGTTGCATGACTTTCGAATCTCCTCCATGTAAGACATCCTGCTTGACATAAGGATTTATTTCTGGCTTTCCATCAGTTTCTAATTAATAGCACCACTGTGTGCTACATGATGTGAGAATTGAAAATCTCTAAACAGTACCACAGGAACACCACATTGCACTTCTACTAGAAAAAACACCTGATCTGTTATCCAGCTGTTTTCTCCAGATGTTGTCTGTAAACTCAAAGGTCATTGTTTCACTAAAACTGAGTCATTTGACTTCAAAGTAGCTAATTCATAAATTTAAAAATACAGCTATTAATATCAAATTTTAAATAGTGACAAGTGTACGTTTTAATAGAATCAAGCATAAGTAGAACTTGTCAAATACATGTTTTCTTAAAGCACTTTCTTTCAACTTACAGATCTAAAGGCAAAAATATATACTTTGATTTATAGGATACTATTTAGCGATGCAATTTTTCAGTTTTTAAGAAAAAGTATTGTCTTATTTCTGAGTGAGGTGTCATAAAATAAAAGAATATATCATTATTAATGCAGAGTAATGACAGAAATCAGTTTAAGATGAAAAACTTAGCAAATGGTTACTGCTTTTAAAATGGAAATAAAATAGAATATCAATATTAATAGAATATCTTCCCAAAGCTAATCTGAAAAGCACAATATTGAGATGCAACCTAAAGGTAGAGTTTATAGCTATATGTGTGTTTTTGTATTATATAACAGTACAATTTTAATGCATCGCATGAGATTGTGTAATAACAGAATACTATTACAGTCACAGGCACTAAAATTTGTCCTTCACAAAGGGTTTAGAGCATTTAATTATGTGTTCACTTTTTATAATTAAATCATAATGCAAACATCAATCCTGCAATAATTCTGCGATTATTGAATAGCTAAAAGCAAACCAAATATGGCTGTGATATTGTAATTTTTGTGTGGTTTTTATATGTTCAAGATTTAAACTTGGATTATTAAAATATTTCTATCCATGATAATGTGTCTTTTAGTAATTACATGTTTCATCTATTTGTTCATCAAATTTAAATAAAATAAGTATCTCTGGGAAGACTATAGCAATCATATTTTTAAATGAGCATTTATCAAGTCCACTGCGTATATCGGACTTAGTGTGTAATATTCTTTAAACCAACTGTGGCCCTCCATGTAATATTAACTCAGTGACATATATATATATATACATTAATATTTATTTCTGTGGTGTATGTCCCTTCAAACCAAAGAATAATGTAGCTTATGAATAAATATCTATCCTTTGCTTAATTGTATATTAAATTATTAGCCCTTCTTCCTTAAAAAGAAAATGCTCTGAAATACAGAATTTTGAATATATTCATTTCAAAACCAGAGTAAAATTACCAAGCCAATAAACCCCCCCGCTGCCCCCCCCCAAAAAAAAACAAGAAAAAATGAGTAGGTGAGGGATTAAAGAAATAATTGTTAAAAAGAAAAAAACAAGTGGAATGAAGGTATTTTGGTTTTAGCTTGAGTATAAAAACAATAGCAACTGAAGTAGAAGTGTTACCAAACACTGTGTATCCAGTATTAGCTATGTGCTGGGCACAGTGTTAGGTACTATACAATTTGTTATTTAACTCTCTGAATCTTATGTGTGCTAAGTTGCTTCAGTCATGTCTGACTCTTTGCGGCCCCAGGGACTAATAGATAATTTTTTCACTCCCACTTTACATATGAGAGAACTGAGGCTTCAAAAAGATCTAACTTGCCAAATGTAAGATCGCTGATAAGTAGTACCATCATGTGTGTGCTCTTTGCTAAGTTGCTTCAGTTATGTCTGACTCTTAGTGACCCTATGGGCAGTAGCCCCACCATGCTCCACTGTCCATAGGATTATCCAGGGAAGAATACTGGGGTCATGCCCCCTCCAGGGGATCTTTCCCACCCAGGGATTGAACCTGCATCTATCACATCTCTTACAGTGGCAGGTGGGTTCTTTACCACTAGTACCACCTGAGAAGGCTATCAGGACTCAAACCCAAATGTGACTTGAAAGCCTATTGTCTTAATCAAGATAACACTTTGCAGCCAGTAAGCAGTCCAGCTAATGATTTAGAATGTAAATACATTTAACTGAAGAAAAATACTCTGAGATTATTATTCAGTCAAAAGAAATGGTCTTATAATAAAAAAGGGTTTGTTAATCATTTCACAATCCACAACTGAAGAAAAATACTCTGAGATTATTCTTAAATTAAAAAAAAAATTGCCTTACAATAAAAAAGGTTTGCTAAAACTTGATTGTGGTAATCATTTCACAACCCACACATATCAAATATTACATTGTACACTTTAAATATATACAATTTTTATTTGTCAAGTATGTCTAAATAAAGCTTGGGGAAGAAAGAGGGCTGCTAAAATCATACTGACTGTAATCTAACCAAAAACACGGCTGATAAAGAAATGCTTATTAACACAGTAAGCAGTTTGTAATCACATATCTGCTTCAAGCAAAAAGAAATTATAAATTAAATATATCCAAATATATTAAGAATATATAGTTACATTCTAACACAAAGAATAAAAATACCTCTCTGGATCAGAAATTATATAGGGAACCCACAGTGCTGAGCAGTGACTCAGGTAGTAAGGCTGTTACAGAAGGGTCCAGACCTCAAAAGCAAGCAGTGCAGATACTGAATTTTACTCCTCTGTGAAAATCAAACTGACTACATTTCACCTGAAATGAATAAGTAGAACCAACTTCTCTATTTGAGACTAAAATTAGGATGCTATTCACCCTCTCATCAGTGAATACAGAAAATACAGCCAACCACTGACATAGGGCTTTCTAGGTGGGGCGTGTTAACTGGGAAATGGAAAATGGATTGTTGTTTATATGAGGTGGAGAAGATAAGAAGGTAGTATCTGCATGGAGTAAAAGTCTGAACTGCTAGTATAATATTATCTCTGAAATCTAGGTATCACTGGATGACATAATCATGGAACCATAAAACAGAAATGGAGAAAAGGGATAAAAGAAAATGAAAATTCAAGATAGGCGGTCTCAAATCCCAGTCACACATAAATGTATATGTGCATGCTCAGTCGGTTGGTAGTATCCAACTCTTTGTGACCCCATGGACTATAGCTCACCAGGTTCCTCTGTCCACTGGACTCTCCAGACAAGAATACTGGAGTGGGTTGCCATTTCCTCCTCCAAGGGATCTTCCCAACCCAGGGATAGAACCTGCAGCTCCACACTGGCAGGCAGTTTCTTTACCACTGAGCCACAAGACAAGTAACGGTAAAAACTAATGGTAAAAAACTAAAACTACCATTTTACTAATGGTAAAAAACTCATTAATAAACTTGAAGATAAAAGAACATATGCCCAAAGAAATAAAAATAATACAGCAAACTGAAAGTGCTTTAAAATCATAACTTAAAACCCTCAGATATTATAGAGAATATAAAAGTATCTACAAAATAAAATCCTAAATATATTAAACAGATAAGGAATCTCTGCACATAAGAATCAACTATAGGTGAATATGGCAAAGAATCAATTCAGAATTATTTTAAAAATGAAAGACTACAATTCTTAAAGACTTGAAACATTAAATAAATGGAGCTAAACAGTAGATTAGAAAAAGGCAAAGAATGAATTAAAGATTTAAGTATCAGCACATACCCACAGTTTGAAATAAAAGGTTAACAAATGGAATTTTACAGAAGAGAAAAACACAGGCTATTTATGAAGAGTTTGCTACCCTGGTGGCTGAGACCGTAAAGAATCTGCCTGTGATACAGAAGACTGATTTGATCCCTGAGTTGGGAAGATCCCCTGGAGAAGGGAATGGCAACCCACTCCAGTATTCTTGCCTGGAGAATTCCATGGTCAGAGGAGCCTGGTGGGCTACAGTTGGTTGGACACGAATGACTAACACTTTCACTTTCACATAGCAAGGATGTCAGCCACTTCCATTTGTGATTTGGCAGAGACTCAGAGGCAGGCAGAGTAGTGGGAAAGCTTGACAGTGGAAAAAAAAAAAAGGCTTCCTGTCTGCCATGATTGGAGACAGCTAACAGGGAGAAACTGGGTATGCAAAGTAAGGGAGCATCTTATGCAACTGGTTATGCATGCATGCTCAGTTACTCAGTCCATCTCACTCTTTGTGACCCCCTGGACGGTGGCCCATCAGGCTCCTCTGTCCATGGAATTTACCAGGCAAGAATGCTGAAGTGGATTGCCATTTCCTACTCCAGGGGATCTTCCTGACCCAGGAATCAAAACTGCGTCTCCTGTGGTGGGTAGATTCTTTACCACTGAGCCACCTGAGGAGCACCATGCAATTGGTTAGGAGTGAATCTTTGGCTTTCTCTAGTTGGTCTGATGTTTGAAGCAGGGACAAAGATTAAGGAAGCTGTCAGTTATTAATTTATGATAATATGGGGCCAATTGTTGCCAGAGTCATTGCTTGATTTTCCAGAAAGTTACGGTAAAAAGAACAACATGACTTCCTACAACTCTGACTTTCTAGCAGACTGGCCTCCTAGGTTGGTTATCGTATAAAAGAGCTGGTTGCAGGTTAGAGTTCTATTTTGCATTTATGGTCTAGCCACTGTCTACCTGTATACTGTCTCTCAGTATTTCTGCAACAGAATCTGCAAGTCTTTTCTTCACATTTAGGCAAGATATTAATGTTCATCTCTCAATACCTAAGTATGTAAGGTGCCAATTATGGATGCCCACACCACTATCTAGGAAACAATGTACAGATCAGAAATTGTTGAAATTATTTGTAAAATATTTCTGATTATAGCATTCATGTCTTCCTTCACACTTTTTCCTGTACAGAATCAACCACAAGCCATTATTTCCTGCCCAGGCATCAGTTAAGTGATGGGATAATTAGTGAGAACCACTCAACTTTTATGTGAGAAAATATTTGTAAATTAGCACTTTATGAAATAGTTGCTTAAGAAGTGGTTATGTGTGTCACGCATGTGCAGCCAAGCCTAAAACAGCCTTGGATTGCTCTCTGATGGGTATGATAATCCTTCTAGCATGGAAATCTACCAGGAATAGCTGTGAAAATAAATCTCCTACAAGGGACTGTACCCTTACTTTCAAGGCCTCTTAACAATACCGCAAGTGAAGGTGAGTAGCCCATGAACTTTCTGCCTGTCAAAATGAAAGAATATTTCTCCATTCCCTTTACAGTGAGTGAAAAAGGTGAAAGAGAAATTCATCTGCTCCCCAGGATCAGAAATTCCTAATTCTGTCCCTTACTTTCTTCAGCCTTTATCTAAGGATTTGGCTTCTAACTGCTTGACAAAATGCAGCTGCCAGCTCCCTCAGTAAGTGCCTTTATGAACACATTTGGCTGCTTGTCTTTAGAACATCCTTAATCCCAGCAGGAAGGCTTTTAAATTTATTCCCAGAGCAGTTGCCCTCTATTTCTCTCCTCTTGGCTGCTGCCATCCCTATTCCCAGCCTCTCTGCTCATCAGCTCATCACAGAAACTGAATACACAAGCAGCATGTCCTGGGTTACAAGTCCTAGCTGGAGTTCCCTCTGCAATGAGCACACCAAATGACATGGGTTGCACTCAAACTATGGATGACATTATCAGGAATTCAACAAGGATTATAAAGTTAACCCACACAAGTTAACCTTATCTAAGCATAATTTAAATGTGAATTACCTGGGTGAAAGAACTATGGAGTCAGCTAAGCATAGCTGTTCAAACTTGATGCAAAGTCTCACCCTTAAGTCTCACAGTGATGCACATGACTAAACCACTGCCTGTCGTTTCTCAGGCTTTTTTGTGTTTTTTGAGTTTGCAGTTTGGAAGGACTTGAAGAAGACTGCCCAGTGTTTGGAGTATTTTTAGATTCTATTTACAGCCTTCAATGAGTTACTTCAAATGAGTTAAGATTCTATTAAAACTAGTCTGTTAGAGAGGAAATAGAAAAATAAATATTCTACCCATCACAAGTAATTCAAGACCATACAAGTCAATCAGGTACCTACCAAAATGCAAATACTCCAATTTCAAATCTACATGAAAGTTACAAAATAGAAGTAAACAGTGACTGAAGAGCTAGAGGAAAGGTGAAAGTTGATTCCTCTGATCCTTCCTGATTTCTGCCATTTGAAATTGTTAGTAATGGAGAAAATACACAGTGCATTGGGACTGATCATCTTTGGTTATCAGAAGAGCCTACTGTTTCCCTTTGTCTCTATGCAAATGTCTAGAGAAATGCCACTAATGTGTGCTTTAAGTAGATAGATAGAGGCTTCCCTTGTGGCTCAGCTGGTAAAGAATCTGCCTGCAATGAGGGAGACCTGGGTTCAATCCCAGGGTTGGGACGATCCCCTGGAGAAGGGAAAGGCTACCCACTCCTGGAGAATTCCATGGACTCTATAGTCCATGGGGTCGAAAAGAGTTGGACACAACTGAGCGACTTTCACTTTCACTAAGTAGAGACTGAATCTTCAACATGCAATTTTGAATTCAAAGTCACAATCTGATTTTGTTCCACATTTTTTTTTTTTTACTTCCCAGTGCTCATTTAGTGATGAAATAAACAGGAAAATTACTATGTTTTTAAAAGATGGTCTAATTTCCAAATACTGAATATTTTTCATGCCTAGTTATTTTTATGTAAGAATTTTGTTTTGGTAAGAGAATATATTATATATGAACTCAGAGAATGCTTTCTATATGGCTCAGAATACATATGTGTCTGTGCATTGTTTAATTTTAAAAAAACAGTATTAATTTTGAAGAAGCAGAAGAAAACTGGAATACTTAATGCACCTTGCATTTAAGACTTACAAAGTTATAGTAATTAGAACATTCCCCCTCACACACACATACAAAATCTGTGACAAACAAAAATATCTCCAGACATTATCAGTTCTCTTATGAGGTACAAAAGCGACTCTTGTTTAGAACCACTAGTCCAGCCACATCAGCTTTTCTTTTCTATTTTAGAACCTACAGGCTGCATCTTTTACCATAATTTTATTTTCCAACTTTCAGTCATTTTATTTTTAAATTTTCAGAACACTCATGTCTCAGAAATGTACCATTCAAATTTTAATTTTATTAAATAATTGCCTAAATACTGATTTTGTCTTTTTACTAATGACATTGTTCAAACTTATCATCTTTTCTACATTAATTTCTCTAGTATTCTTATTCTTTTCCTTTTTGTATTAGATTAATCAATTTTTATAACACCTTTATTCCTTCCACTCTTTTTTATGATAAAGGGAGAGGACTCTAGTCAATAAAATTAGAAATATATGTTGCATTTTAACTCCATTTTGCTCTTTCTTTTCCATCTTATCTTTGCTTTAGAATTTTAGTACTTTACTGCAGTGAGTTGAATAATGCCCCTTCACCCCAATCTCCAAAGATGTTTCACACTAATTCCTAGAATCTATGAATATATTAACCTCACATGTCAAAAGGTACTTTACAGATGTGATTAAATATGTTTCACAAGGGTACTTACAAGTGAAAGAGCTAGGTAGGATAGTGTGAAAAGGAGATGTTGACAGAAGAGGTCAGAGTAATGAGATTTCAGGAGGGAGGGCAGGAACCCAGAAGCATAGGCAGCCTCTACAAGAATCTTCTTCTGGAAACACCAGGAGGAATGTGGACCTACTGACACCTGGATTTTAGCCCAAATGGTATACCTATTTGGTATTTTTCAACTCCAGTATGATAACAAATTTGTGTTCTTTTAAGCCAAGTTGGTCGTAATCTGTTACAGCACAAACAGGGAATTAATAAACCACATTTTGTTGTACCAATTCCATTCCCATCCTGGCACTGACTATTTTTATTTCAGTCAATTTGCATTTAGAGTTCATACTTATTGACTTATTTGCCATTGCCATTGCTTTTTGTATCACACTAAAGTCTTCTGGGTTCAATTTGATTTGAAATAAAGAATATCTTCATGTAGATCTTTGAGAGAGTGTCTGTGTGTGGTGCATTTTGTATATCTTTTTGTGAAACTATTTGTATCATGTCTTAATTTCCAAAGGAGAAATTATTTGGGTAGAGAATTCTATTTCTCAGAGCATTATCAAGATAATACTCTACTGTCTTCTTGCCTTTAATGTGGCTTTTGGGAGACAATTAGTCATAGTGTAGCTTTTACTTCTGTTCTTCCTAAATTGCTTCCTTCTACCTTTTTAGTTAATTAGCTACTAATTCAACGATTTTCTTTTATAGTTAATTAGTTACTAAGGAAGCTAATGAACTACAAAAATCATTTTCATATATATAAGACACATTAGGTTTTGGAGTAAAATCATTTATACTCATTTTTTAAATTCTACTGATCCCCGGGCCTCAGGCACAAGCACTTTTTACTTCTTTTTAGGCATTTCACTATAATTCTTCATTCTCAGCTGTACTACATATGTCTATGCATTTTATTTTTAATTTCCAGGGCTATTCTTAACATATTTATTGCAGTTTGTCTCGTCCAGTGAACTTAGTTTATACTCTAGTTGTCTCTTTAAATAAATTTGAAAAATTAAAATACATAGTATATATTGTCTACAGTATTAATTTAAATCTTTTTGGATTTTTTTCCCTCTGATCATTCTGGCTAAGGATTAATACATTTTATTGACTAAAAAAAAAAAATCTATCTTTTGTTTTCACTGATTTTCTCTATTGCTTTTTGCATTTCACTTATTTTCACACTGATCATTACTATTTTCTTCTTTTTACTTTGAGTTTAATTTTCTATTATTTGCATTTTCTCAAGGTAGATGCTGTGGGCATTGATTTGAGAACTTTCATCTTTTCTAATACAGGTGTTTAATGTTATAAATTTTCCACTAATTACTGCTTACAATTTATAAGTATAAATTGCTTTCCATGTTTCTAACTTTGTGAACATATGAAATATAGCTAAAATGGTTTTAATGACCTTGGCTGATAATTCTCATATCTGTGACAGTTTTGAGTCAGTTTCAGTTGATTAATTTTTCTTATAATTATGGGTTATATTTTCTTGCTTTTGTACATGACTGGCAATTTTTATTGAATGCCAGACATTTTTTATTTTAGCTTCTTTGGTGCAGGATATTTATATTTTTCTATAAATATTCTTGAGATTTTGTTTTTCCTGGCATGCAGATGGAAACAATTTGGTGGCTGGGATGGAGGGGGATCCTTATTGTTAAGATTTGTCAGCTAGAACTGGAAGAGTACTCAGACTAAAGCTCATTTTTCTCTAAAACTGAGACATATTTTTCTAAAATTGTGTACTATACAAAATGCCTCATTTCTACACTGGCTGTGGAAACAAACATTATTCCTTTATTCTCAGTCCTCTGTGAGCACTAGGCAGGTTACCTCTGAACTGTTAGTGCTGTGGTTTTTTTCCTATCCTTAAGTAGTTTTCTCATATGCACATGCTCATCAGTACTCAACTGAATTATTCAGGGGAAACTTTTGTACATCTCCAGAATTATAGCTTTGTGCAACATTCTCCTTTCCAATACTCTGTCTTGTGAACTGTAGCTGCTTTAGTTTCCCTGGACTCTAGGCTCTGTCTCCATAACTCAGGGAGTCCACCAGGCTCTGTCTGATTTCTCCCTTGTGCCACTGGCCCAAATTCTCTTGAGGCCATAAACTGTGGTATCATAGGAATCATTACATCATTTTGATGTTGTTGTTGTACTGCTCATTTGTTTTGGATATAAGACTAGATTCAGTACCTAGTACTTCATTTTATCTGTGAGATCCATTTTTAATAAATCTTTAAATGCTGTGTGTGTGTGTGTGTGTGTGCGCGCGTGCTTAGTTGCTCAGTAGTGTCTGACTCTTTTTTGACCCCACAGACTATAGCCTGCCAGACTCCTCTGTCCATGGAATTCTCCAGGTAAGAATACTGGAGTAGGTAGCCATTCCCTTCTCCAAGAAATCTTTAGACCCAGTGATCAAACCCAGGACTCCTACATTGCAAATGGGATTCTTTACTGTCTGAGCCACAAGGGAAGTCCCTGAAATGCTTTACTTGAATTTAAAAATTTAATTTTGTGTGGTAAAAGAAGCATGTAAAATAATCTTTGTACTTTAACCTACAATGCATAAATCTAATAATATGTGTTGTTTTATTCCTTTGTTGTACTTAAAACACTTTCTTTGTATTTTAATATTTACAAGTTTTTTTGCCATTTAAAATGAGTGAGAAAAGCATACAGGGGAAATCTATAATTTAATAACTGCAATTATACTTTATGCATGAGCTCCTCTGTAAGATAGTCATACATAATTATTTACTGACAAAAATGTAAAGATAATAGGAGGAGGAAAAAAAGGAAAAAAAAATTCAACAAAAATTGTATTCTGTAAGGTAATAACATTAACTTATGACTATTAACCTTTCACCCTAATTTTTAAATAGAGTTATCATTAACATAAATAAAAATAATATAACACAAATTCATAGTGAGAGCCTATAAGACTTCTTATCTCCTTCCACTTTTTTAGGATCTAAATTTCAGCATGATTAGGTCTTGAAACCATGCAATTCTGGTTTTCAAAATGGTTCCTAAGCACATAAATCCTAATGGTTAAATAGAGTTATCATTAACATAAATAAAAATAATATAACACAAATTCATAGTGAGAGCCTATAAGACTTCTTATCTCCTTCCACTTTTTTAGGATCTAAATTTCAGCATGATTAGGTCTTGAAACCATGCAATTCTGGTTTTCAAAATGGTTCCTAAGCACATAAACTCCAATTTAAAGATTAAATTTTAAGTCACTGTCAGTTAACATTTAACAGTGATTATTAGGCTTTACAGCAATGGAACACCAGTTACCAAAAGGTCCTTGAATTAGTTGTAAACCAAAGTCACTGAAGGGAGTACAGGGCAATGGTGAATCTAATTCCTATGATAGTAACTTATAAAATTAGTCTAGTTTCTCTCTTAATTAACTACTGGGCTGTAGAAGTATTTTAACTTTATCATACCAGTATTATTCACCTTGACACTTTAAAGTTCAAGGCTATTTTAGCCTCCCTACCTCTGTACAAACTACAGTTACCATCAAACTTTAATATGAGAAGAAAATGAACTGCTAGTTTTTTCTGCCACTTGTCTTCAAGAGGTTACAGCTATCAGAGAGATATTTGTTTTAGATAAGTTTCTAGCAAGCAGTATCTTATCCACCACAATAAGTTTGCTTCCCCTATCCAAATAGCTCCTCTCTAGACAACAACAGTGAAAGTCCTTATCTCAATATATGGTGTCCTTCTAACATAGACAGAAAGTCAACTTAAATGGAGAAAAAAAAAGTTTCTAATTACAAATACAATATAATATGAAGCATAAATTTAGAATGGGAGGTACTACTTAGGTGAGTTTTCTGATTCTCCAGAAGAGGGTATAATTTTTTGAAACATTTTATCAGTTGATAAAACAAGAATTCTATTCTTTCTCATAGCTATTGATCAGTGAGATTTCCACCAAAATTATATTTCTATAATATCAGTCAGAACAAATGTTCTTTAGTTTTAGACTCAGGTATTTATTCCACCCCCATTTTAATATTACTCTTATGCTTTGCATTGCTAAAATATCACATTTTATCAACAAAGACAAATTCTTAAATGCTTTAAAACTGTTTTTTTTTTTTAAGTTAACATGTCCTAGTTTATTTTCTTCATGACATGTTTTTTTCCTACTTAGAATTTCTGAAGAATTATCTTAAGATATCATATATCTTAATGTGATAGGTGAAATGAGATATCAATAAAACAAAACATTACAGTCATAATTTAAAAGTTGAAAACAGCCCGAATCTTTCTTTTAATTTCAGGGTCAGTGAATTGAAATCGTAACATGTTAAAGTTGAACTCTAATTAACATTTCTTGAAATAAAAGAGTGCTGAAGAGCGGATTAAAAGGTAGGATGTGTTGTAGAAAAAAAGAAAAAGCTTGTGTTAACTGCTCCCTTTCCCCTGATCCTCCACAGTAGGCAATTTCACCACTACAATCAAAACTTAGTCATGGATCCCAAAGTGCAGCCCATTACCAAGAAACCAGCACTTTGTTTTTTTTTTTTTTTTTTGCTCCTTCTCAGTTACGTCTACTTCACTCCATGTTCAAAGGGTAGAAATATGCAGCAAAAGTCTTTTAGTAAATACTAATATATAAATGTACTTAACAAGTATGATTTCTTTTTGGCAGAAAGTTTTCTTTATATACTTTTGAATTAATACTTTTATCCACATTCCTGTTGCTTTCTCATGAATAACTAAGGTTTAACTTCATTATCATTTTTTCACATTCCATAGGTAACACACTATCATATTCATTACTTGTTTCCTCTGCTCAGCATTATGGGAAGGCTATTCAGGTTTTTACTCCATAACACTAATACTAATAGCATAACAATATAACATAACATACTAATAACATAACACTAATTTGGTTTTTATCAGTGTCACTTTTACCCTGTTAGAGACTTCAATTATTCTGATGGGGTTCAGGATGTACCATCCCAAAATACAGCACCTTCATATATTGAATATTTTAAGCTGAAGGAGTTTGGGGAAATGGCAGGAAGATCACTCTGTCCTCCATCCCTCTTGCCCTTCTTCTCTGAAACAGGTCATAAAATCCTCACATGAAAAGTGCCCTCCCTATTCCCAAAGGAAAGGCATATCCTATCTCCTAAAACAAAGGGACACCAAGAAGAATCCTAACAAACAGGCCTTTTAAGTTCCTCCAGTTTATTATAATTATCTCATACTCCTTATCATATTCCTTCACAATTGTCCACTCTTTATCAACCCAAGCATGAAAATATACATCCCTTTCTTTGGATCTTCATTTCCTTATGAAGCCTGCTATGTAATTTAAAACTGACATTAAATAAATTTGAATACTTTCTCCTGTTAATCTACCTTTGTTAATTTTCAGACCCAGCCAGGCCCAAGAGAGCCGGGAACACTTATTCCTTCCCTACACTACAGTTATTACTAAAAAGTCTGCAATTCTTTTCCATCTCAATCTATCCTTTTTAAAAATCTCAGTTTCTTATTTTTACTATTTATTCTTCTTTTCTTATTCCATCATCTTGTCGATATGTGTTACATACATACGCATTTTCTCATATTCTATTGTTAGGGTGACTGTACATATTGGTATGCCCAGTATAGTCCTGGTTTCTGTATGTTGTCCTAGTGTAATCATTTTCCCTTTTTTATTCTCCAAGTGTCTCACTTGATGTAATAAATTATTATGGTTCTCTCAAGAATGTCAAACATGACTCCTAAAAGATTTCCTTTCTTCATCTTTTGACTTAAGTGTCAACAGTTTTCTGCTTTTCTGAATATTGAATTGGTTATCTTTCCCACTGTTCTTTTCTGCTCTTCAGTATTATTTGAAGGATCAATCTGTCCTAATGTTTACTCATTCAGAATGACAAAAGATCTATAGAGAGTATTTGTTCACAGAGTTTGTATTTGACATTAGCTTTGTTCACAGAATTCATTAGCTCTGTTTTTTTAACCACTTTTTATACCTGTTACAATGTTACAATGATTGTCCTAAGTTCTAAATGTTCAAGTACATTCTCAGTATCTTTTGTCAAAATATTCTTTTATCTTTGTGCAACTTTGAAAATGAATTCTTTTTGGAAAATACAAAGAATGACTTCTGTTCCATTGGTAAGGATTCTATCAATTCATCTTAGACAAATTTTAGAGAGAAATATGTTACACACACACACAAACACATTCATGCTCTCATATTTAGAATCAGATCCGCATTATCGCTGGCCACTCCTGTGTATTATGAATATGAGTGGTCTTGATGACTTAACTACACATTTTAAGAATTTAAGAATATCATAAAAATAGAAAATAACCATTGGTAAAGAGAGAGAAAGATGCCTCCAGCAAGTTTCTTATGCCTATTAGCCTCATTTTTTCATTATTATAAGATACCATGCAATAAAATGCTCAATAATTTTAAATCTGAGACTTTTCCTTTATAGTAATAAAGAGGGAGCAATCAAAGATAACAAACAGAGGGTTGTCCTAAGATGGCAGAGGAATAGGACAGGGAGACCACTTTCTCCCTCACAAATTCATCAAAAGAACATTTCAACGCTGAGTAAATTCCACAAAACAACTTCTGAATGCTGGCAGAGGACATCAGACACCCAGAAAAGCAGATCATTGGCTTCAAAAACAAGTAGGGAAAAAATATAAAAGATGAAAAAAAAGCCAAAGGAGGTAGGGAGGTAGCTCCGTCCTGGGAAGGGAGTCCCATCCCGGGAAGAGACTTGTAAGAAGAGAGGCTTCCAAACACCAGGAAACATTCTTGCTGCCAAGTCTGGGGCGAGCCTTAGAAGCACAGAGGGCAACATAACAGGAAGGAAAAATAAATAAATAATTAAAACCAACAGATTACGAGCCCAACAGTAACTCCCCCAGCAAAAAAGCAGTGCAGATGCCTGCATCCGCCACTAGCAAGTGGGGGCTGGGTAGGGAGGCGCAGAAGGCACAGACTGCAGTGCTTTTTAAGAATCGGGCTGCGGGAGGCGCAGGCTGCAAAGAATCGGGCCGAAAGCCCCACGCATGACCAGAGCGAACTAACTTGGGCTAGCAATCCAGACTGTGGGATAGCTACCACACGAAATGCTCGAACATAAGACACCGCCAGGACTGCACACAGAACAAAGGATGAAACGGAAATAGCTGGCTGCAGACCATCCCCCTCCGGTGACAGGCAGCCAGAGCCTTAAAGGCTGGAAGGGGGCAATTGCAGCCCAAGAGAGACATTACCTACCAAAATGCAAGCAGGCTTCTTTGCTAACTAAGACTTCTGGGGGTTCTGGACAGTCATCATCTGCTTGAGAAGAAACGCCAGTGGTACACCCAGAAAACTGAGCATCAGGGAAAGGCGATAAGTTGCAGCAACTGTGCTCACCAAACTCCTGAGCTGCTCGGACCTGGGAAGGGCACAAAATGCAGGCCCAACCAAATATGAGCCTCTGAAGGCTACCTGAGCACTGAGCCTGAGCGGCTTAGACCGGGGAGGTGCATGAAGCCTAGGGCCGGCCACAGACGGTTCCCTGGCAGAGCAACTTAGAGCCTGAGCGGTGTGCGCCGTGAGCAGGGGCAAGCCCAGCGTGGATGAGACACTGCAAACATACGCCAGTAATATTTGTTTGCAGCATCCCTCCCTCCCCACAGTGCGTCTGAACAAGTGAGCCTAAAAAAAAAAGTGTCCACCACCTCCCTCCCTGAGTCAAGATGAAAATCAGACACTGAAGAGACCAGCAAACAGAAGAAGTTAAACAGAGGGAACCTTGGAAGTGACCCCACACTGCCCACAACACCAGAGAAAGAGCTAGATATATCTTTACTATTTTTACAAGCATTCTTTTTTTTTTTATGTAGATGTTGTTGCGTGAATGTTTTTTCTTTTTTTTTAACTTTCTTAAATTTTAAGTCCTCTATTTCTCTAATTTTTATTTTTATAACCTACTATTACTTTTCAAAAAAAAAAAAGGAGACTATTTTTAAAGCAAATGTCGTATATAGTCTTTTTGTGGTTGATGTTGTTGTTTTTTAATAATTCTTTTGGCTTTTTTTCTTTTTTCTTTTTTT
>SJYT01028315.1:193154-217005 GCA_006410635.1 Cephalophus harveyi | reverse complement strand
CCTTATATGCAAAACAAAAATTAATTTTTAATTTGTGTGTGTGTATTTACACTTGTTGCAAAGAGTGATGATCATATAATAATTCCCAGGAAAGCATTCTTTAGGATAAAATGCTATAGAAGATATGAGTATGAGCTAAACAATAAAAAAAAAAAACATAAAAATTCTGACGTTTCCAAAAAATTTATTCTTGAATTTTAGAGCAGATGATATGCATAAAGTGGTCATGGTGCTTATTTTTCCCATTGGATCTTTTTAAATGCCAATATTTAAAATATGCAAAAGTACATCCTTTGTAGTGATTTAAACTTGTATATTTATTCACTTAAGAGAATTGGTTTATTGTAAAAAGATATAACTCAGGAACAGCAGATGGAACAATGCACAGGACAAGGAAAGAGAAAATGGTGCACAGCTGTTGTGACTTCTCCAGACTTCTCTCTTCACATTTCCATGTGTTCACCAACCTGGAAGCCCTACATCATATATTTTAATTTAAAATTGAGAGTAGTATGGCAGAGATGGCTAGCTCCTTACCAAAGATTTAGACCCCCCACTTTCCAGGGAGTAGTGTTTTGCTGGAAAGTGGGTTCTCTGGCCGGGGTTACACTTCTCAGCACTGCACCCCCACCTCTTGCATCTGGAGGGGGTGTCTGAGCGAGTCTTCAAATGGTTTGTGGGTTGGAGTGCATAAGAAGCAGGTGCATCTGGCTACTCCATGAGTAGACTCTGAGGCTCCGAAAGATGCTAGAGATGGAGGATGGGAGGGAGGAAGCTGAATCCTTGACTCAGCCCCTTGGAAGGCTGCCCACTCGACACCTGTATTAAATCTTTCTGAGAGGAACTCTATCTTATCAAGCCCCTGCAATTTGGGGATTTATCCCTTATAGCTCTGAACACTACCTGAGCTAATTCACTTGGTACCAGAAGTAGAGCTGCCAGACACAACAATAACAATGATCAAACAACCCTAAAACACGTGTCATTGACTTAGCAGGCGGATGTTGCTGCTGCTCAGCTGTGCTCAGCTGTATCCAGCTCTTTGCAACCCATGGACTGTAGCCTGCCAGGCTCCTCTGTCCCAGGGACTGAACCCGTGCCTCCTGTGTCTTCTGCACTGGCAAGTGGATTCATTACCACTGTACTACCTGGGAAGCCCCTAGTAGGCGGATACTTAAGACCACAAAGCTGAAAAATCCTGTGAAGCAAAGATGAAGCATCTGACAAGTATTTTGTCTTCCCTGACTCCTCAGGCCGATTTCTAGATAAAGAGGTTGGAAGACGGAATGCTGGTGATATCTTTTGGTGCTTTCTGGTTATACTTAGCAAGGACTAGAACTAGGAGGTAAGTTGAAGCTGGTTTAGTCTAGTTTGTGGTAAAAACAAAAATAAAAGGAGAAGAGAGAATCCAAAAATGTGGAGCCTTTTGGGTTGAAAACTCAACTAGTTTTAGACTCTGAAAATGAAAAGATCCGATTCAGAAATGTTTTCTGCATTAAAGATCCATTAATGCAGAGTTCTGCCACAAAATATAAGTGTTGAGTTCCCTCCAAGCTGGCTTACCTCAATGTAGCTGCAGTTATATTGAAAGAAGAGAAGGAATGGGGAGAAAAAAATTTTATCAGGTTGGAGAATTATGATTATTAATTATGAATATTCAATATATTTGGGCATTTTTCATGCAACTTAAATCAACTGGAAGCAAATAATCAGAAGCCTACACATTTTTTTTCAAATTGCTCAGCTAAAGAAATCACAAGCCAGACTTTTTCAACCTTTAATTGTTTAAGACTGAAAAAAAAAACCCTCAGGTTTTGAAACTTGCATTGACAGGATAGCATGTGTGAAAACTATACCACTTCCTAGAAGATCTGGTACCAAAAAAAAGAAAAACCAAGAAGCCAAAAACAAACCATGAAGGATAATACAGTAAAAAGAACTCCCCTTAGGGCAAAGCCAGAGTCCACTTCACTCTCCCCCTTTTCCAGCACAATGATAAAATCATTTAATTATGAATTGACTTGTGGTTTTGGGGTAGAGGGAGGATGAGGGGAATGGATAATCAGGGAGTTTGAGATGGTCATATTTAAAATATGCTATATTTAAAATGGATAACCAACAAGGACCTATTGTACAGCACATGGAACTCTACTCAATGTTATGTGGAAGCCTGGATGGGAGGGCAGTTTGGGGAAGAATGGATACATGCATATGTACGGCGGAGTCCCTTCGATCCTATCACATTGTTAATCAGCTCTACCCAAATACAAAAATAAATTTTTTTTTTTTAAATCCTTATTCTCAAATTGAAGACTGCAGTAAAGTCAAGAAAGTTCCCCTCTTTGGGGCAGAGATTTCACAGTGCCTGCTTGTCGGGTTTACCATGGCTATTGACCAGTGATCCCATTCTTCCCTTTTCTAAATGAGAGATTTGTCTGTAGATTTTCTCTCTGCTCATGACTATAGAGTGTGTGCACAGGCCAGATAAATTGTCCCAGGATCATGAGAAGCCACAGAATCTTAATGGAGTGGTCAGTGCAGCCACTGGAGATTTGGATTCGAGTTGGGTACAGTAACTGAATGGAATTTTAGGATGTTTCTCTGGAATGGGAGTGAATGTATTCAATGTGAGGAACGAGGGGTTTACAGACATAGCTGATGTGGCAAAGACAAAAGATATATTTGTCTCTTAAAAATTCATGCTCCCTTTCTATGGTGTAGAGTTGTTTCTGGGAGGCATGTGTGTGTCTGCATCTCCCAGCATCTTTTGCTTTCAGGTAGGGCTTTTACACCAGCTCTCATCAATGGGCTATGAGTAAAAATAATGACTGTTATTTCCAGGCTGAAATGTTTAAGAAGCAGGTATACCCTCTTCATTTTTTCTACTCCAGTCCACTGGCTGGATTTGAATGACTCCAGAGTCCTACACGGTGGGGCTACAAGGCAGAAGCAGTCTAAACCACCTTTTGGAAACATGCCTATTGAATACCAGCATTGGACTCTTGTGTGACCAAAGGAAAACAATTCTGTTATGTTAAATCATGAGTTTCAAGGTTTATTTGAATCCTCTGCTACTCATACTAGATAATTACAATAGACACATAGTTCTAAAAATTATTTTGTGGCTATAGGAGCAAATATATATTTATATGTCTCTCTCTGTATATTTCACACACATGAATTTAAGGACAAAGAAATAAAAAACTACTTAAATTTATACATTTAAATTTTAGAAAATGGTGCCTGACTAGCATGCAATTACTTCAGGGCAACCTAAATCTAGGAATTTACCAGTTTATCCTTTTAATTTAAACCCAAGAGGTTAAACACAAAAAATGTGACAGGATTTAATAAGGCAGGCAATATATTTTAATATTGTATCCTTGGGGGCTTCCCTGGTGGCTCAGATAGTAAAAAATCCACCTGCAATGCAGAAGACCTGACTTCAATTCCTGGGTTGGGAGGATCCCCTGGAGGAGGGTATGGCAACCCACTTCAATATTCTTTCCTGGAGAATCCCCACAGACCAAGGAGCCTGGCAGGCTGCAGTCCGTGGGGTCACAAAGAGTCTTACATGACTGGGAAATTAAGCACAGCATAGCACATCCTTCATAGCATCTATACAGTGATGGAGAGACAGTATTTTTTGAGTATAAGATAAAGAAGACAAATGCTTTTATGGATTAGTGATAGGAATTAGTAGTAAACCCATACATCATGCAAGATGACTGCAGGGTCACTAGCTATTGTGGAGCTAGACCCCAGAACATCACACCATTATAGTATTATAGAGTTAGTGATATCTTTGGGCTTCTCTGGTGGCTCAGATGATAAAGAATCTGCCTGAAATGCAGGAGACCCAGGTTCTATCCCTGGCTTCGGAAGATCCTCTGAAGGAGGGCATGGCAAACTGCTCCAGTATTCTGGTCTGGAGAATTCCACGGCCAGAGGAGCCTGGTGGGCTACAGTACATGGGGTCGCAAAGTCAGACACGACTGAGCAACTAACACTTTCACTTTCACTTTATTCATGGCTCTTAAAAGCAACTTTTAGTTGGTGCTAAGTGACAAGCTCAAGTCTACAGCAGGGACAATATCAGGAAAAATATCAAATGTATGTCATGCCTGTCATTTGTCTATTTATTCTCAAATCCATTCCTTTCCACTACACTGCTCAGTTCTGTATCACCAGGGGCTGATCCTGCAAACTACATGCAAGAAAAAGTTATTCATAAATGATACTTAATTTGTGAAATGACTTATTTTTATTAAATATGTACACTGTCAGATCTCTTCAGTGTCCTAAATTTATACACAGGGCAAAATTAGAAATTATCCATAATCACTTCTATTTTAAATGTTGTTACAAGTATATAAAATTACGTTCATATGGGACAACTAAGTGTGTGAGACATTTCAGCGTCATTATCCAATCTTTTAATCTTTTTTCAGTACCCATACATTTTTAGTTTTGCTACCTTGGGAGCCCTACTTCACTTAATAAGAAAATTTTGTTCAAAAAAATTATTTACATTAGGGTTTTCACTGAAAAATTCCATTTAAGATTTCACCACTTCCTTCCCTGCAAATTTAATATTTAGTTTTCTTAACCAGTATATACAGCAGCATATAACATTATGATTTATTTAAAGTTTTTTATAGAATAAATATTTTAATGTAAAAATAAACTTAAAAAATAGAACACATTCTTTTCAGTTTTACTCAGTATTTGGGTTTAAATGTTTGCATACTTTATTGATTTAAAAACAATAATTCAAAGCACAATGTATAGTGAAGGCCACCAGTACAAAGACTTCTCCATAAATTAAAAGCTTAAGCTATAGCTTTGAGCATTAAAGTGGAAGACAGAGTAAGATAAATGATATTCCTCATACCTACATCACTAACTGGTTTGTTACCACCACAAGTTATGAACACGCTTGTGCCTAATTATACAACTTAACTTTTCTTAGATTTTCACTGATGTTCACTTCTTGGTGTTTTTCTAGTATGTGGACATCTAGACAACAGTTCCTCATATGCAATCCACTCCTTAAAAGTGAAGGTAATAGATCTCTATGGCAGAATTAAAACAGCCATAATCTGACACCTCACCAATATCTCTAAGAAATCCATACTAATCTCACATGGATGGATTTTGCTCCACCTGGGAGCTTAGGAGCTAGCAGGCAGAATGAATTACTTTTCAATATTTCTACAAGGAAATGATTGATTTGGAAACCTTGCATGTCATTATTATTAGCATTAATTATTGCTTGCAAATAGCATTACCTGAAGCAGGTGCATTTAATGATCCTGTTTTAAAATACCTGACAGGAAAAATGGCAAAATACCACAGCTTTTTTTACTTCTTGTTATTATGGCTTTGAAAACACAAAAACATCTTCAGTTGAGGCTGTCACAAAATTGGTTTCTTCTCTACATCTATACATAGAACACTGAGTAACTCATGAAGATTAGGAAAAAAAAAATAGTTTTACTGAAAAGCAGGCATTTTTGAAATTGGCACAAATGAAGGAATCTGAAAAAAATTACATTTGTATTTCTTTCTTAACAAGTGTGCCTTAAATACAACATTTTAGGAGTACTAACTATGCCTTTTTGCTGTAGCTTTTAAAAATTTCATTCCTGAGATTTTTGGAGTAAAAATTTTTAAAGCAAGCACAGAGGAAAAGATGTTTTCACCAGATGGAAGGGTGAACTGTAGATCAACACTTCAGCCAGTTATTTTTTGTCATTTTTCCATGCATTAGCTTTTTCATTTGGGATATATTCATACAGTAATTTACTCCTTACCTACTGGGCCCTAAATATGCCATGTTCTCAAAGAGCTGAAATAGTCAGCTGAAAGATGGTGCATAAGTAAAAGTTATTGTTACTAAATATTTGCCATTGTAGGTAGCTTCCTTCTCTTAAAGTGTGAACATAGAGACAAAATGAGCTTTTTACATCTGCTCTGAGTTAAATAACAATTCAAGTATCTCTTTTAAAATGAAGTTCTGAAGAAATTAACATTTATGAATCACAAATTTAAATATATCTTCTGAAAGGCAGAATATTCCTGGAATATCCCTTGTTTAGACTATAAAGATCAAAACCTAGCTTTGGTCTATGTCATATTTTTGATAGTTTCTCATTTTTTAAAGTCTATATATTTAACTAATCATTTAGAGAAAATGAACATCACATGCGTGAAAGGAAGGCTTAAAACAGTAACATTTCACTTAAATGGCTATATTCAGTAGAAGATGGAGTATGTCATTTGTGCTTATTTTCAGTTAAAGCTGACATATAAGATGTTCACTACATTTTCGTGTGAAATGGAGTTGTGTCATAATCTTGAAAATGAATTCCCTTAGAAGTTGTGATCTTCATAATAGCACCATTCAAAGCATCATCCTCGATGAGTGTTATTAATCCATTGGCAATCATCGAAGGGCTAAATATAAAGAGAAAATCAATATTTTAAAATTAAAGAATAAGGCATAATTGTCACATCACTTTGAGTTATTTTTGAAGTATCTATTACCTTTAACAAATAATTGGGAAATGTATGCTATGCAGCACTGCTACCTGAGTTTTTAATTCAATGAGATATTCACTGAATTATAAATTTGCTGTAGATGTCCACACCTAACCTTGTTATTTTGATAGGTAGGAGTCATAAATTTATCCTTATTATTTACATTGAGTAAATGATTATTTTCCCACCTTTAGCCTATCAACAGAATTCAGACCTATCAGAAATATTCTTAGAGTAGAAATTTAAGGAATTGTCAGTTTAGTTACTCAGTCGTGTCTGACTCTTTGCCATCCCATGGACTGCAGAATGCCAGGCCTCCCTGTCCATCACCAGCTCCCAGAGCCTAGTCAAACTCATGTCCATCGATTCAGTGATGCCATCCAACAATCTCATCCTCTGTCATCCTCTTCTCCTCCTGCCTTCAATCTTTCCCAGCATCAGGGTCTTTTCCAATGAGTCAGTTCTTCGCATCAGGTGGCCAAAGTATTGGAATTTCAGTTTCGGCATCAGTCCTTCCAATGACTATTCAGGACTGATTTCCTTTAGGATGGACTGGTTGGATCTCCTTGCAGTCCAAGGGACTCTCAAGAGTCCTCTCCAACACCACAGTTCAAAAGCATCAATTCTTCAGTGCTCAGCTTTCTTGATAGTCCAACTCTCACATCCATACATGACTACTGGAAAAACCATAGCCTTGACTAGATGGACCTTTGTTGGCAAAGTAATGTCTCTGCTTTTTAATATGCCGTCTAGGTTGATCAGAGTTCTTCTTCCAAGGAGCAAGTGTCTTTTAATTTCATGGCTGAAGTTACCAATTGCAGTGATTTTGGAGCCCAAGAAAATAAAGTCTCTCACTGTTTCCCTTGTTTCTCCATCTATTTGCCATGAAGTGATGAGACTGGATGCCATGATGTTAGTTTTCTGAATGTTGAGTTTTAAGCCAACTTTTTCACTCTCCTCTCTCACTTTCATCAGGAGGCTTTTTAGTTCTTCTTCACTTTTTGCCATAAGGTTAGTGTCATCGCATATCTGAGGTTATTGATGTTTCTACCAGCAATCTTCATTCCAGTTTGTGCTTCATCCAGCCTGGCATTTCTCATGATGTACTCTGTATATAAGTTAAATAAGCAGGGTGACAATATACAGCCTTAACATACTCCTTTCCTGATTTGGAACCAGTCTGTTGTTCCATGTCCAGTTCTAGCTGTTGCTTCTTGACCTGCGTACTGATTTCTGAGGAGGCAGAATTGTAGAAGGAGAAAGAATTGTAGCCAACATTTATTGAATGTCTATTATTTATCTGCTGCTGTTTTAAGTATCTTCCATTTATCAACTTGTTTGTAGACTTTTCAAAGTCCTGTAAGCTTGTTTTACGATCACTCCCATTCTACATGTGAGAAAATTGAGGTACCCAGAGGTTGACAGATAAGTTTGTGGTCGGTGGTGGAGTCAGGATTTGATACCAATGACTTCATCCTGTGAAATGTCAACCGCTCTAACTCAGACATGGTTAGGAAAGTGGATGAAGTTAGGGGCCACATGAAATGTCACGAAGGGTATATTTAAACGTTGCTTGGAATTTAGGCAGATAAGGTATCACTTCTTTGAAAGACAATTAAACATCACCTTTTAAAAAAATACTTCCTTATGGCTGAAGGTATTAATAATGCATTCTCTACATCTAAAAACAAAATTCATGATATATAAATAGAGTCTATTCAGAAACCCAGAAAAAAAGGTTTTTTTGCAGAGATTTTGCCAAACTAAAACTTTGAAGCTCGCTTGAGTTTCTCAGATGTAAAAGCTAATTTTCTCCCTTTTGATTGCTTATGTCTAGATAGCCCTTTGCTTGGTCATATTAAAGGAAGATAGGTATAGCTTTACTTACTCCAAAATTCCATAGTATTTCATCATATCCTTGATAGGACCCATGTATTCTATATATTTGCCCATGTTTTCTTCATTTTCAATGGATTTGAGGATGGGTGTATCAACAAAGCCTGGGCAAATTGCGTTCAGTCTCACACCACTGTTCATGAGATTAGCAGCCATCTGTCAATTGGAAGTAGAAGGTTGCAGGTTTCAGGAGTTTCATAAAGGTATCATGTAGGGTAAACTGATAATTAAAGCTAGTTAAAAGACTCTGATGTGAAAATCACTAAACAGTTATCCTTCTAGCTCTATAAAGATGGCTATGGTAAGGCTGACTGATGGCAGAAAGTAAAGGAATACAAAACTAAAGTGGTAAACTGATTCCCAAAAGCCTCACTTGATTACTTTCTAAAAAATTCTGTATTGGACACTTCTGAAAATACTTGATTATCTGAAGTACTCTTACCTACTGAACATTGCGGGAAGCTGAAGGTAAGAAGCTAAGGCTTAGGTGGAAAGATGTATATGTATGACTGAGCCCCTTCACTGTCCACCTGAAACTACCACAATGCTGCTAATCAGCTATACCCCACCACACACATAAAAAGTTTAAAATGAAATAAAAAAAGAAGCTAAGGCTTTAGAATTGATATCCCAAGTTTTCTTTGCAATGGGTTGTATTAAAGCATTCTTACTTGCTTAAAAAATACTTTTAGTGGAAAATTTTAGGACTTTGATTATTCTAAAGACATTTAGTAATTGGCACTATCTGGAAGACAATTTTAAGTATTTTCAGACTAACATCTTTTGGCTTAATTTTCAACCTACAGATTTTATCTGAACTATTTGTAAAACAAAATGTAAGTCAATTGTTTGTAGATTCATTTTTCCTCCTTGCTAAAATTTACTCATAAGACCTCAAATCAATACTCATAGTGCTTTCAAGTTTATCTGTGGACAAACACAGAGTAATAAGAAATTTGAGTTGCCTGATGTGGACTAAGGTCAAACAAAACAATGCTCTGCTTTCTTGTTTCAGATCCTCTACCATAAACATGCATCCTTTTCAGGGTACTTGCCCAGGTTTTTCTCATCTTTATGCTTTTTGTTGGTGATTTTACTACTTGAAATGCCCTCAAGGCATAGTGCTGAAGTGCTGTCTAGTATTTCTAAGTGCAAGAAGGCTGCAATGTGCCTTATGGGAGAAAATACATACATTAGAGGAGCTTCCTTCAGGTGTGAGGTATAAATGCTATTGGCCATGCTATTAATAATACAATACTTATTACACACAATACATATTAAATAAGGTGTCTTTAAATAGAAATATACTTAAAACTATGCTATGTGTGGATTGGTTGAACAAGACATTGTGACAAGTTCCTTGCAGGAACTTAACCCCAAATTTCCCTTAAAAGCAACAGTTCAATATCCTCTAATTCAGCGTTTGCAAGTGATTTTACAGAACATAACTAATGAATAATGAGCATCAACTGTACAAGTTCCAGTCTTGTAACTGTAAATGCAACATTTCTGGTCTTTGCTCTGATTTACTTTGCTTCCCTGGTGGCTCAGCAGTAAAGGATCCACCTGCAATGCAGGAGCTGTAGGAGACATGGGTTTGATCCCTGTGTCAGGAAGATCCCCTGTAGGAGGGCATGGCAACCCACCCCAGTATTCTTGTCTGGAGAATCCCATGGACAGAGGAGCCTGGCGGGCTATAGTCCATGGGGTCGCAAAGTCTAACACCAGTGAAGCAACTTAGTGTGCATGCATGATTGCACTTTGCTTTGTAATAGTGTTATGTGTTCATTAAAAGTTGATTTAAAGATTAAGACTTTGCCAGTTAAAATTTTCAATCATTTTTAATTACGAGTGTGACAGCTGCTCATCTTCCCTTTTGACTGATCATTCACCATTCACCATCTGCTTTCTCTATGCCTATCATTTCTTGCTATTAACGATTTCCTCGTCATCAGGCCTCTCTCTCCGTCTCAACTAGACTAACCACTGCAGAGGTCTCTCAACTGCTCTTTTGTCTTCTACTTTTGTCCTCTCTCATACATTTTCTTTGTTTTGTCCTTGGTAGCACCACATGGCCTGAGGGATCTTAGTTCCCTGACCAGGGATTGAACCCTCACCCCTGGCAGTGAGAGTGCAGAGTCATAACCACTGGATCACCAGGGAATTACCATACGTTCTCTAAATAGTAGCAAGAATGGTCCTCTTCACATGGAAATATAATCTTGTCACTCCTGTGCAGAAAAGACCGAATGACGGCTACACTTAGAATAAAGTCCAAGTTCATGACCTTGACCCGTAAGTCGCCTTTGGTCTGGTTCTTGCTTACACCTCCAATCAATCATTCGTCTACTTTACCCTTGTTCTTCAGGCTCGACTTAAGCTGTACTTTTTTTTTCAGTTATTATATTAAGGTACATCATACTATCAACGCATGTGGTCAGCTACGGCTAACATATTTTTCTAAGCTCCGCACACATTTACCCTAGATCTCTATGGAGACAGAATCCTTGACAATGCTACCAGGTAAAAGCTAGCCTCACCCCTTCCTCCATCCTCCAGGCTCTGACTCACTTTTACCATATCGTCAGGATAAGTAATGCCTTGAGCATTTAAGGAAGTCTATAGTTAATGATTTTTTAATTTGGAGTCAATTTCAAAAATAAAGGCTATCTTTTTGTTTTTTTAATCCTTAAAGATTTTTTCAGTAACCTGTGTTTAGAATCTACTTCACGTTAAAACAATCTACTCTATGCTGCTGCTGCTGCTGCTAAGTCGCGTCAGTCGTGGCCGACTCTGTGTGACCCCATAGACGGCAGCCCACCAGGCTCTGCCGTCCCTGGGATTCTCCAGGCAAGAACACTGGAGTGGCTTGCCATTTCCTTCTTCAATGCATGAAAGTGAAAAGTGAAAGTGAAAAGTAAAATTGAAGTCGCTCAGTCGTGTCTGACTCTTTGCAACCCCATGGACTAAAGCCTACCAGGCTCCTCCATCCATGGGATTTTCCAGGCAAGAGTACTGGAGTGGGGTGCCATTGCCTTCTATAGTTGGTCCTTTATGTTACCTGGAAACTATATTTAATAATAAATAAGGATGAGATGGTTAGCTAGTATCACCAACTCAAAGGACATTAATTTCAGCAAACTCTAGGAAATAGTGAAAGGCCAAGGAAGTCTGACATGCTGCAGTCCATGGGATCACAGAGAGTCAGACGTGGCTTATTGACTGAACAACAACTCTGAAGTATAATTTATTGTTCTATCTTTAATTTAAATATATCAAAAAATTTTAAAGCAAATTTTGGCTTTTTTTTTTTTTCATAAAAATGTAAACATACAACGCATTCTACCTGCATTGTTTACTTTTCTGCTTTTTTTTTTTTTTTTATCATACCATGCAGCATGTATGATCTTAGTTCTTTGACCAAAGATTGAACCCATCCCCCCTGCATTGGAAGCGAGGAATCTCAACAACTTGACCACCAGGGAAGTCCCTAAATATACTGAATTTTAACTCTGTTCCCCTCTACTTTATAGAGCTCATTTGTCACATTTGCCCAGAAAGAGAAAGAGAGATATTGTGGCTGTGTTCTCACCGCTGCTGAGCGTGTGAATCCAACTATACCATGTTTTGAAGCACAATAAACAGGCTGCTGTGCAACAGGCATGAGCCCTGAAACAGACAAATAAAAACCAAAAACAATTTTATTTTAAAAAAAAGCAGACAAACCCCAACAGTTGCTATGAAAATAAATAATCTGTGCGTGTTCCATTTTAAGATTAATCTTAGAAAATACTCTAAGGTCATCACTGGACAACTTTGTAAAAGTCACTAGTCCTAGCATCGTATATTTCTAGCATGACCTCCGCTCTATTGTTCTGAATTTACAGTTGGTAAGTTACAGCCTAGGGATACAGGCAAGGGTGATATAAAAGTTTATCTGCCTCCTTGACAAAGTCAAGAAAAGTTGACCTTATCTAAAACACCAAAAGAATCATCTCGAAATCCAGCAAGTTATTATCTAATTTTCAGTTTTTAAGCCTGGATTTTAAAAAGTGTATATTCTACATTTTTTAAGGCTGAAGGAGTTTAGATAGCTTAAGCAGGATTTGGAAGGTTTTATTTGTCTTCATTTTAAGTTGGTCAGCATTTCTCTGCCCTGCCCTGAAAGATGCCTCTAAGTGTTGAAGAAAATTAAAAATTAACTTCTTTTGATTCTGAGGTAGCAGATGCCTATATCTTCTCATTCCATGACTTAGGAAAAGAAAACCAGAAACAAAAATGTTTGATCCTATTTTATTTCCTTTCATAATTACACACTCAACAACAGAATTCAAGCAATTTTACAGTTGGCTTAATTTTCCATAGACATGCAATAGTAACTCTTCAAATATATGATTAAATTCACAGTTCAGGAAAAGGTAGTATTGTAGCATATATAGTATCTTTTCTCGCCTACTTCCCAGCCCAACAGCACCTCCCACCCAAAGAAACAAATCAAGAAAAACAAACTTTACTGTAGATATTTGTACTATCAAGCTTATTTTTTTTTAATATTTTTTTTCTGTTTAATGGAAGTATAGCCAATTAACAATGTTGTGATAGTTTCAGGAGAACAGTGAAGGGTCTCAGCCATACATATACATGTATCCATTCTTCCCCAAACTCCCCTGGATGGGAGAGGTGTTGGGGGGAGACAGTAGGTCCTTGTTGGTTATCCATTTCAAATATAGCAGTAAGTGCATGTCCATCACAAATTCCCTAACTATCCCTTCTCCCATCCTTCCCCCGAGCAACCTTAAGTTCGTGCTCTATGTCTGTGAGTCTGTTTCTGCTTTGTAAGTAAGTTCACTTTTATTTCTCCTAACTGTCAATTCTCTATCTCAATCAACAGTGAAACTTTTAATTACAGCCATTTTTCCATCTTGGCTTTTAACTTCCTGAGTTAACATGCTCTATCATTTTTAAAATTTGTGCCTTCTCCAAATCAGGAAGCAGCAATCCCTGATTACTATAATGTTATTACTATCAAATATCATGCTAATACTACTAAATGATTCTGCTGAGATGTGCTCACCTCCACCCAGCTAACTAGTCCCAGAACACTACGGATGGATCATGAGCCGGTTATGCCAAAGTTCAGTGAACCTTAACCACTTCCTGGGTGCCTGCCAGGTCTCAATTTATGAAGTATGTTTGCTCAAGAGCAGTTTAAATCCCTGGGATGGTAGATCACACAGAGTGCACCACCCAGTGATCTCAAAGCATGGAACATGTGGTTCTCCTTTTCATTTGTTTTTGTTCAGTAACATGTGCAAGTTAATTAAGGTCTTCAGTGTCAGTCAACAAGAAAGAATTAATGATTCTTTCACAGATGTATTAGATATACAAGTGTATTAAGAGATCAAGATAAAGCAAATAAACAGGTACAGTCAGACACTGCTGCTTCTTGTTCTTGTAAGTTAGTTACTGTTCTACCGTCTCCTTCAATGTTTATGAGGCCAAGGCAATGGTTGAAGGTGGTGTTCACAGACAGCAGGAGATGCAGAGTGAACCTGAATTAAAGATGAGCTAGTTGACAGCACAAAACCCAGAAGGACACTGTTCACAGATGTTGTCAAAGAGGAAGGTGGAATGAATTTCTGTTACATATGTGGGAGCTATGAGCTTCTGAACCCAAACCAGTTCAAAGTGTCACGGCAGTGAAGGAGATCTAATATTGTTGTGTTGCTTCTAAGAAGCAAGCTGCAAAATGCACTTTCCTTTAAAGGTATATTGGAGATGCAATCAGAATTTGTCTGCATCTTTAAAGTGGCGCTTGGTCTTGTAACTCTCCTAGCATTCCAGTGATATTTTCACTGTGATCCTGCAAAATGTTTCCTCTTGCTCTGCTTTCACTTTCTGGTATTAGATCAAAGGCTGCATAAATCCTTTTCAGACATTCAAAAACCAAACATCCTTTTAAGATATTTTTACAGCTTGGTGGTATAACTGGCATAAAATAAACTGGCACATATTTAAAGTGTGTGGTTTGATAAGTTTTGACATACATCGACACTCACGAAACCATGACCACAATCAAGATACGAACACAAACATCTCCCAAAAGTTTCCTTGTGCGTACTCTGTCATCCCTTCCTTCTGCCTTTCCCTCCCCTCTAAGCAACCACTGATCTGTTCTGTGTCACTATAGATTAGTTTGCCTCTATTAGAAGTTTATATAAATATAAACACACAACATAAACTTTTCTATCTGGATTCTTTCAGGATAATTCTTATGGGATTCATCCCATGTTGTAATGTCTATCAATAGCTCATTTCTCTTTATTTTTCTGAATAGTATTACACTGTAAGGATATACCTATCAATTGCATATACCTTGCTCTTTTGATAGATATATTCAGTTTGGAGGATGATAAAAGAAAGAAAATTCTATTTTTCAATTATTTTATTTAGGCAAGTTGTAGTTAATTTAGTTAAATAGTTTTTCTTTATCTCCCCACTCCATGCAGATTTTAACTATTGCTTCTTACATTTTGAACAGCTAAAGATCCTACAGGATTTTGTCCCCAGCTTGCCGACTGACTTTCAATGTAGACATTTGCTCTTTCTCCCTAAGTTTGCTGCTTTGGAAAGGAAGGCTAAAGAGAGAGAGAAAAGTGTTTTGCTTTTTTTGACAATGACCTTAACTGAGGTTGAAATGTTTCAGAAATCCAACATTTTCTCTTGGATCTCACGATCCAAGTATAAACATTATTTCTGTTGCAGTCAACTTCAGTGTTGGTTAGCCATACTCTGTTACTGACCTTAGACTCACAGTACTAACATATACTCATGTATGGTTTCCACATGCTTCAGGTAAAAATCTGTTCTGAGGCTAGAAATAAAGGTCAGCACAGAGAACTGTTCAGGGTGACTCTGGGATCACCACTCACATGGTGAAGTCGCTCAGTCGTGTCTGACTCTTTGCGACCCCATGCACTGTAGCCTACCAGGCTCCTCAGTCCATGGAATTTTCCAGGCCAGAGTCCTGGAGTGGGTTGCCATTTCCTTTTGTAGAAATTGTGCCCCACAGAGTTCCTGCAGTTTATAACCTGCACAACCGTACATGGAAGCCCTCTGTGGTAGAGGAGGATGAACCAGTGGAGGCAGGAAGAAAACAAGTTAAGCATCGTGTCATAGAAATTAAAGATGGAAATATTTTAAGAAGCCTACATTGGTTACTTTTATCAAGTGCAGAATCAAAAGAGAATCACTTTTCTTTGAGATATTAACAAGTCTCAAAATCTCTCATCTAAAAATTGTAGCTGTCACCCAAAAGCAAATAAAAATAAAAAACTGGTGCCAAAAAATCCATGATGAACAACAAAAAAAAATCAAACTTAAAAAAAATAAATAAAAATAGTAGCCCTCTTGGTTTCACTTCTTTCTCCAGCTACCTCTGCATAGCTCCATGGTTCACCCTAATCAGGCTTTCATCTGACCAGTCCAGTCAAACAGATCTTGTGGAGGTTACCAGTGACCTATGTCTGCTAAGGCTAAGCCTTCATCTTGCTGGACACTTTCCTCAGCAGCAACCAACACAGTGAATTAAGCTCTCCTTGAAATACTTCCCTCCTTTCGCCGGTGTCCTTCCACCTTACGTTTGCTAGCAGCTCCTCCTCCTCCTCAACCAGACCCCAGGAATAGGCTGGAGGACCCAAGAGCTGACCTTGGCCCTCTCTGCTTTTTTAAATAATTTAATTAATTTATTTGTCTTTGGCTGTCCTGGGTCTTCCTTGCTGCGTGGGCTTTCTCTAGACTCAGAGAGTGGGAGCTACCATCTAGTGTACAGGCTTCTCACTGCAGTATCTTCTTTTGTTGCAGAACATTGGATCTAGGTGCATGAGCCCTACGGTTGCAGCTCCTGGGCTCTAGAGCATGGCTCCAAAGTTGTGGTGCACAGCTTAGTCGCTCCAAGGCATGTGGGATTATTCCTAGACCAGAGGTCAAACCCGTGTGCCCTGCATTGGCAGGAAGATGCTTTACCACTCACTGAGCCACCAAAAAACTCCCCTCTCTTTCTATGCACATTCTTTCCCTCTGTGACTTTATCCAACCTTGTGGATGCAATTCATTCTCTCAATGTCTCTTTCATTCTCTCCCTCTCACGTAAACACACATGATTTTTAAATTTAAATTCCACATTTCCAGCCAGGATCTCTTCCTCTGTCTCGAGACTTCCCATTAGTCTTCTTCCCTTAAAACACAGTGTGTGCTAATTCAAAAGCTTTTATAGGAGTGAATTCATTTTAGAAATATGTGTTTGGTACCAATTAGGTGCCAAATAGAATGAAAACATGTTTTAAATTGTTAGTTAAAAATGTATAAAACCAAGGGGAGGATCACCATTTGACCAGAATGCCGTCTCTTATATTATTTAACCATTTAAAAATGTCCTTTTAATTGAATCTGTTGAGAGGAATTACAGGAGTTTGGATCTGGGTGCCAGACTAGCTGATCTCAAATCCTGAATCCACCACAGTGAGCTCTACCTTTGGAGGGGTTACTTCTGGATACTGTGGTGTTTTCCTTGTGTGAACTTGAGGAGTAATAGTAGCTATTGTGTGTCTTAAATGAGCTAATTTACACAAAATACTTAAAGCTGTGCATACCACATAATAAGCTCTACCTATCATTTGCTGTTATTTTTCTATAAATGCAAATTAAACATTTTTCTTAAGATGAAACATCTCAAAGTCTTGTTTTATTAATTAGTTTACCTGTTTATCCACAGTGTACCTTTTTATGAAAATGTATCTTTTACACTAAAAATGCCACAAATCGGGTACAGCATCCTAACTCGATTTGGTTTCTAACCCTTGGCCAACTGTGGACTGTGGCTAATCCCAATTTGAAAGTCTTTACAGAGTGCCTTCATTTAAGAACTATGTATTCAGCAACTTTAAATACAAAGGATAATAAAGTAGTATTTAAAATATGCTCTGTTGAAATGTGTAAACCAAACCGGAGGGCCCCTTGTGCAGGGGAAGGGTAGAACTTTGATATTCAACAAGCCAGATAACCCCATCTGACTTCACAGGGAATTCTACCAGTATAATGACTGCAGGCACAGTTGCTGGAATGAATTTAGATATTTTAAAATCTTGCAAATTAATTCCCATGTGTACAGAGAAATTCCTTTGTCTTCATGTTAAAGGATTTAAGAATAACAAAACAAGGATTGTGACCAGGAGAGAACAGTCTCTAAAGAAATGTCATTTTGTTGGACGTTGTGGGGAATCCTCAAGTGTGTTTAAAAATAGATGCCTTAAATTATAATAAAGTTAGGAAGTAACTTTTAATGCTTATTTATTCTAGGCCCAGCACTGTGCAAGTTTACTTAAAGAATTGCAAAATGGCTCTCTCCAAAATGGAACAAATCTAATTAGTAGCAGGTTTATGTCTGTCAGAACTGAGATTAAGAAAAATAATATCAACAGAGCGAGACATTCTACCCATGAAACAGAAATATTTTCTACAACCACTCAGGATAATAACACAAAATGATACAAACTGATGGAATAACTATCAAAAACCATTTAAATACTTGAAAATTAAACATGAAATTAAAGAATAAAGTCATTCAGAAAGATAAAATATCATTTCCATTTCCATTAGTTCTTCTACCTTTAGCATTCTTTCTATCCATATTTACAAAAGATAGCTTCAATATCTACATTTCACTGAGAGTAAAAAGCTCAAAAAGTTTTGGTGCAAAAAACTGAAATACGCTCAGATGGCAATTTTACTGAATCCGTGAACATACTTGTTTTAAGTGGATAGAAGCCATGTAAAATAAACTATACAGAAGTGTTAAAGAAATTCAACTTAGGAAAGTAAATTGAGAGTCTAAACATACTGATTTCTTTGCATGATAAACTTGGGCTCAGCAGCTGTGCCCAAAAGCAGGAATTGGAACTCTTCACATTTTCTACCCTTCTCACACTGTCTACCTAGCTCTCTGTGTTTGACCACCACTGCCCTAACAGAAGGGGAAAAGAGAACTAGTGAGAATGCATTTATCTGTGTTCATGCAGAAAGCTAACTGAAGTAGCTGGTGGACGTCTTCATTATATGATCTTTCACACAGTAGACCACCTTATCTGATGCTGCTTTTTCCCCTCTCAGTCTCATGCCTGTCATTAACAAATTATGATTTGAAATGTGCCGTGATGTAAAAAGTGGCATAAATTTTCACAAAACAACTACATCTTTGTAATAAAAATCTTTCCAAAAGGTAACTTCAGTAGCACTTTCCAGATTGTTAATTCTCAGAAAGTTGCCCCTAATATCCCATCAAAATACTCCTTCCTAAAAGTTCAGTTATTGCCTATGCTGGGTTTAGAGGAAACCAAGATGAGCTCTTTTAGCCACTCAAAGAATGTCCCTGTGCAAACTTTAGGGGCCTGCTCCTCAAAGTTGGGGCCAAGGACTGGCATCATAACTGCAGGACCCACCCCAGAGTAGAATTTACCTCTAAACAAAGGTAATATCTCTCCCCAACAATGGCTAGGAAATGCTAAATTTTTTATCCATCTCTCAAAGGCCAATAAAATATTTGACCTTTCCTACTGACTCATTCTAGTGTGTGTCTTCTTAATAATTTTAAGTCATAAGACAGCAAAATGGCACCATGAAAACGTTCTTTGGTACTAAAGGAGGGAAGTGGCTCTTTGGGCCAATGAAGATCCAGATAATGCAGAGTCATCCATTGTACAAGATACACTAAATCATTGTTGTTCAGTCTCTAAGTCATGTCCAATTCTGCGATCCCATGGACTGCAGCATGCCAAGCTTCTCTGTCCTTCACTGTCTCCCTAAGTTTGCTCAAACTCATGTCCATTGCTTTCTTAACTAATTCTCACCACTTTACCCAAGTTATGCAACTTGTTCAAGATGAGTTGTTCAACTATAAATTGGAGTTATAAAATGGAGATAATTAAACAGACTTCTATTGTGAAAGTTAAATGTGACATCATACAGCCAATGGTTTATCACAATGCCTGGAACTTGGCATTTGCTAAATATGTCAGTCCCCCTTCTTTAAAGCAAGAAGAGTTACAGAGGTTTGTACCATGTGATAACCTGAAATTTCTGGTCTGTTGTGACATTGCAGCCCAAATGCTTCTCTTCAGGCCACATGAGTCTTAAAGACTTTCGCCGCTTATTATGTTTCTGCTTCGTCTATGCCATGATAACTAATGGGTTGGCCAAAAAAAGTTTATTTGGGTTTTTCCATAAGATGTAACAGAAAAACCCAAACGAACATTTTTGGTCAACCCAATATTTAGTGCTGCATACTTACAAGAGACACTGACATATAGCTCCTGGGATAGAAAGTTTGTTTTCATACCCCAATTCCTTTCTGTAGATGTTCAACATGTTTGGTTAACTTGAATGTGTTATTTAAAGTGGTAACCTTAGCACTTTTACTGTAACACAACAAATTATATTGTTCTAGATATGACATAGCTCAAATGAGTATGTCACTGGGCTGGTATTCAACTACAAAAAGTTCTAGGATATCCAGATATTTTCACAGGACTCTTAATGTTTTCAATTCAGTGATATGATCTTCATAGTGTCACTCACAAAGTGCCACTGAATGCCTTATTTCTGAAGCACATAGATCACCTGCAGCAAACACCAATTCCGCAGTAGCTGAGCAGCTCGGAGCAGGTTTGGTGGGCAGACCCCTTTTCCTATGACGACTTCTCCTCTTTTCCCACTATTTGAGTAACTAAGTATAAAGAAGCATACTTGACTCCTATTGGATGTCTTGGGCTTCCCAGATGGCTCATTAGTAAAGACCCACCTCCCAATGCAGAAGGCATGAGTTTGATCCCTGGGTTGGGAATTTATTTCTGAAGCACATAGATCACCTGCAGCAAACACCAATTCCGCAGTAGCTGAGCAGCTCGGAGCAGGTTTGGTGGGCAGACCCCTTTTCCTATGACGACTTCTCCTCTTTTCCCACTATTTGAGTAACTAAGTATAAAGAAGCATACTTGACTCCTATTGGATGTCTTGGGCTTCCCAGATGGCTCATTAGTAAAGACCCACCTCCCAATGCAGAAGGCATGAGTTTGATCCCTGGGTTGGGAAGATCCTCTGGAGGAGGAAATGGCAACCCACTCCAGTATTCTTGCCTGGAGAATCCCATGGACAGAGGAGCCTGGCGGGCTACAGTCCATGGGGTCACAAAGAGTCAGACACATCTGAGTGCTCACGCACACATATATGAGATATCTTATGGGAGCAGAGCTGTTTGATTATCTGCATTAAACCAGACTTTGCTCTTCTCTGTTGCTCAACTTTCTCTTGCTTAATAATTAAGGATGAATGTGGCACACTGAGTGCAGGTTTATATATTACATTTATAGACAAAAGCTCATACAGAAGAGTCTATGTGGTTAACAGAGATTGGAACAACTTCCCTGGCTCCAGACTGGAGACACCCTTCCCCCAACACAGCAAAGAATCACTCTCTACTGCAAATACTCCTCTGTTTGTTAAACTTATTAATTGCATCTGATACTCTGTCTGCGTCAGTGGTCATTACTCATTAACTCCTCTGCCCAAACCAGTGTGTCAACTTGAGGTTTTACTATGACACTAAATGATTCCACTGGATCTGGGCACGAGATCATGGGATGGACTCTGGCTGGAGTGAATAGTACCTTATTCCTTCAACAGAGAGAGCAGTAGGGGAAAAAGAGGAAAGGTCTACAGGGAAGGAACATCTGGAAAGCACAGGAAGCAAGCACTAGAACTACTTTTCCTATGACTTCATTTGTCAATTACATCTCATATAAGCTGAGAAGTAAAAACAAACAAGCAAACAAAACTTTGGCAATTCCCAAAGACTTTTTTGGTCATTTGGCATCTGCCAACATGCTCTGACTTCAAGGGTACAAAATTTTTGATATTATTTCTGAGGAAAGTGTGAAGATGTGAGACATCCACAATTTATTTTCTGCTATACTATTAGAAAATCTTGTGTTTTTATCAAACTGATTTCATTAAGGGAAGATCAGAGGCTCATAATGAGTGGATAAAACACAAAACAGTACATTTTAATATTCTTTCTGAGATGAGAGAACCTCAGTGTCAAAGCCAAGGATCGGAGGAGGGCTAGCAGGGGTTGCCCAGATGGGCCAGAGGCAACAAGGAAATGGTGTTAGATGTTGCAGGTGTGGAGGATGGGCATTATGAAGGTACCCAGTCAAGCGTAATGGACAGAGATGAACTAATGAACCATCATCAGTGGAATTACCCTGCTTAGAGGGAGGAATATCAGAGGGAGAATCATTTTGGATTGCTCTGATTTTCACTAGATTCTAAGAGTGTCAGAAAGTAACTCAAAGCCAGAATGGTCTCCTCATTGAATTTCTATCCATTCATTGCTTTGTCTACACAACTAGCAAAAGATTCATGCATGGTTCCCAATATTAACTCTGGGATAATGAAGAAGAGCTAATTAACACTCAGGATGGGAAGTGTGACAAACCAAGCTCTTAGCCAAGAAAGGAGAGTGGACATCTAAGGTGAGTGGACATCTAAATTGCTCTTCTGCAAAGAAGAGCATGTTTTGACTTGTGATATTGGTAATCTCCCCACATGGTTCCAGGGCTTTACTCTGTGTGTGTGTCAAACAGGGCAAAAGCTTAAGCTTTCACTGAAGGTTGAGTAAGTAGTCCTGAGATTAAAATAGTGCCCAGGAGTTCTGAATATACTGGGACATCACACTGGCTTAATTAAGTCACGGGACTTCAGTTTCTCTTTCTTTATAGTTAGGCTAAGATAGACATGGAAACAGACACAGATTTAACAAACTCATAGACAGAAGAGATAGAAAATCTTGCAGTTAAGGCATAGTGGATCTCCTATCAGGCTGCTGTTATGAGAATTCCAACTCCCCAGCTTCCTTGCATGTAAGGTTGTGCAAGATATTTATTATGCTCTCCAGACTAGGCTCCCTTATCTTCAAGATGGATATTATAGAAACTACTGCACAGAGCTGTTGAGAGAATTAAATGAGATAAGGACTTCCCTGGTGACTTAGTCGGTAGAGAATCCACCTGCAATGTGCGAGACCTAGGTTCGATCCCTGGGTTGGGAAGATCCCCTGGAGAAGGGCATGGCAACCCACTCCAGAAGGCTTGCCTGGAGAATCCCCATGGACAAAGGAGCCTGGTGGGCTACCATCCATGGAGTCACAAAGAGTCGGCCATGACTGAGTGACTAAGCACAGCACAAGGTGTCCATAGTATTTAAAAGAGTATCCTGTGAATGGCGAGTGCTCAGTTAAAGTTAATTGCTGTTATATGTATAAATAATTTCATTGTATATGAGGCAGTACTACATTGCATTTCTCTATTCATGCTCTTGGGGGAAATTGAGCCTCTTTTGCTATAGAATCTCTCCCAGAGAATCCTACATTGATTCAACACTGAGGGCTTCTAGTCCTCTTGAGACTGAAATCAGTGCCTCCAATGATACAAGGTCAAGGGTCTCCCACTATATGGCATACATGGTTCTCCAAGTGTTACGAGACCTCTTAACTTTAAGAGGGAATTCATGGAATTACCTTTTGATTGCCGCCATAGGTTCTTTTCCACGTTTATATTTTAATAAACTATTAAACATTTTTCTTAATTCTCCAATCATTTATATGTTTTTCTTAGGATTTTATTTCAAAGGTGTATAGATTTAGCCTTGACAATTTCCCTTTAGGATTCCAGTCTCTGAGAATCTAAACTTTAGCCCTCTCTAGGATCAAATATGTCTTTTAAGTATTTCCCATGCTTTCACCTTTTTCTTGGACTTGAAATATTATAATTTGTTAAGTAGATGTCACATTAGGAAAACTAACCAGATTACCCTGAACAGTTTATATAACTACCTCTATAATAACTCTAGAGATGTCATTTTTGTCTTGAAGCAACCCAGAAAATGAAATGCTAGTTTATTTTTGAGAACCTCTGGTCCCATCACTTCATGGGAAATAGATGGGGAAACAGTGAAAACAGTCTCAGACTTTATTTTTTGGAGCTCCAAAATCACTGCAAATGATGATTGCAACCATGAAATTAAAAGACACTTACTCCTTGGAAGGAAAGTGATGACCAACCTAGATAGCATATTGGAAAGCAGAGACATTACTTTGCCAACAAAGGTCCATCTAGTCAAGGCTATGGTTTTTCCTGTGGTCATGTATGGATGTGAGAGTTGGACTGTGAAGAAGGCTGAGCGCTGAAGAATTGATGCTTTTGAACTGTGGTGTTGGAGAAGACTCCTGAGAGTCCCTTGGACTGCAAGGAGATCCAACCAGTCCATTCTCTGTCTCTTACCCACATCTCCTGTTGAGAGC
>SJYT01028315.1:127588-192787 GCA_006410635.1 Cephalophus harveyi | reverse complement strand
ACATGAGTCTGAGTGAACTCCAGGAGTTGGTGATGGACAGGGAGGCCTGGCATGCTGCAATTCATGGGGTCGCAAAGAGTCGGACACGACTGAGCGACTGAACTGAACTGAACTGAAAGAAGGAGATGTCTACATTTCTTCTCGGGTGAAGTTCACAGTGGTTTAAGCACTATCTGACAATAATTCCCAATGGAATGAGAAAAACGCAGAGCCTCAGACATGTATGTAATCACAGGCACCTCTAATGCTGATGCTTGCAATGCTACTGGAGCTGAGAGGGGGAGAACAGGAAGTGGGCACACTGATGCTGCCATTACCACAATAACTGCAACCAATCTGATGACTGAAGAAAGTCTCATTGTTTTTGGACACAGATAGTTTAGACTTGGTGTCAATATTGGTCAGGTTTATAAAATTTCATGACTCCCCTTGAACTATTCGAGAACCATTCATGATGATTTTCCTAGAATTTTCACAGTGAAGTCTTTTGCTCCAAAAAGTTCCTGCAAAAGGATTATAGCTGCTGCTGTGCTGTGCTTAGCTGTGCTCGACTCTTTTTAATCCCATGGACTAAAGCCTAGCAGGCTCCTCTGTCCATGGAATTCTCTAGGCAATAATACTGGAGTGTGTTGCCATTTCTTACTTCAGGGTATCTTCCTGACCTAGGGATCAAACCTGCATCTCTAGTGTTTCCTGCATTGGCAGTGGGTTCTTTACCACTGTGCCACCTGGGAAACCCTAAAGGCTTATGGCTTATACCAAGCAAAATGATATCAGCTGATCACAAGTCACATAACCCTGAATAAAACACAATTTGAACGGCATGATGTGGAAAGAATGATCAGCTCTCTGCTGATCACTGTGTGCAGGCTAGGCACACAACTAGCCTGCATTTCCCAGACTCCCAGCTTCAGCCAGCCTGGTTGCCTACAGAAAAGGTTTCCTGCAGCGAGCATCGTGCCCTAGGTTGATCCATGAGTGACGAACAAGTTTATGCTATATTTAAGCCACTACCCATTTGGGTCTATTTATGAAAGAAGTTTAGCACTGGAAGGAGGTGGAGTATGGCATCTCAAAATATGTCACCTGGGCATAAGGGTGACTTTTGAGCTAAAGGCACTTGTAAAACAGCAGGTGCAAGGGAACACTTTAATCTCTCTTTTCTTCCTGAAAACAGGACACAGAACTTCCATGTAAAAGATGCTGTCCCAGTCCCAGGAGGAAGGAAACTTTATCATCACAGACTGGTGTCAAGGAGAAGAGACATCTATACAGATCTTGTTAAAATAACTCTTTTCTTTCTTGAGTCTCCTCATATATTTTAGTTACTTTCCCACAAATGCCTCGCTTCACTCAACCTAGTTTACAAGCACTGATGTCTCACCATTTCTTTGGATCTTTGTTTTCCCATGGGGGCTCTCGTGGACATGTGAAAACCTGTATGCTTTGCTCCTCTGTTGATCTATCTTATGTCAATTTAATTCTCACACTGGGCTAGAGACACTGAGAAAGAGTTAAAGTTTGGTTTCCCCTACAGTATATCCCAACTAACTATATATGCCATATTTTAAAATTATACACTCTTACTACCATTACACATGAGTTGAGATACCTTAACTTCATTTTAGTCGTTTTTAGTTCATCAAAGGTGTTTTTACAAACTTTACTGTTTAGGAATCTCACAATAACCTTTGACAATTAGCAATGCTAGGAAAAAATATATGTATAGTCAAAGCTATAGCTTTGTCAGTATTCATGTTTGTATGTAAGAATTATACCATAAAGAAGGCCGAATGCCAAAGAATTGATGCTGTTGAATTAGGATTCCAGTCTCTGAGAATCTAAACTTCAGTCCTCTCTAGGATCATATATGTCTTTTAAGTATTGTCCATGCTTTCACCTTTTTCTGGAGAAAAAGATCTTCTCCACTTTGTGCTGGAGAAGACTCTTGAGAGTCCCTTGGACTGCAAGGAGACCAATTCAGTTGATCCTAAAGGAAATCAACCCTGAAATTTCATTTCAAGGATTGCTGCTGAAGCTGAAACTCTAATACTTTGGCCACCTGATATAAAGACAACTCATTGGAAAAGACCTTGATGCTGGAAAAGATTGAAGGCAAAACGAGAAGGGGGCAGCAGAGAATGAAACGGTTAGATAGCATCATTGACTCAGTGGACATGAGTTAGAGCAAACTCTGGAAGACAGTGGAGGTCAGAGGAGTCTGGTGTGCTACAGTCCTTGGGTTTGAAAGAGTCAGATATGACTTAATGACTGAACAACAACAACATGTTTCTTGAAAACAGTACTGCATTAGGTAACTTTAAAGTCACAATTTAAAACAAAAGAAAGAAACTTTGAGTTCAAACTTTTGATATTATGAAACAGAAAATCCCATAGAACCAGTAAAAAGAAAAGTAAACCAAGTTGCCATTTCAAACCTGAGTTGGTAATAAATACACTTTGAAGAGATACTTCTGTGGTCCAAATGACCAATAAGAAATCATTATTAACATCATAATTGTCCTTACCTGCTAAAGAGGACATATTAATAATGATACCACCTTCACCTCCATTTTGCTTGCTCATGTAATCCAAGCCCAGGTAGGTTCCACTGATCACAGAAACCTAGTCCAGGGGCAGAAATAGGAAAAGCAACAGAACCATTATATTTTATGATATAGTCACACTCCAACGTTTCTATTGCTATCTCAGACACTGATGAAGATTCCTGCAAAAGTTATCAATGAAAGGTTATGAAATGGCTGTGTTTTTGTTTTAAGTCAGTCATTAACTCTTTTGTTTGCCTAAACTTGTAGAGCTCATCACATTTCTGCAAAACTTCACTTAGTTGCCCAATTTCTGAGTTTTTATGATAAATGTTATATTTCAACAGTATCTTATTAACTTTCATTAATTCACAGCACCTTCAAGAATTCTAAACATTCTTTTTCTCTTCTAAATAATGGATACAAAATTTATTCACCCTGTTTAGCCCATAGTTCTCTTGACGAAGTATTCTACATCCATTTGGTGTGTTTCATTCTCTTGCCTCTTGGAATATATCATAGTGGATACCCTCGATTGCCCGTACAGTTCTCATTTCCTTCTTTTTTGCATTTGTATCTACTTCTTCATGTAATACAAAGGAAGGCAATCTCCCCTACTTCAGTGCAGACAGTGGTTAATCTAATTGAGTCACAGAAATTCCATTCCCCTTGCCCGTGACTGGTTTAGGAGATGAAAGTGACCCATTTCCCAGCCAGTAAGACCAGAGAAGGTGTCAGCTGCAAGTCGGGTCCAGACTGGGGAGGGTGATGAAAGAGTGAGTATGCTACAGAGAAAATTTTCAGTGCTCTTAAGAAAACCAAATGATTGCATTATTCCCTTTTCATTGCTTTGTATGCAGGGAATGGCAGGGACATTACTTTGAAAAGCAGAGATATTATTTTGCCAACAAAGGTTCAGTTCAGTTGCTCAGTCATGTCCAACTCTTTGCAACCTTGTGGACTGCAGTACAGTAGGCTTCCCTGTCCATCATCAATACCCAGAGTTTGCTCAAACTCATTTAAATCCAATCAGTGATGCCATCCAACCATCTCAGCCTCTGTCATCCCCTTCTCCTCCTACCTTCTACCTTTCCCAGCATCAGGGTCTTTTCCAATGAGTCAGTTCTTTGTATCAGGTGGCCAAAGTAATGGAGTTTCAGCTTCAGCATCAGTCCTTCCAATGAATATTCAGGATTGATTTTCTTTAGGAATGACTAGTTGGATCTCCTTGCAATCCAAAGGACTCTCAAGAGTCTTCTCCAACATCACAGTTCAAAAATATCAATTCTTCAGTGCTCAGCTTTCTTTACAGTCCAACTCTCCATCCATACATAACTACTGGAAAAACCATAGCTTTGACTAGATGAAACTTTGTCAGCAAAGTAATGTCTCTGCTTTCCAATATGTTATCTAGAATGGTCATAGCTTTTCTTCCAAGGAGCAAGTGTCTTTTAATTTCATGGTTGCAGTCACCATCTGCAGTGGGTTTGGAGCCCCAAAAAAGAAAGTCTCTCACAGTTTCCACTGTTTCCCCATCTATTTGCCATGAAGTAATGGGACCGGATGCCATGATCTTAGTCTTCTCAATGTTGAGTTTTAAGCCAACTTTTTCACTCTCCTCTTTCACTTTCATCAAGAGGCTCTTTAGTACTTCCTCACTTTCTGCCATAAGGGTGGTGTCATCTGCATATCTGAGGTTATTGATATTTCTCCCAGCAATCTTTGATTCCAACTTGTGCTTCATCCAGCCTGGCATTTCTCATGATGTACTCTGCATATAAGTTAAATAAGTAGGGTGACAATATACAGCCTTGACCTACTCCTTTCTCGATTTGGAACCAGTCTGTTGTTCCAAGTTTGGTTCTAACTGTTGTTTCTTGACCTGCATACAGGTTTCTCAAGAGGCAGGTCAGGTGGTCTGGTATTCCCATCTCTTTCAGAATTTTCCACAGTTTATTGTGATCCACACAGTCAAAGGCTTTGGCATAGTCAATAAAGCAGAAGTAGATGTTTTTCTGGAACTTTCTTGCTTTTTCTATGATCCAACGGATGTTGGCAATTTGATCTCTGGTTCCTCTGCCTTTTCTAAATCCAGCTTGAACATCTTGAAGTTCACGGTTTACATACTACTGAAGCCTGGCTTGGAGAATTTTGAGCCTTACTTTGCTAGCATGTGAAATGAGTACAATTGTGTGGTAGTTTGAACATTCTTTGGCGTTGCCTTTCTTTGGGATTAGAATGAAAACTGACCTTTTCCAGTAGTCATGTATGGATGTGAGAGTTGGAACATAAAGAAGGCTGAATACTGAAGAATTGATGCTTTTGAACTGTGGTGTTGGAGAAGACTCTTGAGAATCCCTTGGATTGAAAAGAGTTCAAACCAGTTAGTCCTAATGAAAATCAGTTCTGAATATTCATCGGAAGGACTGATGCTGAAGCTGAAGCTCCAATACTTTGGCCACTTGATGCAAAGAACCAACTAATTGGAAAAAAACCCTAATGCTGGGAAAGATTGTAGGCAGGAGGAGAAGGGAGTGACAGAGGATGAGATGATTGGATGGCATCACCAACTCAATGAAGATGAGTTTGAGCAAACTCTGGAAGTTGGTGACAGACAGGGAAGCCTGCCACACTGTAGTTCACGAGGTGGCAAAGAGCTGGACATGACGGAGTGACTGAACAACAATGCTGGAATGAAGTTATAGAGATAGCATCCTTAAGAGGGAACCACCGTGAAGGATGGCAGATGGGAGAGATGACAGGAACTGTCCTGATGACGTCACAGAGCTGCAGCATCAAGCAGCCCTGAACTCAGTGTCCTGTGAGATCACATAGCTGTTTCACCTAGACTGAGTTGGGGATTATTGCTCCCTGGACACATGGTCTTCAGTAATTAAATCACTTAATTTTGTTCATCACTCTTGCAGCTACCTTTTTGATAGCTAATTCTGTTTTATTACTGACACCCACATATAGGCACCTTTTTGGTATTATTCATACATTTAAGAATCAATTGGTGCTTCCATGGTGGTCCAGTGGTTAAGAATCTGCCTTGTAGTACAGAAGACACTGGTCTGACCCGGGGTCCTGAAAGATCCCACATGCCATAGAGCAACCAAACCCATGTGCCACAACTAGTGAGCCTGAGCTCCACGACAAGAGAAGCCTGTGCGTTGTAACCTGAGATAGACCCTGCTCTCCACAGCTAGAGAAAGCCTGAGTTCAGCAACAAAAACCCAGCACAAGCAAAACTAAATAAATAAATAAGAACTAACCACTATCAAAAGCAACGAGTGACATGCAACGTATTTGAAACTTTACATTCCCTTTTAGAATTAAGAACGCCTCTCCCTTCCAACTCAGACTTCTAATAGAAAATTTCCTTTTGACATCTTAATTCTTATGACTTCCATTTTTTACAATACTGGAAAGAAAACAAAATAACAGAGAATGAGATAACGAGTCTGAACCTGAGGACATATATTGATGGTTACCTTCTTTTTATTTTAAAAATTCCTTTTGGAGTTTTCTTGACAAGCATTCTGAGTTGCCTCTATACCTAACAGTAGTTTTAACACAAAGAAGTAAACTGAAGATTCTATTCACTCAAGCCATGTATCAGTGTGATATTAAGCAAACTCAGGGAGAATGAATAAAACTTGCACATGATTCCCTTTTAAAAGGAAAAAAAAAAAAAAACACCTTCAGTGGTTTATATAAGAAGGATTAAAAAACGTACATGGCTGGAATTACTGAAGTCAGATTCTGTGTGTTTCTGTCCAGGTCTCTAGCATGTCTGAACAGGATTTCTGTTTATGTGTATTGGCACTACTCTTTTTTTCTCAGGTATTTACAGCTTTGCTGACACCTGTTTTGGGTTTTCAACATCTACATGATGCAGCCAGATAGAAGATTGAGGAATGTTTCCAATTTTTTTAAAAGCTATATTTATTTCCTGGTTTTTTTGATTGAGGAGGAAAAATAATTGTCGTGCTATCTATTATCAGGTTAAGAATTGAGTAATTTTTCAAATGAAAGTATTCTTCAAATAAATCTACAAGGAAAAAAACTCTAATGTTTTAGCTGAACATATATGATATTTTCACCTCTTTTCCTTTACTATGACAATCTCTTCCATATCCCAGATCATATATTAAGGAAAATTCAATGTCTAATTTTACATGTGGTTGGTTCATCACTCAGTTGTGTCCGACTCTTTGTAAGCCCATGGACTGCAGCCTGTCAGGTTCCCTGTCCATGGGAATTCTCCAGGCAAGAATACTGGAGTGGGTTGCCATGCCCTCCACAGGATCTTCCCAAGCCAGGGATCGAACCCAGGTCTCCAGCATTGCAGGTGGATTCTTTACCAACTGAGCTGCCAGGGAAGCCCTAATTTTACATAGTGAGAATAAATAAAAACTTGACTATTGACAAAATAATCTAATGAACACATGCTTACTCAATATTTTTGGTTATGAAGAGAGAATTTGTATATGTATACTGAAATTACAATTGTTTAGCATTCCAAATCTTAAAGTACTTTTTTTCATGAATTAAGGCATTCTGTAACTTAAAAATCACTCTCATAAATTCCCCTATCCTGGAAATAATTCTCTAGTAATAAAGATAAATGGATAAATGAACTTAACTCCTCTCATTAAGCATCATGTCTTTTATTATACACACATATATGTATAGATAGGCTTCTCTGGGGGCTCAGCAGAAAGAAAAAAACCACCTACAACACAGAAGACCCAGGAGACGTGGGTTTAATCCCTGGCTTGGGAAGATCCCGTGGAGGAGGGCATGGGCTTCCCTGGTGGCTCAGACAGTAAAGAAGAATCTGTCTGCAATGCAGGAGACCTGGGTTTGATTGCCAGGTTGGGAAGATCCCTGGAGAAGAAAACAGCTACCCACTCCAGTATTCTTGTCTGGAGAATTCCACAGACAGAGGAACCACGGAGTCGCAAAGAGTCAGACACAACAGAGCAACATACACACACATGATGTCCAGAAAACATGTGGAGATGTGTATAAGAGACAGTTTTCTAATCTGTTATTTCCTTTATCTCATTTCCCTCCACTCTGGAGTTGCTTTCAGTTTATTTATGATTCTTGTGCTACATAGTAACTAAAGCAATTATAAAAAATTTTGTCATATAATCATAAAACTCTACCTTTTAGGTTCTTGTTTTTCCTCCAGTCAGTTTTCAAGGGATACTAATAGAGATGATCATTTTTTTCTGAAATCTATTTTCATCTTTTTTTTCTTCTATGTTCAATCTTTCAACATTTCTGCTTATTTAGGGGGTAAATATGACTGTGTTCCCACTTGCAGAAGCTACTTATAATTCAGGAAGCCTTGCCTAACTAACTAAAACAATTCTATAGGGTCTTTAGATATGATAGAGTTGCAATAACAGAAAGCAGTTATTAAGTTGTAATAAGCATCCTTGGGAGCCAAGAAAAAGGAGTATGCTTGACAACAGTGTTCTATCTGTTTCCTCAACTCTTCATTATAGGCAGAGTACAGCATAAAAGTCTACCTCATTTAGAAATGGGATGGTGGGAATGAAGAAAATGTGACTTCATACAAATTATGCTTTATTGAAGCTTAACCAACCTTAGAGGTAAAAGGATTATTTTCATCTTTTCACATCTGGGAAATACAAAATCAGAAAAATGAAATAAAAATTCATAAACTTTAAAAAATATTTTATTTATTTACTTTTATTTATTTCTTCGGCTGTGCTGGGTCTTAGTTATGACATGTGGGCTCTAGTTCCCTGACCAGGGATCAGACTCCAGCCCCCTGCATTGGGAGCATGGATGCTTACCCACTGGACCATCAGGGAAGTCCCCAAAGTTCATGAATTTTAAATTCAGGTACAGAACAAATCCTTTTAAAGAATCCCCAGTGATAGCCATCAACTTTATTTAATTTTTATTTGAATACACTAATGGAGTCAATACAAGTTAGTCATATGTCCAAATTAAGTCGTAAGTCTCACCCGAGTGTGAATGAGTTATTTAGGTTTATTAAAGTTTCAAATAGTGAAATAAATACATTACCAAATGACTTGATCAGTATTCAAAGTTAAGTCCACCTCTGCCCAATGGCCAGACCAACCGACAGTCATGTTAAAATTATTTCTTTCCTGAATGTTCCTTGTGAGTCTGAGCAGCTATAAATAAGGCTCCTGTGGCTGATTTCAGACTGAAAAGGAAGGACAGAGAAGTCTAATGGGAAAAAAAGACTGGGAAGAGGTTTACTGGAGCTCTTGTGTGGGACACATGGTGAGAACCATTGTCTGAAGAATAAAGAAGGGATAAATTTGGTAAGGAATAAAAGTGGAAGGATAGACGATACTGTTTGCAACACTGATGTAATAGGAAACCATCCAAACAGTGTACTGAAACACTAAAACGAATATCCATGTCTGCAAAATATCACAGGATAGCAGTTTATTTTTCTAATACATTTTAATTGAACATCTACTAAGCATGCAAAACAAAAATGTTCTGCCTTGAAAGAACTTACAGCATATAAGCATAAGTTGTACATGTATCAAAATAATTCTAACAAAATTTCAAAAACCGATAAGCCCTATGAGGATAAGCTATGTTATATAAGCTTTCAGAAGAGGGAATGATATGTGGTGAGGTTCTTTAACTACTGGTGACTCTCTGAGATGGACAAGAACATGGAAAAATATGGAAAAGACCACACACAGAATTATATAATTCAAGGAAGCAAATTATATCCAGAGCAGAATGAAAAAAAAAAATATTATACACAAACCACACACAAATATTTGCATTCTACTACCAGAGGTAATCAAGCTAGGAGGATAATGATTAGTCAGACTCTAATCTACTCTTGGCAATGAGTATTGTAGGTAGCAGTGAAAGAACTTGTTTTTAAGTTATATATGGGTGACAAAGGTTATAGCTTGTTCTCTTTCTGTAATATTAAACAAATGTCATCAGTCTCTGGAGTTAAGCTAAGGAGTGGCCTCTGTCAGCAGAGTTCAATGAAAAGTAAAGGCCAGTTGAGTTTCAATGAGGAAGAATCCTGGAGAATGAGCTATAACCAAAGGGGGACAAATAAAATCCCCATCTTCCAGAATTCTCTATCTGAAGATAATGCAAGAACTTCCCAGTTTGGAGCAGATGTTTATTCACCTGTGTATTTATTATCATAAAGCAAACATGCCCTCTCTGCTGGATGAAAACAGATCATTAGACTCCAATCCTATTCCCCCTGTGATATCTCTTCACTATTTTCATGTTTCTTTATATTAACTCTAACCATTGCATTTATTTGACATAGCATAATGCCCTCAAGGTGGAGAAGGAAATGGCAACCCACTCCAGTGTTCTTGCCTGGAGAATCCCAGGGACGGCGGAGCCTGGTGGGCTGCCGTCTGTGGGGTCGCACAGAGTCGGACACGACTGAAGTGACTTAGCAGCAACCATTGCACATGTTTCTGACAGCTGATTTCTCAGAGAAAAGACACAGTAGGTGCCCATTATGAATGAACTGAACATGGAAAATTTACATCCTAGGGACCTCTATCTATAAAATATCTGGAGTTTTACTGATGAAACTAAAATAATAGTGATACACAAGGGAAAGAACTGTTGTGATTTTTTTTTTATTAGTATAGCTCAATTTAAAAAGTCTGGTCAGTTTATGTGGTTTAAGAGAGTGGCATAAGTTCATAAAAATATATCTTCTTTAATTTCCTGAAGTTTCCAATTGGTTGCATGTTCAAAAACAATATTTTTTAAAGTCTGGCAACCAAAGGATATACTGAAGTATGGTTCATAATCAGTCAGGGATAACCACCAAAAAGTACACATAAAATGTACTATTTTCTTACCAGCCAAAGAAAATTAAGGCTATCCAATGGAATTTAAGATAATCATGGAAACAGAACATAGACAAAAAGAAAATTTAGTGAACATAAAGTATGAACTAAAGCAAAAGGAATAAATCCTAACAGAAGAGTAAAAATAAATATGAGTGGCTTAAATTCACAAATATAAAAACTAAAAAGTTCTAGGATGTGATTTGAAAAATAAGATTTTACATTATACTGTTAGTAAGAGACAAAATTAACATAAAAGTTTATTTTCATTTTCAAAATAAAGAAACAGAAAAAAGTATGCCTAGGTAAATGAGAATCAAAAGAAAACATGGATGCCAATTTTATATCTGGAAATAGAAAACAAATAAAAACTCCCAGGTTGCAATAGGGTTACAACTTTAAAAAGTCAACAGTCGATAAATTATGATCACCAGCCATTTATGCAGAATTAAAACTGACAGGATGACTGAAAGAGGTAGGCAAATTGACAATTGTCATTTGAGATATAACTATATTCTATTCAGAAACAGACAAATGAAGGAGATAAAGTAAGCAAAGGAATAACTGACAGCCAAATCAAATAGAAATATTTTCAGAAAATGAAAAGATCATATCATTCATAACAGAGACACAAATATAAAATTAAATTAGGTGTTAACTAAGCAAAATCAATGGTATTAGACATTGATATACTGTAGTAAAGTAAGATTTAGCCAAGAGATGTAACTATGGTTCATAGAATGAAAATATTCCATTTTACTTAACTATACCATTTGTGTAAAGTAGAAGAAAATCAAAGAGTTGTCTCAGCTCAGAAACAGCAGTTGTGAGGTCTCTAAACATACATACACACATCAGAAACATTTTGAGAGACACTTGACGAACACCTTTTAAAGTTATTTTGAAATATGATGCCCAGGAATGCTTGAGACAAATTTTAGATAGAACTAGGAGGAGGGTGTTTGCATTTTAAAATAGTACCTTTTGATCTGGGTCAAAGGATTTTAGGTATCTGTCAAGCTTGAGGTGCAACTCTGTACCTTAAAAAAAGTAGTGCTCACAGATTACCTTTTTTGCGAGTTAGGGTAATTCTCATCAATTCTATCAAGTTGTTACAGTTAAGTCATTACTCATGAGAATGTCAATTCAAGTAAAATATTTATTGACTAAGCATTATCTTCAGGATATCGTGTTTATTACTGAGAGAAGAACAAAGAAAAACATCACATGGTACCTGTTTTTAAGAAGTTGGATATGGTGAAGTAGGGAGCACTCCCTATGTGTTTATATACACACCATATCCCCTCTGCACTTGACACATGCCTGCTTTGCAAGACTAATAAAAAAGATTACCAAATAAAAGAAATTACCAAGGGCATGGTGACCCCATGCCCAGCCCAGCTCTGACATCTGGCTTTAGCTAAAGTTTCAGTACTTCTAAACCCCAACGGTTTATGTCATGTGTTTATAAAATGGGGTAATCAGTAAGCTTGTAATACAATGCAGAAAACAAATTTTATTTCCTAATTCTACATTTTCACAATTCAAGAAAGACTTAAATAATCATCAAACATGGTAGAAATGACACACATATATGCACACACACACAGATACACTGACATTAATAATAAAAATCTTAATTATTACAAAATACAGTGGTCACCTTAGCCTTGTTTTCTATTGTAGCCCTGGAACTAAATTTAGTTTTTAAATAAATAATGTAAGGCAGAAATTGGAAAGATTTTTTCTGAAAAAATTCAAATGGTAAACATTTTAGGCATTGTGTATCACAGGGCTACTGTCACAGTTATTCAACTCTATTGTTGCAGCATAAAAGTAGCCAGAGACAACATGTAAATAAACAACCTTGGCTATGTACCAGTAACGCTTTACAGACACTGAAATTTGAATTTCATATATTTATACATTTCATTTTTTTCTTCTTTTCTTAACTATTTTTTCAACTATTAAAACACGTAAAGCCCATTTGTAGCTTGCAGGTCATACAAAAACAGGTGGCAGGCTAGTTTGGCTGGAGATCATAGCTTGACAACTATTAAGCTATTCAATAAATGATGTTTTTTTCCTATTTCCTTTAATATTTTAAGACAGATTTATTTTCATAATTGAAAATCTCAAATGTCTTCCTGTTTGTGAAAGGAAGTGCTTTTTCACCTAGCTTTTTGTAAATTCTTTTTTTCTAAATTGTAGGTCATTATATTGTTTCCATGAAAAAAACTCTTTTTTCCTTTTAAGACATCCTTTTATGAAATAATTGTAGAGAATGAACGTGGTTTAGACAGCTTACCAAATTAATCTGCAGAGTTTTTTCCCAGTTTTTCTCATTATTCACTCCAGCATTATTGACCAAGATGTCCAGCTTTCCAAAGTGGTCTACAACTTTCCTAAAAGTATCTAGTAAAAAAAAGAAGACATTATAGATCCGTTCTTACTTTGCCCAGACACATTTATCACAGTGTATGCCCTGAAATGATGTTTTAACTTATGCAGTCTTCTGGTGAAAATTACACTCTTAAGACTGTGGCTTATTGCTTTGCTTCTCAGTGTGATTTGCAAGCCAGCACCATCAATCAGAATTACCTGGGAACCTGTCAAAAATGCAGAATCAGTGGTCACCACAGACCTACGGAATCAGAATCTAAACCTTAGTAAGATCCATAGACAATTTGTATGCACATTAAAGTTCTGTAAGCAGTACCTCAATGGAGTAAATTTTAGAGAGCTGAGCACCCTCTGCTAAGTGCTCTTGGAAGTCAGTTTGGGCAGACAGCATCTCTGTCCCTGAGAAGTTACTAAAGTTCTGTGGCTTAGCCTATGACAAACATCCTTTTAAAAATAAGCCATATTATCTTCAGAAAGTGTCATATTAAACACTTGTGTATTCAGATCCATTATGGCCTTTTCAGTGCATCTAGTACCTAGTGGGCTTCCCAGGTGCTGCTAGTGGTAAAGAACCTGCCTGCAAATACAGGAGGCACAAAAGATGCAGGTTCGATGGGGAGAAGGGCATGGCAGCACACTTCAGTATTCTTGCCTGGAGAATCCCATGGACAGAGGAGCCTGGATGGCTACAGTCCACAGGGTCACAAAGAGTTGGACATGACTTAAGTGACTTAGCTGGTATGCACACACTCTTCAGAACTCCACAACCACCTTACAGGAAATTAGGTTGTCAAATACTAATGGCTTCTCACTTTTGGGCTCAAGCAACTTACAATCTAGGTTTTGCTGACATTTAAACACTGTGGCACCCTTTATAATTTGCCTAAACTCTTCCTGTTGCTTTTTTTTTTCATCTGTAGGTCATCTCCAAGAACTTCTTCACCTCTGTATTTTTATGATTTCAATGACGTCTCTTGGGCCACGTGTCTACATAGTTTTAAAAGTTGTAGGCCACACTAAATCCTGAAACTGGGAGAGCCAATGCCAAGTTTTCCTAAAATGCAAATAAACACTGATGCCCAGAAAACATGTGGCTTTCTCATTGACCATCATGGCTTCTCCTGGTCACTCATTATGTGTCTGGTTTCCTCCTCCACAATCAGTTATCCTTAAGGAACGTGTTTATAGCCAAGGTACTAATTTTAAATACTGGGAAGCAAAACAATTAAGGTTAAATGTCATGTGCAAAACTACATAAATTCAGACAGAAATAGCTTTCAGATGACCTCTACTGTTCCCTATTCTATCAGCATGGCTGTTGGGATTTGACATGACTTTACCCTGGAAGAAAAATACCCTGTGCAATCAGCAAAACTTTATCCTCTGGCAAAATACATTCCTCTGGCACTGTGTTTACAGGTCTCTTCTGCTCACACTTATAATCCATGTTATGGGTCTTTATAAAATTTTCAGAGTTTAATTACAGAATTTCCTTTAAAACAATTTCCCTGAAAATTTGTTTCCTTCTAACATACCACTCCATTTTCACTCTCACAGAACACTCCAACATTAAAAAAAAAAAAATCACACACAGACTCATCCACATTAAGAAGTACTAAAATGACTTTCATGAAAGGTTTTTGATCCATTAAAGATGTGCCTAGCAATTTTTTTCACTTAGCCCAAAAAAAAAAAAAAAAAACTTTGTGAAATACAAATGTTCTATTTTCTCATTTTTCCTCGAAATACATGTATTTTCTTATACAGATCTGTTGGACTTCTAAATGACTAAATCTATCTTTTTGTCTACACCAATACTGTCTCTGGATTGGTCAAGTAGATCCGTCTGTCTTAAGCGAGTAGACAGAAACAGGAAAGCATTGAGGAAAGTCCGATAGGAACTTTTCTTCTGCAATATAACTATTACTGTTTTTAAAGCATTTCATAGGGGAAAAATTAGGGAGAACATCTGGTCAAAAGCATCCAGCACAGCTGTGATGACAACCCTTGACCTTGCATTCTAGCATGTTCCAAGGAGAAATATTGCCACATTTGATTGCCATTGGATTCTGCCGTCTTCCAGCTTTCTGGGAGAAGTAGTTTGCTGTAATCCCCTAGCCTACTTTATCTTTCTAAGTTCCATTTGCAAGTTCAATCATTTAATAACTACTGAAGCAGCACTATCTTGGAATACACCAAGGAATTTTGATTACATTATGTGCTGCCAAATGACTAAAAGAAAAGGATTTCTCAAACATGCTTGGCTTTTCTTCCTCCTTAGTTTTTTTATGTCTATTGGGATGTCAGATATCCCTTCCTCCTTAGTTTTTTTTATGTCTATTGGGATGTCAGGTAGCAGTCGGCTATCTCTTGGAGCTCGGAGGTAGTTGCCCTGCAGGAGGTAGCCCCTCCGCCACCCCAAGCCAGCTCTCTGGCGCAGGCTGCCTTCAGGTTGCTACTTGCTCAAAGCGCGCTCCGCGCTGATGGATTGATTTTCCCCTCGCTTACCTCTCAGTTGTTCCTGATCGGCCACATCGCATTGAATAAACAGAGTCTTCTGAGGTTCAAACTGCTCATCCAGGGCAGCTTTACACTTGACACCTGCTTCCAGATTCCAATCGACCAGCGCTACCTACGGACAAAAGGAGAGGAATCGAGATCCTTCGCGCCTGGTAAAACAGGCAGACAGACCGACAATACAGAGACAACAGGAAGCTCCTCGTTTGGACCTGAGATCGGGCAGTTTACAGATCGGGTTCTCTGTCAGCGCATTCGAAGTCCGCTGGAGTGCGCCAGCCTGGACAGCTCTGGAGGCGGCAAGGAGAGCAGCGGGGGCGCAGCCTGGGTCGCTCACTCCCCGGGGCCTCGACTGGAGAGCGGGTCTCGGGTGGGCCGTGCGCCTCGCCGCGCTTACCTTGGCGCCCTTGAGCAGCAGCGCCTCGGCGGAGGCTCGGCCGATGCCCTGGGCCGCGCCAGTCACCAGCGCCACTTTGCCGTTCACGTGCATGTCGCCGCCTGCGCTCGGTGGGCGAGCTCGGAGTCTCCGCGCGGCCGCGGCTTTTAAGGACCCTGCGCGCGCGCATGTGTGGCCGGGCCGCGCTCGCCTGCCAGTGGGCGGGGATGAAGCTGTCAAACAGCGCCGGCACCCAGGACTGTGTCACCTGGCCCTGAGCGCTCCGGCCCGGCGATCTTTCCCTTCCTGACTCGTAGCCGAGCCTAGGAGCCTCCCCCTGCACTAGGGCATGAGACATACGGTAAATAAACATCTCTGCCTCTGTGGAGCTTGTAACCTAAGCTAGCTGGGGAGATGATGGTTTGGACGCAGGCTGGCTGGTTAAAGAGCACGCAGAAAGGTTACTCCCCAGGAAGAGATCCCTTCCGTGCGCTGAAGACCACCCCATAAAAGGAGGGCAGAGGAGAAGTTGAAGAGCTTGGATTCCTCCTCTGTGCCCAGGTCTTCCTCCCCGACCCCACTCTCCCCCCACACCCCCACCCTCCAAAAAATAGAAAAAGAAAAAACAAAACAACAACAACAACAACAACAAAACAGAACAATTTTAGGGACTGCCCTTTTGTCTTAATCTAAGTTTTTAAATTCTTATCTCATGGACATCGAAGTGGGGATGGAGGGAGCCGAGGTGACTAACACCGTTTTTAGGTTTCTTTTTTTTTTTCTTACTGAATTGTGCTTTAAAGTGCACTGTGCTCTGAACAGAAACCCATGGATCCTGTCTTTCAAGGCTGGAACTTTTAGGAGTCTTGCTGACACTCGGGTTTCAGATCAGTGTCCATTCTGGGTCACCCTGAGAGTGCCTAGCAAGAACTGTCATCGCTGACTGCACTGGGCTTCCAGCCTCGCTGTCAGCCTGGTGAGGCGCAGGTTCAATGGAATGTTTGCTGGTTGAGTCATACTAGTTCTGGAGGCTTCCAGTTAAGTATGGGACAGAGGTTCCTGGTCCTCCAGGAACTTGAGCTTGAGCTGTTGCACTAAGATGCATTCAGTTGGGGGTATTCCGCTGACTTTGTCTTTCTCTCTTTCCTGTTATCATCTGCAGGCTTCAGTTCTAGTTCTGTAAACTGAATACCAGCCTGGCATTTATTTTCATGATCAAAGAAATCTAAGTACTTGGGGAGACAGAGGTCAGGCAGAAAGCTTACACAACAGGGATGGATCCTTTGTGTACTTCTTTGTTGCTCCCAAGAGGCAGCAGATGAGGTAACTGGCACGCAAGCATGCATGGGAAGGTTGTGTGAAACATATGTTGTCAGCACACCACTGAAACAGAAGTCTTTATATTGAAAGAGAATAGCAGAGGATTTAAAAAAAAAAAAAGGAAGCAAAGGAAAACCCAAACTTCTAGAAGCACGTACAGAACATAGCAGAAAGGAAATGTTTTTTTTTATCAGGAAAGAACTAACATAACAGCCAGAGAAGGAGCCGCTGGAGAGACACAGGGACATGTTGGAAAAGCATATGGAAAAAGAGTTTCAGGGAATCAAGGAGTTATTACTAATGCAAAGTACTCAGATAAGCACAGGGAAAGAAGGATGAAGAGATACTTTAAAATTTTCCAGACAATAATTGGTGTCAGTATATTTGCTTTTTAAATTTGATTTTTGTTCATCATGGATTTTTTTTTAATCAATGTTTATGTTTACTTATATTTTGGCCACATCCTGTGGCTTGTGGGATCTTAGTTCCTCCACCACGGATCAAACTCATGCCCCTGCAGTGGGAACACAAAGTCCTAACCACTGGACCCCCAGGGAAGTCCTGGCATCAGTATATTTAGATGGCATGGAAACCAAACGCTGAAATTTAAGGAAAAAAATGAGGACAAGGTGAACATTGCAGAGGTTTAAGACCCACATGACATGGAAAGCAATAGATTGCACGGTGGTTGGAAAGACTAGTAAGCAGATGAGTTATTCTTTTAAGAAAGGACAGGGATGGGTTCAGGTTAAAAGCCAGTCAGTGAGAGTGAAAAACAGGTGAATAGAAGCAGAAAGGGGGTGTGTGTGTGTGTGTGGAGTGGGGTACATCAGTTGCAGATTCAGACAAAGCTGGTTTGGATCTTGTCTGCCCCTGCCCTGATTGCGTGACCTTGAGCTAATTGCTTCAATTCTGTGTTTCAGAGCCCTTATTGGTAAGTAGCAGTTCCTATCAGACTTTAGGGACAATGAAATTAGGTCTGGCATAAATTGATAACAATTTTAGCTCACATGAGATGGAGAAAAATGTGCGAAATAGTTTTATGAGTAGAAAGGAAAGACTGTGAGTTCGAGCACCGTTGGTAACCCCCACCCCTTTCCTTCCCCTTGGTTTCCGTGGTGATTGTCTTTGTTCAGAACCTTTATTCTTTCTCTTCCGATACAAATAGCAGTTAGACTCCTGAATTATTTCTTTGCCTCCAGATAGCATTGACATATATACACTACCATGTTTAAAACAGATAGCTAGTGGGAACCTGCTGTATAGCCCAGGGAGCTCAACTCAGGGCTCTGTGGTGACCTAGAGAGATCGGATGGGGAGTGGGGTGGGAGGGAGGTTGAAAAGGGAGGAGATATATGTATACATATAGCTGATTCACATTGTTGTACAGAAGAAACTAATACAACACTGTAAACAATTATCCTCCAGTTAAAAAAAAAATTTAGTTTCCACACTCCTTCCAATAAAAATCCTAAAACACAAATCTGATTGTGGTTAGACATTCTTATATTTAAAACCCTTAAAATATCTCAATCCTTGGCATGGCATGGGAGCCATTCCATACCCCTTATCTTTCTTGTAGCTCCTATTTGCAGCCTGGGAAGCTGCATCCATTAAAATTGACCTCACTGCCCAGGCTCAGGCTTTGGCATACCAGTACAGTATCTGCTCATCCGAGCATAGTCCTCTCCTACCTTCTTCCATCGCCTTTCTACTGAGCTGAAGAACTACAGTGGAAACACCGCTCACCTTATTATAATTTCCTTCCTGTCTCTGAGTGTCTTCAAGGACAGCTGCGTCCTGAGCATTCAGGGCAGGAGCACCCAAAGTGAGTACTTAGTAAATGTTAGTAGTTTAGTGTTAGTCGCTTAGTCATAGTCATGTCTGACTCTTTGGGCCCCATGGACTGAAGCCTGCCAGGTTCCTCTGTCCATGGAGTTCTCCATGCAAGTATACTGGAGTAGATAGCCATTCCCTTTCCCTTCTCAAAGGGAATCTTCTGTACTCAGGGATTGAATCCAGATATCTTGCACTGCAGGCAGATTCTTTACCATTTGAGCCACCAGGATTGAATGAAGAAAAATAATAAGTATGATATGTGAGATAAATGTGAGATATGTGTTTAAGAAAAGAGAAAATTTGAATTATTAAGTTAAGTGAAGTCGCTCAGTCGTGTCTGACTCTTTGCAACCCCGTGGACTGTAGCCTACCAGGCTCCTCCCTCCATAGGATTCTCCAGGCAAGAGTACTGGAGTGGGTTGACATTTCCTTCTCCAGGAGATCTTCCCAACCCAGGGATCGAACCCAGGTCTCCCACATTCCAGGCAGACACTTTAACCTCTGAGCCACCAGGGAAGTCCCTGAATTTGAATTAGATGCTGAAAATTCCTATATATTGTGATTACATTTTTACACAACTTAAACATAAGATTGGAAAACAAAGTGCATGGGTGTTATATCTTTGGAGAAGAATGTTTTGAGATCTTATTATATTTTATATGAAAGGTACATTTTCACTTAAAACTATAGGATATTATGTACAGTATATTTGAAAATCAAAAAAAGGTACTCTTTATTCAGTAAACAAATCCTCCATTCCTCTATGACTTTTTGATAAACATTTCTCATCTTCTGTGCTCCTAACATTATTTAATTTCATTTACATTATATTCTGTCATCAATGTAATTTATGTAATTAAAAACATAATTCTTAGTTAAAACTAGGCTAAATCTGAAACAAACCATATTCATATGATTTTTGAAAGCATTCCTATTGATAGGTTATGCTTTAGCTTGTTGTAAAAAGTCCTCTTAAAATAAAAAACAAAAATTAAGAGTCAAATTAAAAGGGATTATTTTTTCTTTAATGCAATTGTAAGTATTAGGTTATGGCCAACCTAGAGAGCATATTAAAAAACAGAGACATTACTTTGCCAACAAAGGTCCATCTAGTCAAAGCTATGGTTTTTCTAGTAGTCATGTATGTATGTGAGAGTTGGACTATAAAGAAAACAGAGTGCTGAAGAATTGATGCTTTTGAACTGTGGTGTTGGAGAAGACTCTTGAGAATCCCTTGGACTGCAAGGAGAGGCAACCAGTCCATCCTAAAGGAGATCAGTCCTGAATATTCACTGGAAGGACTGATGCTGAAGCTGAAACTCCAATACTTTGGCCATCTGATGTGAAGAACTGACTCATTGGAAAAGACCCTGATTCTGGGAAAGATTGAAGGTGGGAGGAGAAGGGGATGACAGAGGCTGAGATGGTTGGATGGCATCACCAACTCAATGGACATGATTTTGAGTAAACTCTGGGAGTTGGTGATGGAAAGGGAGGCCTAGCGTGCTGCAGCCTATGGGGTCACAAAGAGTTGGACACGACTGAGTGACTGAACTGAACTGAAGTGTTAGGTATTTACTCAGAGGCAGACATTCCATAAAGGCTAAATGTACAGCCTCTGAAATCCAGCTCCACCAACTACTCCTGTGTGACCTTGGGCAAGTGACTTAACTTCTCTGAATCTCAGCTTCCTCCTCAGTAAAATGAAGCTGATGATAGTACCTATTTCAAAAAATTGTTATGAAGACTATACCAAATTGAATAAATAAAGTCAAGTGCTTAAGCCAGTGACTGACACATAGCAAGTGTTATGTAAATGCTATTATCATGAAGCACTGTACATATATAATTGCATTTATTATTTACAACCAGACCATGAGGCAGTTATTATTGTGGTTATTTTACAGATGAGGAAAACCAGTTTGGGGAGGTTAGGGAATTTGGCCAAGGTCACTTATCTCGAAAATTGAAGGAGGTGACTTTGACTCTAAGTGTGGCTGACTGCTGAGTGGTGCTTCTTTTTTTTTTTTCACTTAAACTTCTTATTTTTTTGAAAGTATTGTAGCTGAACAGTACTTGTCACCATGATTGAATAGTGTTTTCTTTAAGAAACACAGATAGACTTTAATTCAAATCAGAGTTCCTTGTTCACTTTATATTTTCACACAGGCACTAGACTTTGTTAGCTCAGCTCTGACTTGTCGAGATGGGCCAGTCTCCACTTGATTTTCCTTTGTCCTGTTCTAGAGGTGAGCACAGACATCCCAAAAGCACCTAGTCACAGGCCCCAGTTTAGACAGAGGCAGATCAGTCACTTAAAATCCTATTTAATTTATAAATGATCACATATAAATCAATAGAGAAATAGGCTTTTTCTTTATTGAACCTGAAGGACCTTTCTGAAACAAGGCAATTTCTGCTGATATTAGCATCAAGGATTCTTTTCTTGGCTTTGCCTCTGAGACAAGCTACAATAGAGGGGTTGACCACTTTTGAATATCTATTGCATTCTTATTTTTCTGCATATTATCTCATTTAATCCTTTTTCCAATCTTGCAAAGTAAATATCACACTATCCTCATTTTACAGATGAAGAAACTGAACTCATGGAAGACAAATAATCTGATTTAAGATCAGATTTAGAGATTTAGCAACACTTCTGGGTTCAAGCCTTTGCTCCTACCAAACTCAGCTCTCACAGAGATACACTTTCAAATGTCAACTCTAACTTTGTGCTTATGGTATGATCTTGGGCTGGTTACTCAACCTGTGTGGTCCTAAGTGTCCTGGGTTGTTATGTGGAGAATAAATTGACATTCATGAAGCACCCATTACAGGGCCTGCCCCGTATATGTTGACCAATGAATGAATCCTTGTTATTAGGTTCTTCTTTAATGTTCATATTTATTTCTAGATTTAGAGGTAAAGACAGTTGAAAATGGAAAATTAATGATGATATGGATAGATTTTCAGCTCCAGAATGCAAGTTAAATATTTCTAACTTTTCATAGTGTACAAGTCTGCTCAGATTGCCACAATAAAACACTGTGGCTTCAACAACAGATATTTATTTCTCACAGCTCTAGAAGCTGGAAGTCCAAGATCAATCAAGGTGTTAGCAGGAGTAATTTCTTCTGAGGCCTCTCTCCTGGGCCTGCAGAAGACCACCTTCTCTCTGTGTCCTGACATGGTCTTTCTCTGTGCATTACCTGGTGTTACCCTGTGTATCCCAATCTCTGGTTCTTTTACGGATAATAATTAGATTAGGGCCCCATCATTATGGCCTTTACTTTAACTTCATCCCTCCTTTTAAAGCCCTATCTCTAAATACAATCACATTTTGAGGTCCTAGGGTTTAGGGTTCCAACAGATGAATTTATGGTTGGTGGGAGGAGAGAGTTCATCCCATAACAGGTTTTCCAGTTTGAAAAAATTCCATTTATTGACTCTACCAAACTGGAGAACCTTGTAATCTATATGGCATTTGAGGCTGAGTTAGTCTTGTGACTTGTAATTGACAAGGCATCACATTTTCCTGTGGGCATTAAGACCTGGAAGGCAAAGGAAATGGGAGAAGGAGAGTTAAATGGTCAAGGTCACAGCTGCTAAATGCTCACTTGGTGGTGATCTGGGATGGGGGTATAGGGAGCAGGAAAAGAAATTCCTCACTTGGTAATGATGGTGGGGGTTGAAGCAATGGCAGAAGGTAAGGCTGGAGAAAAAGCCAAGAACCAGATCCCAGGAACCTTGTAAGTAATAAAATGAACATCAGATTTCACTCTCAGACATTAACGAGTCACTGAATGGCCTTAAAAAACCAGAGATTGCTTTCAGATTTAAGTGTTTAAAAGTTTATCTTTAAGAAAATTATTTTTAATGTTGGTTAAATGTTTGATGGAGGGGATGTACCATGATGTACTAGCAATTCCTCAGCTGTTGAAAGCTAAATTCATCTCCACTTTTCAGTTAATGGTATGATGAATAAAGATTATTAGACAACAAATGCTGAAAAATTAGAGAATCTTCTGATATAGCAGTAAGCTGGAATCCTAATGGAATGTAATGCTAAACTCAAAATACAGCAACACCCAAATCTTGATTAAAAATTATGTATATTGCTTGTGAAAGCGGAACTGTTAGAAAATCTATCAATGCTTTAATGGTGACAGTTTTTTAGTGGTGAGATTTGGGGTAATTGCTATTTCCTTCTTTACAACGCTGTCTACTACAAAGAATATATATGTATATTAACAACAATTTGAAATACTTTTTCATTGCTTTATGATTTTATGTAGTGGAATATAGTCCAAATAAAAGATTCATTAAGCATTTTTAAAAAGTTTCTCTTGATTCCATTTGGAGAATGAGTTGAAGTTGAGGGCAAGGGAATAAGATCAACTGTATTTATCTTGTTTTACACTGACAGAGTCTAGGGATTTGGGAGGAACGGTTCTGGTGGGGACAGCAAGAGAAGAGAAGATTCCTTCATGACACTGACCACAAGAATCCACCTGGCAAGACAGAATCAGGAGGATGCCTGTCAGTGAAACCTCTTGGGACAGCCACCTAGTCACATTTCCAGTGAATTGTTTCCTGTAATTGAGTTTGTAGCACTCTTGATAAGTGAAAAACAAATATGTTGTGTATGTATAATGCTGGATGTTAGGGCTTATACATCTGGTTTTTAATCTTGGGGAAGGAAATTTTCTTGGTACTTGGCTAAGCTGCTTTATCTTTGGAATGTTATTTATTCTTTTTGAATTTTTAGGTAGTGTCCTAGAAAATTCTCCAGGACTAGCCCTTTTCTTAAATATCTTATTTATTTTTATTGAAGCATATTTGCTATACAATATTATATAAGCCACAGGTGTTCAATATAGTGATTCACAACTTTCATGATTGTTCTCCATTTATTAGTTATAAAATATTGGCTGTATACACCCTGCATTGTACAACATACCCTCATTTTATACCTAGGTGTTTGTATGTTTTTATTTGGAAATTTAACCATTCTAGTCACAGAAGGGTAATTAGATTAGTCTTTTCTGGTGCCATGGTATGATGGGGAAAATGAAATGCAAGTTTCCTGCACTAAAGGTTTTCTATGCAATTTTTAGATCCTCCCATGCACCATGGAGAAAACACTTCCCCATTCTTTTTTTTTTTTTCAATTAATAATCACAATGGAAATTTAGTTGTTTAATGCAACCATTAATCTAATATCACCAATAAAATCTAAGCAGTTATATCACAAAACCAGGGTTATATTCAATGGACATGCATTAATAATCTATACAATTTAACATTACACCAGAAAAGGAACTGAATACAAAATTTTCCTTTATATTTGGTGGTTTTCAAACTTCATGGCACAGATTACCAAAACACTTCCCCATTCTTTAGGTTCTCCAGTAGGAGGACTTGCCAGACAGGGAGACTATGAAAGGTTCTAGCAAAACTGGCCTGTGTCTCACTATGCTCAAATACACAAGCAAAGTCTTCTTTGGAGGAAAGATTTAAGAGTTCATAAGTGTATATGTTGCTCATGTGCCATTGGTGATCTGAGATTTTTTTTTTTTTTTTGATTGTCAAAAAAGGTCCTGCTTTTTAGCACCTAGTAATGGTTTTTGTGTTATTGTTCAGCTGCTCAGTCGTGTCCTACTCTTTGTGACCCCATGGACTGTAACATGTCAGGCTTCCCTGTCCTTTGCCATCTCCCAGAGCTTGCTCAAACTCATGTCCATTGAGTCTGTGATGCCATACAACCATTTCGTCCTCTGTTGGCCCCTTCCCCTCCTGCCTTCAGTACTTGCCAACATCAGGGTTTTTTCCAATGAGTCAGTTCTTTGCATCAGGTGGCTAAAGTATTGGAGCTTTAGCTTCAGCATCAGTCCTTCCAATGAATATTCATGACTGACTTCCTTTAAGATTGACTAGTTTGATCTCCCTGCAGTCCAAGGGATTCTCAAGAGTTTTCACTGACACCACAGTTCAAAATCATCAATTCTTGGACTTGGGTGATTGTTTCCTTCCCCATTTTAGGGAAGTTTTCAACTATTATCTAAAGTATTTTCTCATGGTCTTTCTTTTTGTCTTCTTCTTCTGGGACTCCCATTATTCGAATGTTGGGGTGTTTAATATTCTCCTGTAGGTCTCTGAGATTGTGCTCATTTCTTTTAATTCGTTTTTCTTTTTTCCTCTCTGATTCATTTATTTCTACCATTCTATCTTCTACTTCACTAATCCTATCTTCTGCCTCTGTTATTCTACTGTTTGTTGCCTCCAGAGTGTTTTTGATCTCATTTATTGCATTATTCATTATATATTTACTCTTTTTTATTTCTTCTAGGTCCTGGTTAAAACTTTCTTGCATATTCTCAATCTTTGTCTCCAGATGACATGATCCTCTACATAGAAAACCCTAAAGACTCCACCAGAAAATTACTAGAGCTAATCAATGAATATAGTAAAGTTGCAGGATATAAAATCAACACACAGAAATCCCTTGCATTCCCATACACTAATAATGAGGAAATAGAGAAATTAAGGAAACAATTCCATTCACCATTGCAACAAAAAGAATAAAATACTTAGGAATATATCTACCTAAAGAAACTAAAGACCTATAAATAGAAAACTATAAAACACTGAAGAAAGAAATCAAAGAGGACACTAATAGATGGAGAAATATACCATGTTCATGGATCAAAAGAATCAATATAGTGAAAATGAGTATACTACCCAAAACAATCTATAGATTCAATGCAATCCCTATCAAGCTACCTATGGTATTTTTCACAGAGCTAGAACAAATAATTTCACAATTTGTATGGAAATATAAAAAAACTCAAATAGCCAAAGCAATCTTGAGAAAGAAGAATTGAACTGAAGGAATCAACCTGCCCGACTTCAGGCTCTACTACAAAGCCACAGTCATCAAGACAGTATGGTACTGGCACAAAGATAGAAATATAGATCAATGGAACAAAATAGAAAGCCCAGAGATAAATCCACGCACCTAAGGACACCTTATCTTTGACAAAGGAGGCAAGAATATACAATGGAGAAAAGACAATCTCTTTAACAAGTGGTGCTGGGAAAACTGGTCAACCACTTGTATGAATGGATAAGAAAGCTGTGGTACATATACACAATGGAGTATTACTCAGCCATTAAAAAGAATACATTTGAATCAGTTCTAATGAGGTGGATGAAACTGGAGCCTATTGTACAGACTGAAGTAAGCCAGAAAGAAAAACACCAATACAGTATACTAATTCATATATATGGAATTCAGAAAGATGATAACAATAACCCTGTATGTGAGACAGCAAAAGAGACACAGATGTATAGAACAGTCTTTTGGACTCTGTGGGAGAGGGCGAGGTTGGGATAATTTGGGAGAATGGCATTGAATGGCATGTATAATATCATATGTGAAACAAATCGCCAGTCCAGGTTCCATGCATGATACAGGATGCTTGGGGCTGGTGCACTGGGATGACCCAGAGGGATGGTATGGGGAGGGAGGTGGGATGGGTGTTCTGGATGGGGAACACATGTACACCTGTGGCAGATTCATGTTGATGTATCGCAAAACCAATACAATATTGTAAATTAATTAGCTTCCAATTAAAATAAATAAATTTAAATTTAAAAAAAGATAAAAAAAGCATCAATTATTTGATGGTCAGCCTTCTAGTAATGGTAGAGGACAACTTTCGGAGATATCTAGTGCCTAGACTTGCAAGGGACTTTTAAAATGCATGATTTTCCATATTTTGTAAATTTGGGGGCAGGGTGTTAAGGCAATCGATTTAATAGCCTTTATAAATGAAGGTTGAAAAATGTTCTTTGGTGAAGTTATTTTTGGTTTTGAGAGTTAGAATATGCAACAGAAAACCAAATTCAGAAACTTCTAGGATCTATGACTTGGAATCCTGGAGAATTTGACCCTCTGTAGGCTTTGTGGATATTTGCAAAGTGAATCCTCAGTTTTCTGGTCCTGAAGATTAGGGCTTGGGGAGATGGGAGAGCTCCTCCCTAACACCCCATCTTCTTCCTTCTCTCTCTCTGCCTCTTTCCTCCCCTTTGCCCTGTACTCCAATTTATGTTTAGAATTCCTTGAAAAATAGGGAATGAAGAATGTAAGTAGGACAGGGAACTAACTGGGTATCAAGCAGACTTCTTCCTTAGTTTGGAGGCTTTCCATGTGCAGGTTCGGGACAGGTCCCTCTGAGTCCCTTGAGTCCTGGTGGAAGAGGGAGAAGGTGGAAGATGGGAGAAGGCATCTTGGAGAGTAGGGCAGACAAGTTTCAGGGGTTCACATATGTCCATTCCACCTACCACATGCTCTCTGCTCTTGAAATATTGGTGAAGATCAGTGACACATGATAACAACACAGAGTCATTTGAATGAAAAAAATAGGATGGACTAGATGTAGCATTTGCAAGTACTACGAAATTCGAAGTGTATGTCTCAATTATCTTGGATCTAATACCACTAACACATAATATATATTAGGATATGGGATCAGGACTAGCCATCTCTATACCAGAGGCCTATGATCAGTCAGTCAGTCAGTCAGTCAGTTCAGTCGTTCAGTCATGTCCGACTCTTTGCAACCCCATGAATCACATCACACCAGGCCTCCCTGTTCATTACCATCTCTCGTAGTTCACTCAGATTCACATCCATCGAGTCAGTGATGCCATCCAGCCATCTCATCCTCGGTCATCCCCTTCTCCTCCAGATCTCAATCCCTCCCAGCATCAGAGTCTTTTCCAATGAGTCACCTCTTCGCATGAGGTGGCCAAAGTACTGCAGTTTCAGCTTTAGCATCATTCCTTTCAAAGAAATCCCTGGGTTGATCTCCTTCAGAATAGACTGGTTGGATCTCCTTGCAGTCCAAGGGACTCTCAAGAGTCTTCTCCAACACCACAGTTCAAAAGCATCAATTCTTCGGTGCTCAGCCTTCTTCACAGTCCAACTCTCACATCCATACTTGACCACAGGAAAAACCAGATCAGACACATCTATTTCAAATAGGGACAACAGGTTAACTTTTAGTTTGGAAAATAAATAAATAAATAAATAAAATGATAAAGTTATTATCTTTGATCTGGAGCCATTAATATTTATTAACTGACTTCCTCAAGATGACCTAAAAATAAAGGCTAGTTCAGTTCAGTTCAGTTCAGTCGCTCAGTCGTGTCCGACTCTTTGCGACCCCATGAATCGCAGCACGCCAGGCCTCCCTGTTCATCACCATCTCTCGGAGTTCACTCAGACTCACATCCATAGAGTCAGTGATGCCATCCAGACATCTCATTCTCGGTCGTCCCCTTTTCCTCCTGCCCCCAATCCCTCCCAGCATCAGAGTCTTTTCCAGTGAGTCAACTCTTCGCATGAGGTGGCCAAAGTACTGGAGTTTCAGCCTCAGCATCATTCCTTCCAAAGAAATCCCAGGGCTGATCTCCTTCAGAATGGACTGGTTGGATCTCCTTGCAGTCCAAGGGACTCTCAAGAGTCTTCTCCAACACCACACTTCAAAAGCATCAATTCTTCGGCGATCAGCCTTCTTCACAGTCCAACTCTCACATCCATACATGACCACAGGAAAAACCATAGCCTTGACTAAACGGACCTTAGTTGGCAAAGTAATATCTCTGCTTTTGAAAATGCTATCTAGGTTGGACATAACTTTTCTTCCAAGGAGTAAGCGTCTTCTAATTTCATGGCTGCAGTCACCATCAGCAGTGATTTTGGAGCCTAAAAAAATAAAGTCTGGCCCTGTTTCCACTGTTTCCCCATCTATTTCCCATGAAGTGATAGGACCAGATGCCATGATCTTCGTTTTCTGAATGTTGAGCTTTAAGCCAACTTTTTCACTCTCCTCTTTCACTTTCATCAAGAGGCTTTTTAGCTCCTCTTCACTTTCTTGTTATGTGGTGTATAATTTATTGTTTACATTTCAGGAACATTCTCTCATTGATCTGGGAACACAGTGGAATTTCTGGAGCTCTATATGACCAAAGAAGATGTTTACCTTCTCATTTGCTCTTTGACTCACAAAAGGCCATAAATAATTGGAGAAGTTAGGCAGTGTATTTTTCCAGACACCCCTTAAAATGTTGTACTTTGTTTAATTTTGCTTTAAAATGTATCTGGACACACCTAAATAACTCAAACAATCAGGCTCTTTAATTGAAAACTGATACTGAGGTTGTCTTTTCAAGACTTTAACCTTTGGGAAAATATGCTAGCTTGCTTTCCCTCTGCTTTGGAATTTAGTTTTCTTAATTGCTGTCAAACTTTGGAACCATTAAGGTGAGACCTTATATTATGCTGTCTAAATAACAATGGAAGCTAATGATGGAAAAATTCCTGCTGACAGGTGCTATGGGTTTTAACTGTAACTATGCAAGTAACCTGGGTATCTTGTGGAATTAGAATCAATAGTCTGGCTTAGAAAGTGAGAGAGAGAGGACAGAGGCAGAAGCTGAAAGAAGAAGGAAAAAAGGAAGGAAGGAAAGAGGGAAGGAAGGGAGGAAAGGAGGGAGAAAAGATGGATGGAAGGAAAAATTTTCAGAAGAAGGGGGACATAATTAGATAAAATTAAAATCCAAATACTTTGGCTGGGTTCCCCAGTAACTTTTTTTTTTTTTTCCACAGAATGATAGTTTTATTAAATTTTTTTTTCTCAAACTTTAAACTTTTTATTTTGTATTCAGGGGTATAGGTGATTAACTATGTGGTGGTAATTTCAGGTGAACAACGAAGGGACTCAGCCATACATATGTGCTCTGTGTGCATCCTAAGTCGCTTCAGTAGTGTTGGACTTTTTGCGACCCTATGGACTATAACCACCAGGTTCTTCTGTCCATGGGATTCTCCAGACAAGAATACTGGAGTGGGTTGCTATACCCTCCGCTAGGGAATCTTCCCAACCCAGGGATTGAACCCGCATCTCTTATGTCTATTGCATTGGCAGGTAGGTTCTTTACCACTAGTGCCACTTCTGGGAAATCCAGTCATACGTATACATGGATCCATTCTCTCTCAAACCTCACTTTCATCCAGACTGGCTATCATCAAAAAAAGAAAAAAGAAAAATCTACAAATAACAAATGCTGGAGAGGGTGTGGAGAGATGGGAACCCTCCTACGCTGTTGGTAGGAATGCAAATTTGTTCAACTGCTATGGAGAACTGTATGGAGGTTTCTTAAAAAACTAAAAACAGAGCTTTAATATGATCTAGAAATCCTACTCCAGGGGCATATATCTGAAGAAACACATGTTCCAAAGGATAAATGCACCCCACTTCTCACTGCAGCGCTGTTTGCGATAGCCAAGACATGGAAGTAACCTAAATGTCCATTAACAGATGAATGGATAAAGAAGATGCAGTACATATATACACTGGAATATTACTCAGCCATTAAAAAGAATAAAATAATGCCATTTGCAGCAACATGGATGGTCCTGGTAACTCTTAAATGAAAGCAACAGGAAAATGTGAGTGATTTGGAGTAATGTGAGTGATTTGGAGTAATGAATAAAATGACATTTAAGTGAACCAGAAAGAGGTAAACTAGATCTCCCTTATTACTGGGAACTAGTGAGATAACAGTCAAGACTGGAATATGGCAGGCTAAAAGCTTCCTTGTATTATTAGATCTCTAAGAACAGGGACAGGGGAGTAGAAAGCATGTGCATAATTGAAATTCCAAGAAGGTAAAGAAGAAATTATTGGGCCAAGAAAGAAAGAAAAAGAATATTCAATTCAATTTCACCTAAAGCTGCTGTTCCCATTTATAGTCAGACTCTGCTGCCTAGTGGTGAGAATTTGAAAAAATGAATAAATGAGTCATGACTTTAAATAACTTACTCCCTGGGAGCCGTGAGTAGAGCAGGTGGGCAACACTCTCCCAGAAGGAAGACAGGAAGACAGGATGATGGGGTAGTGGACTGTGTCTCTTTTCAACGGAAAGAGAAAAGCATGTGAAATATATTTGATTTTACTCATTCTCAATCTCAAGAGAGATGAAGCAAAAAAAGGAAAAGTGCAACAATGTTGCATTCTAATCTAAAAGGAAGAACTGATTTGTATACTGAGATTTTATAATAAGTTGGGTGCCTTGTGTTCACATTGGACAAAGAAAGAAATGCTAGAATTAGAATCAGTCTTGAGACTTCCCTGGTGGTCCAGAGGCAGACTCAGAACTCCGAATGCAGGGAGTCCACGTTTCACTGTTGGTCAGGGAACTAGATCCCACATGATGCAACTAAGACCCAGAGCAGCCAAATAAATAAACTTTTTAAAAAAGAATTTGTCTTTCAGAAGCCAGATTATGGAAAATTCTGAAAAAGTATGAGAACGATCCCATGACTAGATGTCAATATAAAGAAATATTACTGGAAATATCTGTGAGGTTTGCAGTAATAACATTCTGCTTTATAACTACAAGTCGTCACTCTTATAAGTACAAATTTGAGAGGCATTCCTAAGAAGCCAATGAGGAAAGCAGTATCCCATGTCTGGAAAGAAGGCAGATGATGTCAGCTGAGACTCTCATTCATTTAAGGAAGGCCAATGTTCAGTCTGTTCAGGCCAGGAGGGCACCCCCAGTTGTTCACTTCTCACCCCTGTTCTGATTGTCCAGGGTCTGTCTTGTACCAGTTAATGTTTGGGGCATCAGCACTGTATTCAACAGATATTTATTTGATATTTACTGTGTGCTTGTGTCAGGACTAAGCCCTAGGGTGTTAGTAGTTGTCCTGCCTTCATGAAGCTCACCTTCTAGTTGAAGAAGACTGAAAAATAATTGTTGCAGGTAGGAATAAATGGTACAAAAACAATAAATCAGGGCTAAGTTCCAGTGATGTGGGTGGGAGAAGTGGAAGGATTTCATGAGATCCAGCCATAAAAGGAGGCATCTGAGGAAGTGCCCCAGGAGTTGAGAGGAAACAAGGAAGAAGAGCTTTGTGAAGGTTGGTGGAAAAAAGCAAGTCCAAGGTTTGAAGAAGAGTTTTATGATGGTCAGGCTTCCCCAGTAGCTCAAACAATAAAGAATCTTTCTGCAATGTAGGAGACCTGGGTTTGATCACTGGGTTGGAAGGATCTCCTGGAGAAGGGAATACCAACTCCAGTATTCTTGCCTAGAGAATTCCATGGACAGAGGAGCCTTGCAAGTTATAGTCCATAGGGTTGCAAAGAATCAGACCAGACTCAGTGACTAACACTCAAAGCCTCGCCTGAACTGAGATTTCTAAACTGTAGATGGGTTACAAAATGCTCTTTAAAATGTGTGAAAAAAGTATCACGTTAAGTGTGTATGTTTATGTATAGACAAATGTATGTGAAATGTATAAAAATAAAAATATGTACATATGCATACATATATATATACATATACATAGTTCAGTTCAGTTCAGTCGCTCAGTCGTGTCCGACTCTTTGCGACCCCATGAATTGCAGCATGCCAGGCCTCCCTGTTCATCACTATCTCCCGGAGTTCACTCAGACTCACGTCTATTGAGTCTGTGATGCCATCCAGCCATCTCATCCTCGGTCGTCCCCTTCTCCTCCTGCCCCCAATCCCTCCCAGCATCAGAGTCTTTTCCAATGAGTCAACTCTTCACATGAGGTGGCCAAAGTACTGGAGTTTCAGCTTTAGCATCATTCCTTCCAAAGAAATCCCTAATTTGAATCCACAGCAGTCGGAGTTTGAGCCCTTGCTTCTTCAAACCTCCTCCTAGGTGTTCTGGATTTCTGTCACTGCCCCAAAGTTCCTGTGTATCTCACAAAGTTCTCTTTGGAGAGAAGGATTAAATTTGATAATAATAGCTGGAGTTTTTATTTTTAAGCATGGAGTGATAGGAGATTCTCTGTAGGTCTAGCATCTCATCTTGGCAGGAGTCACTGAATCAGCCTTAGCTGGGTTGCTGTATACAAACCATCCCTTTCAGCCCCACTATGCCATAAGCTTCCTTCATGCACAAACCCCATCTGTTTTGTTCACTGTTGGATCCCCAGCGCCTGGCACGGAGTAATACACCATACATATTTGTTGAATGTTGAATAAATTCACAGAACGAAGTGATCTGGTCTTGATACCTGTTTAAGTTTGAATAGCGTCACTTTCTACTCAGGAATATGTTACTTTAAAATTAAGTTTGGCCTACACAGTCTGAAAAATAAAGTTCTAGAAATCTACTTTGTTACTGACTTTTTAAAGCTGTTATAAAATCTGACAATATTTCAGCTTCCAGCTTTGCTATTGTTAGACTAATCTCCACAAAAAAGGAGAAACAAACTATTTGGTGTGCTTCTTCCCTTCAGTCATTTATATCTTCAGTATGGTTTTGATTTTTTTTATTATTTTGAAAGAAATACATTTTAAGACATTTGGGGGAGAAAAAATACTGACGAAAAAGTCATCTATGATCTCATTGTTCAGACAAGACTTCAGTTTGTTGATTTCTTTCTTAGCTTTTTAAGTAAACATTTTAATTAAATGTTAAAATGTTAAATGTCAAAATGGAGGTCATTCAGTAGTACACTTTTGAATATTCCTTTCTCTTTTAATATTAACATTATAAGATAAGCATTTCTGATGTTATTAAAATACTTTCTAAAATGCATTTTGCATTGCTATAAAATATTATGTGGAATGGACATGAAATATCTAAATTTCTGTCATGGTAACTATTTTCACTGCCTTCAACTCCTTAGATAACTCATCTTTGTGCATGAAGTTTTTGAATTGTTTTATGGATTTGCAGTTATTGGGCTAGCAGCAGTTTTCAGGGAGAATTGCTGAGTCAAAGTACACAAGCATTTTTAATACATTAGCAGATAGTAACTGCTTAACCACTTTCCCAACAGGTGGTACTGGTTCACAGCCCAGTGGAGCCCCTCCTGTTCCAACTTTGGACTCAGTGACATTTTGATGACAAAAGAGATGACATTTTAAGTAAAATGCGTAGCTTCCAATGCCAATATCCAGGGTCCTGTCCTAGACAGTAAAGGGAATAGGACCTTCTTCATGTAGTAAATATCAAAATGGTCCAGCCTGAGAAGGCAGGTGTGCAAGTGAAGTGGTGTTCCCAAGAGAGCTTGCAGCTGAGGCTCTGCCTGGTGGCAGGCTTTGCTCTGGATGTAGTGAGCTTTAGATTTCACTCCTGCTTATGTCTAGTATGACATTTTACAGCTTTTTTTTCCCCCAGTGAAAGAAGTTAAAGAGACTTTTAGATCTGAGGAATTCAAACACCCAGGGGAGAAAATTAGTCTGTCAAGCATCCATTCTGAACTGGGAGGAATTGAAATCACTCGTGTTTCTGTCTCTGCAAACATCTTTCTTTTGGGTTCTGCTCCTTCAGAATAAAGATCGACAAAGGATACGGTCTTTATAGAGAAAGCTTTGCCTTGCATGCTTTGTTGTTAACATATTGTTTGTCTTATGTTGTATCCCAGCAGTTTGTGGATTTCTCTGTGGCACACCCTGACTCTGCCCTGCTCTTTATCTCCAGGCATTATTTCCTCCCATGGCCTCTTCCCTTGGCCACCTCGAGGCTGCAGGAGGAAGAACTATTGAGGTAGTTTTTAAAAGTAATATCTACCAAAGCATTCCCATATGTACCCAGACCTTCTTTTCTCAGATAAGTTTGGTTAATATTTCCCAGGCAAAAGCAAAATAAGCTGTAGGGAGAAGGAATAGCGTTCAGTTCAGTTCAGTTCAGTCGCTCAGTCGTGTCCGACTCTTTGCGACCTCATGAATCGCAGCACGCCAGGCCTCCCTGTCCATCACCATCTCCAGGAGTTCACTCAGACTCATGTCCATCAAATCCATGATGCCATCCAGCCTTCTCATCCTCGGTCGTCCCCTTCTCCTCCTGCCCCCAATCCCTCCCAGCATCAGAGTCTTTTCCAGTGAGTCAACTCTTCTCATGAGGTGGCCAAAGTACTGGAGTTTTAGCTTTAGCATCATTCCTTCCAAAGGAATCCCAGGGCTGATCTCCTTCAGAATGGACTGGTTGGATCTCCTTGCAGTCCAAGGGACTCTCAAGAGTCTTCTCCAACACCACAGTTCAAAAGCATCAATTCTTCGGCGCTCAGCCTTCACAGTCCAACTCTCACATCCATACATGACCACAGGAAAAACCATAGCCTTGACTAGTTGCAAAAAGAGCCTTTCTNCACACTTCAAAAGCATCAATTCTTCGGCGATCAGCCTTCTTCACAGTCCAACTCTCACATCCATACATGACCACAGGAAAAACCATAGCCTTGACTAGACGGACCTTAGTTGGCAAAGTAATGTCTCTGCTTTTGAAAATGCTATCTAGGTTGGACATAACTTTTCTTCCAAGGGGTAAGCGTCTTCTAATTTCATGGCTGCAGTCACCATCTGCAGTGATTTTGGAGCCCCCCAAAATAAAGTCTGACACTGTTTCCACTGTTTCCCCATCTATTTCCCTGGTTCCAGCCAGCGGTAAAGAATCTGTCCGCACTACAGGAGAAACAAGAAAAGTGGGTTCGATTCCTGGGTTGGGAAGATCCCCTGGAGGAGGAAATGGCAGCCCACTCCAGTATTCTTGCCTGGGAAATCCTATGGACAGAGGAGCCTGGCGGGCTACTGTGATAGAGTTGAAAAGAGCTGGACACAACTTAAGCTACTGAGAACACACGGCATGCACGTACACATATATATGGCAAGGAGCTTACAGCGTGGCTGATGTAACAAATGATCATGAATAGTTGAATATCCATAACACTGTGGTGATGCTATTTATTTGTAGCCATCTTTGAGAGCATTATTTACACTAAATAGAACAAAACAAATGTGGTCTGAAGATCACAAGAACTTTAGAAGATTGAAAGGTCTAGTTTTAAAATGAGTTACTTGTTAATCCAAACAAATGACATTCTTCAACGTCTAAGTATTTTCTTTTATGATTGAAGATCTGCTGAGAAGATTCTTGGAGGGGACTATGCCCAGTGTCAGATGACCAGAAATGCACAAATGACTATGTTTTCAAAGGACAAGTCAAAATGAGGGCGGAGAAGCAAGTTGTGGGGAAAAGTTAGCATAGGAACATTCCAGAAGTTGTAGTGGGTTGACTTTGACATCCATCTCCAGCATACTTTTATGCTCTAACATGAATCAATGTTTTTTAAGCTCTCAGGGAGTTGGGATGGTTAACACTAGGAGCCAGTCTGGGTTCCATAAGAATTCCTCATGTCAAACTAACCCAATATAATTTCCACCCAATAGTTCAGTAGGCAAAACAATTCTAGATTTGAGAAACGCATATGAGGAAAAAGTTTGGTTTAATAGCTTGTTTTTTCTAAGTTATTTTGCAAAATTTTCAAATTTCCTTTATTTTCAAAAATTGCATAGCTACACTAGAAATGGCAGTTTTATTTGCCAGTAGTAATGTAGCATGTAATTTTGTTATTAATCTCTCTCTCACTCTCTTTCATTTTAGTGATTTACATTCTAAATAAAATGCGTAAGATAAATGGTAAAGTGTTTTCAGTAAATAAAATACCCATTTTTGCTTTGTAATAAATTAACAAATTCCAAATCTGCCTTTGAAGACTAAAAGACAGGATAAATCTGTTTAAAATGAATATGTGGCGGTATCTACATCTGGTAAAACAGTATATGACCCTATGAAACACTGAGTTTATTTATGTTTTGAAAGTGAAAATCTCCCATCAAGATATGGAGTTAAATAATGCATGTCAATCAATGATAAATAAAGTTATGTACAGAGGTATTGTCTGCCTGGTGTGTTAGTGAGTCATAATGCTACACATGTGACTTATGAATGAATTCATTTGGTAAGATTTTTAAATTAGTCTTTATTTTGGAATAATCTCAAACTTGGAAAAACATCCAAAATATAATAAAGGAACTTTTTTCCCACTACCATCTGAGAATATCAACATATTGCCCCATAACCCTATAACATTTTGGGTCAATAAACAAGAACATTATCCTACATAAGTATAGAATAAGCATTATATTTAAAAGTTAAGATGAAAGATATAATGGATAAGTTGCAGAATAATGCCAGACAATGCTTTCTTGTTACTCCATGCTGCAAATACTATATTATCTTTATTATTGTTATTATTATTAACAATAATCATTTTATAAATGTTTCTGTACATATATATTTGTAATTCTTTTTTTATTATATTTTTGTTAACATTATCTATTTCAAATGTCTTTCTGTTGTACTAAACTCATGTGGTCTACAAAGCATTTATTAACTGAATATTGATTGCTTGGATTATACTGCCATGGACACACTATTTCCAACACATGTATGACTTTGCTAATAAAATGTCAACATTTAAACACACAAACAAATCAGTGTTACTTATATTTACATAATAATGTGATCCATAAAGGAAAGTCATATTTTAGACTTTGCACATGAATTGAAATACATTTGCTATCCTATTAACAGCATTACCTAATTTTTTAAACTTTTAATTTTATATTGGAGTATAGCCAATTAACCAACTTGTGATAGTTTCAGGTGGACAGCAAAGGGACTTAGCCATACATATACATGTATCCATTCTCCCCCAAAATCCCTTCCCATCCCGATTGCCACATAACACTCAGCAGATTTCCCTGTGCTATACAGTAAGACCTTGTTAGTTATCCATTTTAAATACAGCAGTGTGTACCTGTCGATCCCAAACTCCCTAATCACCCTTCTCCCATCCTTACCCCTGGCAACCAACCGTAAGTTAATTTTCTAAATCTGTGAGTCTGTTTCTGTTCTGTAAATAAGTTCATTTATATCATTTCTTTTTAGATTTTGCATACAAGGGATGTCATACACTATTTTTCCTTCTCTGTATGACTTACTTTACCCAGTATGACAGTCTCTAGGTCCATCCACGTTGCTGCAAATGGCATTATCTCATTCTTTTAAATGGCTAAGTAATATTTCACTGTATGTATGTACCCATCTTCTTTATTTAACAGCATTATTTTAAATGACACATATTACTCCATGAAAGGAAATATCTTATTGTTGGATATTTCAATTATTTGCATTTTTGCTTTAAAAAACCCTTTATAATTATTGCCTTAATTTAAATTCCAAAAAGTAAAAGTTCTGAGTTAGGATATACCAGATTAAATTTCCAAAAATGTGATACCAATGTATACTCCCACCAACTAGTGTAAAAGTGACCATTTCCCTACTAGCTAATGTTGTCACACTTTTAAATTTTTGCTAAATCTGAGCAAAAAATTTATACAGCTGGTTGTTGGTTGTATTTGAATGTGTATATCTTGATTGCTAGTGTAGTTGGGTATTTTTTGTATGTTTATTGGTCAATTTTAATTATTTTTTATTCTGTGAAATGTAAACTCCTTCACCTTATCCATTTTTGGTCATAGTTTAAATATTTTTATTTTGTGTGATAGCTATTAAGGTTATGAAATTACATTTTAGAAATACACTCTGAAGAGGTTATGCATTAAGTGACAGGACGTCTGAACTTATAAATAAAATAACCCTGTTATGTGGTAGAGACTGATGATGCAAGAATGGCTGTGAGATGACAGTCAGTGAAGGACTAGGGCTTCATAACAGGGTCCTCACCATTTGTATGGACATATCAATATCCACTGCAAGTAAATATCCACTCTGAGAGTCCTTGCACCAATAATTTTACAAGTCACAAAGGATGGATTTAAAAAGGCTGAAAAGAGACTTTTGGTATCAAAGATTTAAGCATGTATCAAAACATCAAATTATATATTTAAAATCTGCAGCTTTCTCTGTAATAGCCCCAAACTGGAAGGAGCCCCAATGTCTGTTAACAGCTAAATAGATGAACAAGTACTGGTATATCCAAACAGTAGAATACTACTCAACAACAGAAATAATAAACTATTCACATAAATACTGTTTTTGAACCTGAAAATAATTATGAAGCATGAAGAAAACCAGATTTTTTTTTAAAAGCAAACGTTATGATTCCAGTCATGGAAAATTCTAGCAAGTTTAAATGAGTTTATTGTCAAAGAAAGTAAGTCAGTGGATTCCCAGAGGGCTGGTGAGGGCAGGATGAGATTATAAAAGGACACAGCATGAACATAGGGGCAATGGATGTGTTCGTTAGAATGGCTACAATGGTTTCATGGATTTATATGTACCTCACACAGAGTTGGACATGACTGAAGTGACTTAGCAGCAGCAGCAGCATACAAATCCAATTGTACACTTTAATTATGTGCAGTCTATGGCATGTCAGATGTCAATAGAACTTTTAAAAAATGATTCAGTAAAAGTTTCTATCTATATTTTTTCCAGAAACCAGAGGCTTTGGCAAGCTTATAATTACTTGACCTTCTGTCTCTCCATGCCTTTGGAAGAGCAGCCGTCTTTAGTAGCTGGCCACATTGGCAAGCAGTAAAAATCATCTCTATCTGAATCAACAAAACTCTGGCTGCATGATAAAAGACTATAGGATTTCTCTCTCCTCTATCTTCATTTTCTTGACTGTGCAGCAATAGCCTTAAGGTGAACAGTCTGGAGGCTGTGGAAGCAAACAAACCCTTATTTGCTCTGACAATGACCTCAGTTCCAGGAAGAGTCCTAGTATGGGGTGTACACACTCATCTCTTATAGATTTAGTCACTGAGACATCTGTGGATGCACTTTCAGAAAAGGCACCTTCTCTCTAACTCAGGGTGGCTCAGAGGTTAAAGCGTCTGCCTCCAGTGCGGGAGACCCGGGTTCGATCCCTGGGTCGGGAAGATCCCCTGGAGAAGGAAATGGCAATCCACTCCAGTATTCTTGCCTGGAGAATCCCACGGACGGAGAATCCTAGTAGGTTACAGTCCACGGGATCGCAAAGAGTCAGACACGACTGAGCGACTTCACCTCACCTCACCTCTAACTCAGGGCAGTCAGCTCTAGACTCTGTTAATCATATGCAGTGTCTCTGCACCAATTATGGTTTCAGCCTGGCCCCTGTCAACTTACCACAAGTGATTCTAGCAAACCAAATTCTGGACATCAGGGTGCATGCTCCTTTGCAGTACTCGGGAACAGCTCTCCTCCTGTATGCTGGGTGTTATGTGACATCCCCTGGGGAAAAGAGAATCAATTCATCCTTCTCCTGAAAGCACTAGAGATTGTCACAGCTTCCCCCTCCACAGGGCGACCTCTGGACCCTCAAAAAACTGTGGCATCCAGAACACAAAATAGTACCACAGAGCCCTGTAATCTTTTCTAGGTGGAGTTTGTCAGCTACTCAAATTAGATTGAAACTGGAAGAACATAGTTTTTTGCACGTTGCCAGCAATATCCAGTCTGGGTCTTATTTTCCAAAATGGGGTCAGAACCATGTCGTAACTAGTCAGAAAGAAGGAACGAGCTGTTCCTAAGAGGTAGGTTAGGTATATTAGATGCATTTTTTACTTTTGATATTTTCAAATTACGGGACATAACCCCATCATAAGTCAAGAGAGATCTGTGTAGTTACTGATCTTTATCAGAGGAGCAAAGACAATATAATGGCGTAAAGACAGTCTTTTCAACAAACAGTGCTGGGACAGCTGGAACACATTTTTTCATGTGCAAAATAATAAACAGGCACAGACCCCTCACAAAAATTAACTCAAAATGGATCACAGGCTTACATGTAAAATGCAGAACTATAAAATCCCTGGAAGGTAAAATAGGTGGATATGTAGGTTGACCTTGGGTTTGATAATAAATCTGTACATCCAGCATGATCCATGAAAGAACTGATTAGCTGGACATATGAGGTTTTCAAACTTGCACCTCCATATCTTCAGGCATTCTCCTTGCCTACCTGGCATCTCATTTTCTCTGATCCTCATCTTTTCTGGGTTTCCCAGGTGGCACAGTGGTAAAGAATCTGCCTGCAATGCAGGAGACATGGATTCAATCCCTGAGACAGGAAGATCCCCTGGAATTGGAAATAGAAACTCACTCCAGTATTTCTGCCTGGAAAACTTCATGGACAGAGGACCCTGGTGGGTTACAGTCCATGGGGTTACAGAGAGTCAGACATGACTGAGCCACTGAGCATGCACACACATATTTTCTAGGATCCACAACCCATTAGTGCATTACCTTCTTGCCAATTACCTAAGCACCAATGTTCATATACTGGATGAACTATAATGACAAATCTATCCAACTTCCCTATTTTCAAATTCAGACCTCGGGTCCTACAAGGACATTAACTCTAATGATAAGAGTGACCCTCTTGGCAGTCCTCTCTCTCATGCCCAACTCTTTGCTGTCCTTTCATACTCAGGGGTAATAATTCAAGGATTCAAAGTCTCTACTAACCCTTCTATCTCTATACTTTTCCTTTTACTATCAGGAGGAGACCCTATAATTTCCCTGAAAGCATGAAGTATTGTCATAATATTATTATATTATTATCCCTCTTATTATTATCATACCCATGACTTTCTCTTCCTTTTTCCTTGCATCTAGATCACACTAGCAATGTCACATCTTTGGCATAACTCTAATTTTTCCATCTGTACTTTAAAATCCAGTCCTTTCCTCTTCATGGCAATTTATCTGCTTTCTTTCCCCCTTATATTCAGTTCCTCTTTCTCTGTTGGCATCAATCCTATGTGAACATTTTAGGGAAAAAAAAAAAAAAGATCTGTTGCTGTCACATTGGCTCAGCAGTAAAGAATTCGCCTGCAATGCAGCAGACCTCAGTTCAATCCCTGGGTCCAGAAGATCCCCTGGAGAAGGAAATGGCAACCCACTCCAGTATTCTTGCCTAGAGAATCCCATGGACAGAGGAGCTGGTAGGCTACAGTCCCTAGGGTTGCAAAGAGTTGGACACAACTTAGTAACTAAACAACAACAATCTTGATATTGGTGCATACTAATTATCTTAAATCTATCACTTCCTATTTATTCTTTAATCTATTAAAATGGATTGAAGAATATAAAATTTCTTTTTATATTTATAAAAATAAATAAAAAATTATTAATTTACAATAAAAAGTATTTTTATTGTCCATCTGACCTAATTCTGGCAGGGATGCACCACAAGGGCAAGGGTTTGGGTCTTTTGGTTCTGATGTAGCCCAAGCCCGAAAGAGCATAAAAGAGCTCTTTTCTTTCAAGAAACTCCATTTCTGAGGACATAATAGACCCTCAACAAATATTTTTTGAGCAAGCAAATGGATGGTGGATCCCAAGCTAGACTCCCCACTGAGAGTGGGGAGAAGAAACAGAACTGTGTTAAATTTCCCTTGAGGTGACAACAGTACCCACACCACAGGCCCGTGCACATTTCAGTCTTGATCACGTTTGCTTATCTTACCCACCTGACCGTTTCTATAACCTACCTATTGAAACATTTTCTTGTCCTGAATTTTCCTGACCTTGCACTCTGCGCTTTTCCCCTCTAATTTTTGAGTCTTTTCATGGTTATTTGCAAAGTCTTTTATTAATTTGTTGAAGTCAACTTCTAAATGTTAACACCTTCTCTTGTTTTCACACATTATGCAGACTCCCTGGTTATGCATGTGCATTTTCTGGCATCGGTTTTATCTAAATATAGACTGGTTCCAAATAGGAAAGGAGTACGTCAATGCTGTTTATTGTCACCCTGCTTATTTAACTTATATGCAGAGTACATTATGAGAAACGCTGGGCTGGAAGAAGCACAAGCTGGAATCAAGATTGCCGGGAGAAATATCAAGAACCTCAGATATGCAGATGACAGCACCCTTATGGCAGAAAGTGAAGAGGAACTCAAAAGCCTCTTGATGAAAGTGAAAGAGGAGAGTGAAAAAGTTGGCTTAAAGCTCAACATTCAGAAAACGAAGATCATGGCATCCGGTCCCATCACTTCATGGGAAATAGATGGGGAAACAGTGGAAACAGTGTCAGACTTTATTTTGGGGGGCTCCAAAATCACTGCAGATGGTGATTGCAGCCATGAAATTAAAAGATGCTTACTCCTTGGAAGAAAAGTTATGACCAACTTAGACAGCATATTGTAAAGCAGAGACATTACTTTGTCAACCAAGGTCTGTCTAGTCAAGGCTATGGTTTTTCCAGTGGTCATGTATGGATGTGAGAGTTGGACTGTGAAGAAACCTGAGTGCCGAAGAATTGATGCCTTTGAACTGTGGTGTTGGAGAAGATTCCTGAGAGTCCCTTGGGTTGCAAGGAGATCCAACCAGTCCATTCTGAAGGAAATCAGCCCTGGGATTTCTTTGGAGGGAATGATGCTAAAGCTGAAACTCCAATACTTTGGCCACCTCATGTGAAGAGTTGACTCATTGGAAAAGACTCTGATGCTGGGAGAGATTGGGGGCAGGAGGAGAAGGGGACGACCGAGGATGGGATGGCTGGATGGCATCACTGACTCGATGGACATGAGTCTGAGTGAACTCCGGGAGATGGTGATGGACAGGGAGGCCTGGCGTGCTGCCATTCATGGGGTTGCAAAGAGTCGGACACGACTGAGTGACTGAACTGAACTGAGACCATTCTCAAATCTAGAGTCCAGTTCTTGAACCTGAAATTTCATCTATATAGATCACTCTCGCCTTTTCACCTCGAACGGACTCCAGAATTAGATCCTGCTCATTTGTGCTGTGTCTCTATCTTACTTCCCCAAATCATAAATCATTGTGATATCCTTACTATTTCTTCATCTCTTTTTCTCTTTCCTAATCATTTTTCTTATCCAGTCAATTCAACTCTGCAATATTTTCAGAATGACAATAAGAGCAATAGGTATGTGAATACTTTTTTACTCACTAATGATCTTAAATTTACCCATTATTGTAGAAATTATTATGCTGTAGTATAATTGTTCATTGGTCCCTTTCACTCAAGAAAGTGTAAATTCCTTAGTGGTAAGATTGTTCTCTTTTATATTCCCAGCTTCTCACACCTGGTCCGGAAGTTGTGTAGTTAAAAACATTTGTTGGAAGGATAAGAGATTCTAGATAAATTATTCAGTTCAGTTCAGTTGTTCAGTCGTGTCCAACTCCCATGCACGGCAATAGAGATTAGAAAACCCCCACTCACCCCCAGCCCCCAGCTCACTGCAACTCGAGGAAGAGCCCGGCAGCAACAGAGGTCCAGCACAGTCGAAAATAAATAAATATAGGCATACGTATCATTTGAATATAATCTATTAGTATAATAAATTCATTATACCGGTTGTTAAAAAGTTCACATAGAATCCTCAAACAAATAGTACTACAACTAAACATGGAACTCTTCCCTTGCAAAAACATCTACTGTGAACATTAGCAGGCTGCTGACAGGCAGAAAAGCATTTTTAGAAGTAGGGAAGTTTCCCTAAGGAGAGACTTGCTTTGCCAAGTAATGATTATTGGCAGTCTGTCAGAAATGTAAACAATCTGAGATAGTCAAAATATAGCTTGGTCAAATTGATCTTAATATGCTGACCCTAGAGTTTTTAAATACTCTGATGGCAGTCGTTAAGTTTAAGAAAAAAATTTAACACAATTAAGGGTGTGAAACAAAATCGTGACCCCCTACGCATTCTATTTTTCAGGACATCTTCTAAGTGAGTAGATTTAAATTTTTAGAGCACCTTCAGGTTTGCAGAAAATTGAACAGGAAGTAGAATTCCCATGTAGCATAATGGAAACAAATTATCTGAAGCGGTGGATAAGTGGAGGGTAGTTCACTGTTTCCCAGAGGAAATGATTTTTAAGCTGGGTTCTGAGAGGATGGGGTTTTGCCAGAACGAAAGAGTCATCCGTCTCTTCTACTCTGACAATTCCAGAAACCATTAATACTATGTTTCACACACACCGCGACTTTTATATCCACACCCCTTCTGTATATCCTTGATGCAATCTGGGATTATAGTGACTGTAACCTGGACACATGACAAATTGAAACAAGAGAGCAGGATTTAAAAGTCTTGCAGTACATATGCAAATCATGATGTTATTGGCCCAATCTGCATGTACTTTAACTTGTTTTTCTGTTGCTGATGATATATTTGTGACAAATACAGCTGGGATCCTTTAAGGATGTCAGAGATTATAAAAGAAAGTCATCTGTCACACAAAGAGGCTAAGCATATGACCTTCAGCCCTATGCCAGAATAAACTGTTAAATGGCTTAAGGGTTGTTTGTTCAAACACAAATATATGTACAATATATGTCCAAAAATATTCCTGATTTTTCCTCTAGTCAACTTCTTACAAATTTACAAAAGTCTACAATTTCTCACAAAATTAATCCAATAAATCATGATAGACTATTTTAAGTATTTTTATTAATTTCCATGCCCCTTTAGTATGCTTTGAGTATCTATAATTATAAATGTGAATTGGGTTAAAAAAAAACTCATAAATATATGTTGGATGAAAACATAAATACAAGATTTATAATCCAGAGAATAAGAAATGGAAAAGTAAATATCGCATTGTGATTTTAACTTTTTTTTTTTTTAACATATTTCCTCCAATTCCTTATTCATACCATCTAACTTGGACCATATAGTCTGGATCATTGCAAATAACTCTGAAAACATGAGGGTGGGGGTCTTAGCATTGACTTATTACTTGAGGTAATTGAAGTAAATAACTCTCTGGGTTATTGGGCACAGCAATCTCATGGACAAATTTGCAGGTGATGGACATGGCTTTAATTGGCTATTTGCCTCAGATCTGGAAGATTCAACCTTTAGTCATGCTTTAAATAAAAAGAAATACAGAGTGGCTCCAGTCATTTCCTGTACTTAAAACATTTGGCAAAACTGAGTTCCAGGTTTGTTAAAGCTGGCCTGTTCTATTTTGGCAGCTTCTTTTGTCCTTAGGGTACGTTGTAACATCTGCTATTCCATAGGGCATATGCTAATCACGAGATGGCTTGCTTTATTATTGGCTTTTTCAATCCTTAAACATAAGGGAAAATAAAACTTACAAAAGCCTTCTAGGGTAATGATATGGTAAAATTAATTTATTTGTAGACAAGGTAGGGAAAAATTTTTTTTCTTCATTTAAGTCTAAAATGTATGAATTGAACATCTACAAAATAAAATTTCTTTTTTTCATGCAAAAAAAAAACCTTTAATAAAATGAAGAAACACATTTTCTGAATTACATTATTGAAGACAGTTTGTGATGACTGTCAAAAGTAGAAGATGCTATTCCAAAATATGTCCCTTTGTCATAGTGATTGTTTTGATATGAAGGTAAATAAGAAGTAGACATAAGAAAAGCTCTCTGCTCTCTCATTATTTGCCCAAGATCAGGATATAAATTTGTGTAGGTGTCTCCTCTCTCCTTTCTACCAGGAAGACCAGATGATAATTACCTGAGACAATGCTAGACCTGTGTCAGCCCAGAGGCAGCACTAGAAGAATCTATACAACAAACATTGTTAAAAGTAGCTCTGATCTACTGTCAAGTTCCCCTATATATTAAGTCCCCTACATATGAACTTAGCAAACTTTCAAAGATGCGAATGTTCATTGACCTGTCCAATCCGGTAAGTTAGTTCACGTATCTGGTGTACATTGTTATGTGCGTGAGTCCTCTACAAGTTGTTGTGCTTTTCTGTACTTTACTGTATAGTCCTATATAGAGTGCAGTAATACAGTATCTTTATTTCAAGCCCAGGATGTCCGGAAGCAAGGGTAAAAGCAGTGATTATGTGGCTAGTACAGCTATGGTTTTCAAGGTACTGTACCGTAAGAGTAAAAATGTTTTCCTTATTTTCTGTGTTTGTTGTGTATTATTTATGTGAAAAGTATTATAGACCTATTACAGTACAGTGTTATATAGCTGATTATGTTAGTTGGGTATCTAGGCTAACTTTATTGGACTTAAGAACAAATTGGACTCACAAGTATGCTCTCAAAATGGAACTTGTTCCTATGGAGGGGACTTCCTGTGTTTGCCTTCCCAGAATTCACTTCCCTTAGAAGCTCAAAGCGGGGCTTCCCTGGTAGCTCAATTGGTACAGAATCTGCCCGCAATGCAGAAGACCCCAGTTCCAGTCCTGAGTCAGGAAGATCCCCTGAAGAAGAGATAGGCTATCCACTCCAGTATTCTTGGGCTTCCATGGTGGCTCAGATGTAAAGAATCTACCTGCAGTACAGGAGACCTGGCTTTGGTCTCTGGGTTGGGAAGATCTCCTGGAGGAGGAAATGGTAACCCACTTCAGTATTCTTGCCTGGACAATCCTCATGGATAGAGGAGCCTGCCGGGCTACAGTTCAGGGGTTGCAAAGAGTTGGACATGACTAAGCACAGCCCAGAAGCTCAAAGTCTTTCTTCTGGTTTGTCATTTCTCTATAACATCGTTCTTTTTTTTTTTTTTTTTTTAAGATGCTATATAAACCCAAATTCTAACCACCTTTTAAAGTTACTCATCCCTGGGTGTTTCCGTTTGTATGTGCAATAAACATGTTCATAAACTTCTGCTTGTTTTTTTCTTGTTAGTTTTTTATCAATGTGACTTACAGAGCCCTAGCCAGATAACCTAAAATGGGTAGAAGGAAAAGACATGTTTGCTTCCCCTACAACCTGAACTCCCCTACAACCTTGATATGCTCTGAGTATTGGTTCTTAATGGGGCTTCCCAAGTGGCACAGTGGTGAAGAATCTGCCTGCCAATGCAAGAGACACGAGTTTAATCCCTGGGACAGGAAGATCCCCTGGAGTAGGAAATGGCAACCCATACCAATATTCTTGCCTAGGAAATCCCATAGACAGAGCAGCCTTGTGGACTACAGTCCATGGGATCACAAAGAGTTGGACACACATGCACACACACACACATCAGTTTGTAAGAAATTTCTTCCCAGATTTGGGCACTTCTTTTCTCTCTAGCTAGGAAGAATACGTCCCATGAGCCACAGAAGACCTTGTGCAGCTATTTCTGTGATTACAAAACAGCTATTCTAGTGTTAACGAACTACATGTTGAAGAGAAATTGCAAGCTACTCCCTTGCTAACAAAGAGTCTTGGGTTTTAGAAAGCAACTTCTCTCATAGTCCAAGGAACAAGGAGATGTTCTTTAGCGCAGGCATCCTACAGCTCTGGCATGTGCATAGGTGTCTGTACTTTAATATGAGTTAAACTTCATATAAGTAGAATTTCAGATGCATAGTTTCCTAAGGGATCATTTATGCCTGTATATAAACAGCTATTTTTGAAACAAATTTCATTTTTGAAAACAGTTTCAGCTTTAGGGAAAGATCATGACAGTACTGAGAGTTTCCCTATAGCTTGCATCCAGTTTGCGCTATTATTAACATCTTAAGTTACTAGCGTACATTTGTTACAGTTAATGTACCAATGCTATCTATTACTGTTAGTTTAGGGTTTGCTTTTAGATATTTATTGATGCATTCCACTTTAAAGTCTTTATTGAATTTGTTACAATATTGCTTCTCTTTTATGTTTTAGGTTTTTGGTTAGGAGGTATATAGGATCTTAGCTCCCTGACCAGGAATCAAAGCTGCACCCCCTGCATTACAAGTGCAGAGTCTTAACCACTGGAGTGCCAGGGAAGTCCCACCTATTACTATTAATAAAGTCTAAATGTTATGCATATTGTCTTAGTTTTTAATCTAAGGTGGTTTTTTGTTTACCAAAGTCTGTCCAAGATACTCCACTGCATTTGGTTGTCAATATCTCTTTAGCCTCCTCTTGGCTGTGATAGTTTCTCAGACGTTCCTTGTTTTTGATGACCTTAGGAGTTTCTGGGAAGGCTGGTCAGGTTTGTTTGGGATTTTTTTTTTGCATATTTTTTCCATTAACCACTCTCTTAAGAACTTACTCTTGCCATAGCCAGTGGGTACATTTCCCTCAGTGTAAGTTTAGGGATGTAGCAGGGTTGGCAATAATTTCCTTGAGGTGAACTCAATGTGCCCATTGCCAGATCTCATTTGCAAGAAACCTCAAGAAGCCTCTTTGTGTATAAGGGCTTCCCTGGTGGCTCAGATAGTAAAGCGTGTGCCTGTAATGTGGGAGACCCAGGTTCAATTCCTGGGTCAGGAAGATCCCCTGCTGAAGGAAATGGCAACCCACTCCAGTATTCTTGCCTGGAGAATTCCATGGATTGAGGAGCCTGGTAGGTTACAATCCATGGGGTCGCAAAGTGTAGAACATGACTGAGTGACTTCACTTTGCTTCACTTCTTTGGGATAAAAGATTAGATTTTCTTCCAGAATTCCTGCTGTATGAAACAGAGATTTTATCCTGTTTCAAATTCCTAAAAGATCCTCACATTTTTAGGGGCCTTCTTTTTAAAATACATTTTGTGCAGTGTCCTTGTAAACTGTGAAGGTACTTCTATGATGATCTAAGTGGCTATTGAGGCAATCATGGGTTTTTCAGTTGATAACACTCAGGTATTGTTGTTGTTTAGTCACTAAGCCATGTCTGACCTTTTGCAACCCCATGGATGGTAGCCTGCCAGGCTCCTCTGTTCATGGAATTTTCCAAGCAAGAATGCTAGAGTGAGTTGCCCTTTCCTTCTCCAGGGGATCTTCCTGACTGAAGGATTGAACTCATGTCTCCTGTGCCTCCTGTATTGGCAGGCATATTCTTCACCACTGAGCCACCTGGGAAGCCCTTTAGTATATTACACCAAAGTTTGCAGCCATCTTTTATTCTAAGATATCTGAATTTATGTGTTAAAGAAGGATGCATATATTTGTAGATTTCTGAGACTTGAAGTCTTTTGCTCAGGGACCATGCTGGGTCATTCTAACTCTTTCTCATATATTTAACAAGAAATGTGTTTCTCTTTTTAAGGACCCACCTAAGGAGTCTGTGGGCAGTTTTCTTTTCATCAATTATACAATTGCCCCTCTGCCTCTTAAGAAAGTAATAATGACTCAAAACACTTATTTTTCTGGAGTGGAGAGCCGGGGAATTCTTCAAAGTAGGTTCACTATGGGATCTGTCACCAACCCTTCCCACTCCCCACGGAATTTTTCACCTTCAAGCAGAGGCAGAAGCTTTGTGGATAAAACCTAAATACACATAGAACATTACATTTATAAATCTGTAATGAGAAATGAATGAGCACATGAAGCCCATGGGCCAATTTCTTTCTTTCAGCATCATAAATATACTATCCTGTGCATTGGTCATAGCAAACACCCTCTTCCAACAACACAAGAGAAGACTCAACACATGGACATCACCAGATGGTCAACATGGAAATCAGATTGATTATATTCTTTGCAGCCAAAGATGGAGAAGCTCTATAAAGTCAACAAAAACAAGACCAGGAGCTGACTGTGGCTCAGATGATGAACTCCTTGTTACCAAATTCAGACTTAAATTGAAGAAAGTAGGGAAAACTGCTAGACTATTCAGGTATGACCTCAATCAAATCCCTTATGATTATACAGTGGAAGTGAGAAATAGATTTAAGGGCCTAGATCTGATAGAGTGCCTGATGAACTATGGAATGAGGTTCGTGACATTGTATAGGAGACAGGGATCAAGACCATCCCCATGGAAAAGAAATGCAAAAAAGCAAAATGGCTGTCTGGGGAGGCCTTACAAATAGCTGTGAAAAGAAGAGAGGTGAAAATTCTTTGCAGCCAAAGATGGAGAAGCTCTATACAGTCAGCAAAAACAAGACCAGGAGATGACTGTGGCTCAGATCATGAACTCCTTATTACTAAATTCAGACTCAAATTGAAGAAAGTAGGGAAAACCATTAGACCATTCAGGTATGACCTAAATCAAATCCCTTATGATTATACAGTGGAAGTGAGAAATAGATTTAAGGGCCTAGATCTGATAGATAGAGTGCCTGTTGAACTATGGAATGAGGTTTGTGACATTGTACAGGAGACAGGGATCAAGACCATCCCCATGGAAAAGAAATGCAAAAAAGCAAAATAGCTGTCTGGGGAGGCCTTACTAATAGCTGTGAAAAGAAGAGAAGCGAAAAGCCAAGGTGAAAAGGAAAGATATAAACATCTGGATGCAGCGTTCCAAAGAATAGCAAGAAGAGATAAGAAAGCCTTCTTCAGTGATCAATGCAAAGAAATAGAGGAAAACAGCAGAATGGAAAAGACTAGAGATCGCTTCAAGAAAATTAGAGATACCAAGGGAACATTTCATGCAAAGATGGGCTCGATAAAGGACAGAAATGGTATGGACCTAACAGAAGCAGAAGATATTAAGAGGTGGCAAGAATACATGGAAGAACTGTACAAAAAAGATCTTCATGACCCAGATAATCACAATGATGTGATCACTAATCTAGAGCCAGACATCCTGGAATGTGAAGTCAAGTGGGCCTTAGAAAGCATCACTATGAACAAAGGTAGTGGAGCTGATGGAATTCCAGTTGAGCTGTTTCAAATCCTGAAAGATGATGCTGTTAAAGTGCTTTACTCAATATGCCAGCAAATTCAGAAAACTCAGCAGTGGCCACAGGACTGGAAAAGGTCAGTTTTCATTCCGATTCCAAAGAAAGGCAATGCCAAACAATGGTCAAACTATAGCACAGTTAATTGCACTCGTCTCACATGCTAGTAAAGTAATGCTCAAAATTCTCCAAGCCAGGCTTCAGCAATCAGCAAATTCAGAAAACTCAGCAGTGGCCACAGGACTGGAAAAGGTCAGTTTTCATTCCGATTCCAAAGAAAGGCAATGCCAAACAATGGTCAAACTATAGCACAGTTAATTGCACTCGTCTCACATGCTAGTAAAGTAATGCTCAAAATTCTCCAAGCCAGGCTTCAGCAATACGTGAACCGTGAACTCCCTGATGCTCAAGCTGGTTTCAGAAAAGGCAGAAGAACCAGAGATCAAATTGCCAACATCTGGTGGATCATGGAAAAAGCAAGAGAGTTCCAAAAAAACATCTATTTCTGCTTTATTGACAACACCAAAGCCATTGACTGTGGATCACAATAAACTGTGGAAAATACTGAAAGAGATGTGGATACCAGAGCATCTGACCTGCCTCTTGAGAAACATGTATACAGGTCAGGAAGCAAGAGTTAGAACTGGACATGGAACAACAGACTGGTTCCAAATAGGAAAAGGAGTACATCAAGTCTATGTATTGTCACCCTGCTTATTTAACTTATATGCAGAGTACATCATGAGAAACGCTGGGCTGGAAGAGCCACAAGCTTGTATCAAGATTGCCAGGAAAAATATCAATAACCTCAGATATGCAGATGACCCCACCCTTATGGCAGAAAGTGAAGAGGAACTAAAGAGCCTCTTGATGAAAGTGAAAGAAGAGAGTGAAAAAGTTGGCCTTAAGCTCAACATTCAGAAAATGAAGATCATGGCATCTGGTCCCATCACTTCATGGGAAATAGATGGGGAAACAGTGGAAACAATATCACTGCAGATGTTGATTGCAGCCATGAAGTTAAAGACACTTACTCCTTGGAAGGAAAGTTATGACCAATGTAGATAGCATATGAAAAAGCAGAGATATTACTTTGCCAACAAAGGTCCGTTTAGTCAAGGCTATGGTTTTTCCAATAGTCATGTATGGATGTGAGAGTTGGATTATGAAGAAACTTGAGTGCTAAAGAATTGATGCTTTTAAACTGTGGTGCTGGAGAAGACACTTGCAAGTCCCTTGGATTGCAAGGAGATCCAACCAGTCCCATTCTGAAGGAGATCAGTCCTGGGTGTTCATTGGAAGGACTGATGCTGAGTCTGAAACTCCAATACTTTGGCCACCTGATGCGAAGAGTTGATTCATTGGAAAAGACCCTGATGCTGGGAGGGATTGGGGGTAGGAGAAGGGGACAACAGAGGATGAGTTGGCTGGATGGCATCACCTACTCCATGCACATGAGTGTGGGTGAACTCCGGGAGTTGGTGATACACAGGGAGGCCTGGCGTGCTGCGATTCATGGGGTCACAAAGAGTTGGACACGACTGAGTGACTGAACTGAAGTATGAGAGTTGTTGCTAAAGGACATCAGAGTTTTTGATGACTGTATAAAAGAATGAAATATTGGTATTGATTTCAGTGCATATTAAAATTTTGGGGTTTTGATTGGTAAATAGGTTATGTGCCAAGAATCAACATTGCTAATATTATAAAATGATAATATCAGTGGATTAGAAAAGTCTTGACAGCATCAGATTAATTGGTGATTTTTATGAATATGCCCTTTCAACAGTCAACCTTCTTCAGTGGTTGAGTATTTTCCATTTTGTATGGGTCAGTCTACTAGTTATTTTTTATCAGACAATGGGGAAATAATGGTTTGTAGCTAGGAGAATGCATTACACCTTCAACTCTCTCCTCCATTTATGATTATTTGAAATTGATGGGAATTGGGGAGAATGAAAATAAAGACTCGAAATAATCCTTGAGAGAATTAGAGACCTCAAGAAAGGAAGCTGCCAGATTCATCCAATGATAGAAACAGTTACATAAATGGTAATTTCCCATCTAATAAAATCTAAGGTTATTTGTCTGAGATTAACTGTACTCAAAAGGTGATATGTCCCTAATTTGCATGTCAAGTCTCATCATATGCTTTAGGTAAATTGAAAATGATGTTGTAGGGCCTTGGGAGTGGGAATCCTACATTATCTCTGTGCATTCTCTCTCTGAATCTCCATGATTCACCATAAGTTTGTATTTGTTTCATATTTATTGAATTAATGAATGAATTATAATTTAAATTGGTGAGCATGACCTTGAGGGAACTGTTCCAACAAAGATATTTTTATGGAACTTTTTTTAAGGGATAGGTTTGAAAATTGTTTGAAATAGACACACCTATATGGCCAATAAATTGTGAGAATAGGCCTTGAGACGACACCCTTGGTTTCTGTTGTTTTATTTTCTACTTAAAATTATATAAAATACAGAGTCTAGGTGGTGCCACTCTGACAGTAATGTGTGTGTTAGTTGTTCAGTTGTGTCTGACTCTGTGACCCCATGGACTGTAGCCCACCAGGCTCCTGTGTTCATGGGATTTCCCAGGCAAGAACACTGGAGTGGGTTGCCATTTCCTTCTTCATGGGATCTTCTTCAATTAGGGATCTAACCTGGGTCTCCTACATTGTAGGCACAAGCTAAATACTAGTGAGAAAGCACATTCCTAATATTTCTTACTATGTATTTGTAAAGGAAGAAAAGTAATTTTCTTTTAACCTTCTAAGTTCTCTATAGGGTCCCTGTAACAAAATACAGACTAATAAGAGAAATATTTGCAAGTTCATTCACATGTGTACCTCATGTATAAATGGGAGACATCCAGGAACAAATGAATAATTCAGAGTGATGGCTTAGAACTGTGGTTCATATAGCATCTTCAACAAAAAAAACAATATATCTGTGCTCAATTACATGACAAAAGAAAGAAGTTGTCTCTAGTGATTAACTTTTGCTTTTCTGGTAGAGAGATGGAGGAGGTCACCTTTGTAAATTTATGTTTTGCTGCTGCTGCTGCTGCTAAGTCACTTCAGTCGTGTCTGACTCTGTGCGACCCCATAGATAGCAGCCCACCAGGCTCCCCCATCCCTGTGATTCTCCAGGCAAGAACACTGGAGTGGGTTGCCATTTCCTTCTCCAATGCATGAAAGTGAAAAGTGAAAGTGAAGTCTCTCAGTCGTGTCCGACTCTAGCGACCCCATGGACTGCAGCCTACCAGGCTCCTCCATCCATGGGATTTTCCAGGCAAGAGTACTGGAGTGGGGTGCCATTGCCTTCTCCAATGCATGAAAGTGAAAAGTGAAGGTGAAGTTGCTCAGTCGTGTCTTACTCTAGCGACCCCATGGACTGCAGCCTACAAGGCTCCTCCATCCATGGGATTTTCCAGGCAAGAGTACTGGAGTGGGGTGCCATTGCCTTCTTGCATTTAGACAGATAGAGGGAGGGGAAAAAAAAGCTTTTATCTGCTTCTTCTCAATTGCCTTCAACTCAAAATAAACCTTATGCCAAAGTGGCATATTTTGGGGTGGCATACTGTGCTACCTTTCATGATGAAGCCATATTCAGGGAAAAGGTAGAAAACAAAACACTTAAAATATTATTTTAAACACCCCAGAGTACCCTACCTCCTAAGGTTTAAAAACACTTTGCTGTGATGTGTTAGTAGTTTTCCTATATGAAAACTAACTATAATCTTAATGTACTAATTAAAACTATTATTAAAGACTTACAAACACGATTCTAAGATTGATAATGTAAAATGAAATGTAAATGAGTTTAAATCAGATTATAAGCTAAAAGCAATATCTAATTGAAATGTTTTAACATTTTGTGATTATTCAGTTCAGTTCAGTCTCCCAGTTGTGTCTCTTTGCGACCCCATGAATTGCAGCATGCCAGGTCTCCCTGTCCATCACCACTCCCAGAGTTCACTCAGACTCACGTCCATCGAGTCAGTAATGCCATCCAGCCATCTCATCCTCTGTCGTCCCTTCTCCTCCTGCCCTCAATCCCTCCCAGCATCAGAGTCTTTTCCAATGAGTCAACTCTTCTCATGAGCTGGCCAAAGTACTAGAGTTTCAGCTTTAGCCTCATTCCTTCCTTCAGAAAGGACTGATTGGATCTTCTTGCAGTCCAAGGGACTCTCAAGAGTCTTCTCCAACACCACAGTTCAAAAGCATCAGTTCTTCGGTGCTCAGCCTTCTTCACAGTCCAACTTTCACATCCATACATGGCTACTGGAAAAAACCATAGCCTTGACTAGACGGACCTTAGTGGGCAAAGTAATGTCTCTGCTTTTGAATATGCTATCTAGGTTGGTCGTAACTTTTCTTCCAAGGAGTAAGCGTCTTTTAATTTCATGGCTGCAGTCACCATCTGCAGTGATTTTGGAGCCCCCCAAAATAAAGTCTGACACTGTTTCCACTGTTTCCCCATCTATTTCCCATGAAGTGATGGGACCAGATGCCATCATCTTCGTTTTCTGAATGTTGAGCTTTAAGCCAACTTTTTCACTCTTCTCTTTCACTTTCATCAAGAGGCTTTTTAATTCCTCTTCACTTTCTGCCATAAGGGTGGTGTCATCTGCATACATACCAATTCATTCAGAGGCATGTATTTGCATTTATAAGGTATTTTTAATAAGTCAAAGGCTGAGTTTTTAACTGAACATTTATGAAGTAGAATTTGATACTTTATGTGATATAATCCCAAATACAAAGCAATTGCATGGTTAATACATATATTTAAATGCTAATTTCATATTTCTAATGTCTTTAGCTAGTTTAAAGTTTGCAGTATCTTTTCTCCTGTTAATATATTTGATTGATATTTTTAAAACTTCAGAATTACATTTTTTTTGATATTTGTAGAGCATTACAAATTGTAGTGTGATATTTAATGATGGATTTAGACTGATTCTTGACATATTTATAACTCCAATCAGCTTAAATTTTATCTGCTCCTCTGGAATAAAGCCATTTAGCTACAAAAGATTCAAGCAGCTTGAAGATTATCAAACAGTGTGTGTTCTTTTAATAATATAGCTTAAAATGTTCTTATTTTGGGAAGAAAACCCTTGAGGTGCAGCAAGCCATCAAATAAAATCCATGAAATGCCTCAAAAGGCCTTATGATTCATTTATTTTGCCTGTGTTTTCCTTATATTTTATTATATTCCTCAGCTTTAAAAAGGTTAATTTTAGGAGAAAAAACAATAAAAGTTATTTGAATCAGTGTCCTATCAGTCTCATGATTTCTGAACATTCTGTTAAATTGATATGCTGTGTAATTTCCAAGATTTTCAAATTGAATAAGGTATTCAAAGAGTAGAAGTGAGAGATCCAGGTATTTGAAGGGGGCATTTTTCGTGCAAATCACTCTTCGTAAAAACAGCCTGTATTAACACAGGTAAATCATATTCTTAAAGTTGTATTAAAAATTAAGAGAATAGTGTCCTTTTATCACTTATTGATATTCTTAGCACCTTCTGAAAATTAGAATTGTATGTTATGAAGGAGAGGGAGAAAGGAAGCTCAAGGGACACTGTGGGTGCATAGTTTTGTGTACTGTAACTCGATTCAGGTTATTTGAGGTCTTCAAATTCGTTTTCAAGACTGACTATTAGAGAACAGCATGAGAAAAGTCAGATTTGGAAATTCAGGCTTGGAAAAGTAAATGGTTTGTTAAAAAAAATTTGAAATGCACATAATTAATTTTATTCCCAAATTCATATACTTTTTATGGCTCTTCTTATTTTTTAAAAGAATCTTCTAGTTTATCATTTGTGCTGCAGTGACACAACAAAGACTTGCTCTTTTTGGTTCTGCCACATGTTGTTTGAAGGCTAGCAGGAGGTGCCACTCTACTCCATCCTCAATATGTAAAAGAGCGTGGGGAAGCACATGCTGTTTTCTCAAAATGTCAATCCAGAAGTGACCCAGGCCTCTCTTGTTCACATTTCATTGCCCAAAATGAGTCACATGAATACACTCAATTTCAAACTCAAGGAATGTGAAGTGATGTGGCAGGATTGATGTGGAATACTTGTGAAAAAACATCATCTGCTCAATATAAAAATGTGGAAATATATGAAAAAATAAATGTCAGTGGTATAAGGGATCCATGAGGAGTGTCCAAAAAGTCAACACAGGAGAGACTCTCAGACCTGTATTTCACCCACCATAAAGATTGCTTCAAACTATGGAAAGCTGTCAGAATAAAATTCTGTCTTAAGTATACATGGTTTGCATTGAGCTTCTAGATTTTGGTTAATAGAGTTGTCTTGTGAAAATATCTTCAGCAAAATTAAAGATGAAAAATCTCTGTGAGTTGATATGCCACTAAGTTATCGTTTGAATATACACACTCTTTTGTTCAGAAATAGAAGGGGAGATTTTGGTTTTTAGACTTAATATTGATATTTTTTAAAAGGTATAGGTCGTGGAATCTGTTATCCTTTTGATGGAGACTGTTGGAGTTGGCAAAATGGTATTATTTCTTAGACAATAACAGACACTTGCTATCTCTTGCATCTCCAACACTCTCTGAATCTGGCACTCAAAAATACATGCTGCCTGTGACCTCAGAAGCCATATTATGTAATAAGGACACAATAAAACCAGATAATTTAGACTTCTGAATATTACTGTATAATAAGGTCTGGCATAAAGTATTGCAAAAACTATTTTCTCTAGCATCAATAAAGAAAACAATACCACTATCTTAGTGAAACTCATACTTAATTTTGTAATTGTTCGGCATTAATAGAAAAATGCATTTGATCATTTTTAAACAAATACATTTATTTTTTAATACTTAATTTAGGAAAATTAAGTAGTACCTATCTTGTATGTAGATACAGGAAATTTCCCTAATCGGATATGTAAAAGTAATTTTTGAGTATTTTAAACCAGTGATTTATAAAGATTATATCCCATTTTTATCTTCCTTATAAAAGCACAAATGTTAAGCAGTTCAACATAAAACTGTTTTCTTGCAGTTCCTGAATGAAAATTACAAAAGAAAGTAGAAACAAAAGTTTTTTGAGATTTGTTTTTAAACTAAGTCCTGTATATATTTAGAGATCAGAAAATATTTCATTATGAATATTATTTTTGTCTGAAAAGAGCAAGTAGTTTTCCCTTTTTTCCTCTTTTAGAAATATATGTGGTTTAGAAATAGCTTCATAGGCTTGGCAGGGGTAAATTATGTTATTTTCCCCAAAAGTAAACTTTTCTTGGATGTCACTGTGTAGAATTTTGAGCACAGTTGTTCATGCTGAGTTTTCTAAGCTGAAAGATGTCACTGCCGAGTCTTAAACACATGGGGCAGAGTGCCAGTGAGAACAACTTGCCCAGTATCTGTCAAGCCAGGCCGAGCATGGGGCAGTGCCCAGAATCCATGAAGAATACTTTGAAGGTCAGAACATCAGCTAACTGCAAAGAACTCAAAGTGAAAGAGTATAAAGTAGCCTTTTCACTTTTAACATAAAGATAAGGCATCAGGATTTTTCAGCTATTTTCCTTCAATAAAAATTTAAATTAATTTTAGAAAAGAAAATAGCTATTAATGGGTTGGTTAGAATTGACACACTTTAGGTATTATGGCTCAGTAACAAGGCTACCATAAATAAAGAGATGTTATGATCAATTTCTGCTTTAAAGCACCTGGACAATTATTCAGACACTTAAAACCTAGAAAAAGCATATTTAATTAATGCACTGTAAGATATTGAATATAGTTCCCTGTGCCATACAGAATATGAAGAACAGTTATTTATTGCTTATTTTTTAATGTATAATAGTTTGTATCTTTTAATCTTGTACTCTAATTTATCCCTCCCCATCACCTTTCCCCCTTTGGAAACCATAAGTTTGTTTTCTACATCTGTGATTCTGTTTCTGTTATGTATATAGATTCATTTTTATTACCTATAATACAGAAATTGTGGAAGATCTAAAAATAAATATACAACTGAATCATTTTGCTCTATACCAGAAACACGCACAATATTAAGACTCAACTATACCTCAGTTTTTAAAATACAGAGTAAATGAATCTTAGCATATTGAATACACAAGAGATTATCTAGCATTATAATGAATAGAGAACAGTTGTCCTGTGATTCAAAATAAGATTTTGTGCCACTGTATAGAAAAAGGGAATTTAATATCCAGTCTATAGAAGGGGAAAAGATGTAGTTATCACATTCTTTTGCTCTGCTGCATAAGCAAGAACTAAATGACAGATATTTTTAAGCTACATATTTAAAGTGAAAGTAACAGACATGATCAAAGTATTCTTTTTGTGTAGGTGTTTCTCAACTGGTATTAGCAAACAAAACAGGAAAACAACTAACAGAAAAAATATGCAGGGTGCTGTGAGGGAATAGTAGGTGAAAGAATCTTAAATATTATCAACTGAAACCAAATGAAAGATGCCTTTATATAACAAGACATTGGGATTTTATTCCATTTCTTAATTTTCAGTGGTTTTAAGTAGCTTGCTATTCAAATACATTGAGTATTTGGAACCATTTTTTTTTTAAATATATTTTGTACATACCCTTCAACTGTTTTTACACTTTTAATACCTATCATTTGATCTATCTTCATTTTTTGGGAGGAGCAATAAAGGTCACGATAAAAGTTGTCTATTGAGTTTGCTAATAATATGTTCTTAAACTTGACCTAGAGCACATACCATTCATATGACACTTTTTAAAGTAATATACTGGGTAGGCATAAAATCAGAATGATGAAATTTAGAGATTGTATTTCTTAATTAAAAAGGGCATATGTGGGCTTTTTCCCCATATATGTTTTATATTTATTTTTACTTGATTTTCTAGCAGTTACTAAAATTAAAAAATAATTATCATGAGAGAAATAAGAATTTTAAAAATTGATAGCAGGAAAGTATTAAGTGGCAATTTTAGTTAATTTTTAAGTACATCTAAGATGCTAGCAAATACAAAACAGCTCAATGTTTTTCGTTAAGGAAAAGGACTCTCTTATCTAGAGAAGGTTTGAAACTATAACTTGATTGTTAGGGAAGTCTTAAGGTAATTTCTTTGTAAGCTTCTTGTAAATTAATAATGGCTTATAATAAATAAATTACATGTTATAGCACAGATGACACCACCCTTATGGCAGAAAGTGAAGAGGAACGAAAAAGCCTCTTGATGAAGGTGAAAGAGGAGAGCGAAAAAGTTGGCTTAAAGCTCAACATTCAGAAAACGAAGATCATGACATCTGGTCCCATCACTTGATGGGAAATAAATGGGGAAACAGTGGAGACAGTGTCAGACTTTATTTTGGGGGGCTCCAAAATCACTGCAGATGGTGATTGCAGCCATGAAATTAGAAGACGCTTACTCCTTGGAAGAAAAGTTATGGCCAACCTAGATAGCATATTCAAAAGCAGAGACATTACTTTGCCGACTAAGGTCCATCTGGTCAAGGCTATGGTTTTTCCTGTGGTCATGTATAAATGTGAGAGTTGGACTGTGAAGAAGGCTGAGCGCCGAAGAATTGATGCTTTTGAACTGTGGTGTTAGAGAAGACTTTTGAGAGTCCCTTGGACTGCAAGGAGATCCAACCAGTCCCTTCTGAAGGAGATCAACCCTGGGATTTCTTTGGAAGGAATGATGCTAAAGCTGAGACTCCAGTACTTTGGCCACCTCATGCGAAGAGTTGACTCATTGGAAAAGACTCTGATGCTGGGAGGGATTGGGGGCAGGAGGAAAAGGGGATGACAGGGGATGAGATGGCTGGATAGCATCATCCTATTATACAGAGTGAAGTAAGCCAGAAAGAAAAACACCAATATAGTATACTGACACATATATATGGAATATAGAAAGATGGCAGTGATGACCCTGTATGTGAGACAGCAAAAGAGACACAAATGTATAGAAAGGACTTTTGGACTCTATGGGAGAGGAAGAGGGTAGGATGATTTGGGAGAATGGCATTGAAACATGTAAACTAACATGTAAGAACGAAGCACAAGCCTATGTTCGGTACAGGATACAGGATGCTTGGAGCTGGTGCACAGGGATGAGTCAGAGAGATGATGTGGGGTGGGAGGTGGGAGGAGGATTCGGGATTGGGAGCTAATATACACCCATGGTGGATTCATGGCAATGTATGGCAAAACCAATACGGCATTGTAAAGTAAAATAAAGTAAAATAAAATTTAAAAAAAAAAAATAAAGACTCTCTAATGAAAAAAAAAATAAAATAAAATTTTAAAGAACAATTTAAACAATGTGACATTTAAAGATTTGTCCCAAGAAAGGAAGAAATGGGTGAACTGTTTTAGTGTAAATAAATTGAATTTAAAAAGAAAAGAGAAAATGTCTTAAAATGGCTTATCCTGTATTTTTAAATAGCTTAAATTATGCTGAATTACAGTATTTTCAAAAACATGGGGATTTTTTGGTTAATGTGTCTTTTGTTTGATTATAAGTATGTATTTATTTGCTAGTGACTTCCACATATTGGCAAGTATGTATTTATTAATAGGCAAGTATGGATTTATTAACTGCCAAAGCACTATTGATCAGGTGCAACCTAAAAATGTTCAAAGAAGAGCCACAGTATGTAAGAAAAAGGAATACCTTTTCAAGCAATACCTTTTATTTTGATCTCTTAGTTGTTGTTTTCCCACATTGTAAATAGTGATATAAATTCAGAAGCCCCTTCATGGATCAGAGATGCCCAGAATAGGCAAGTTTGGCCTTGGAGTACAAAATGAAGCAGGGCAAAGGCTAACTGAGTTTTGTCAAGAGACTACAGTGGTCATACCAAACACCCTTTTCCAACAACACAAGAGACGACTCTACTCATGGGCATCACCAAAAATCTGATGGATTATATTCTTTGCAAGCAAAGATGAAGAAGCTCTATTCATCAGCAAAAACAAGACCTGGAGGTGATTTGAGCTCAGATCATGAGCTTCTTATTGCAAAATTCATGCTCAAATTGAAGAAAGTAGGGAAAACCACTAAGCCATTCAGCTATGACATAAATCCTTAATGATTATTCAGTGGAGATGACAGATAGATTCACGGGTGTACTAGGGACAGAGGTTGCTAACATTGCACTCAAAGCAGTGACCAAAACCATTCTAAAGAAAAAGAAATGCAAGAAGGCAGAGTGGTATTCTGAGGAGGCCTTAGAAATAGCTGAAGAAAGACAAGAAGCAAAAGGCAAGGGCAAAAGGGAAAAGATACACCCACCCGAATGCACAGTTCCAGAGAATAGTAAGGTGAGATAAGAAGGCCTTAAGTGAGCAGTGCAAAGAAATAGAGGAAAACAATAAAATGTGTAAGACTAGAGATCTCTTCAAAAGAATTACAGATATAAAAGGACAGTTTCATGAAAGGATGGGCATGATAAAGGACAGAAATGGAAAGGACCTAAGAGAAACAGAAGAGATTAAGAAGAGGTGGCAAGAATACACAGAAGAACTATACAAAAAAAATCTTAATGACTCATAACTATGATGGTGTGGTCACTCACCTAGAGCCAGACATCCTGGAGTGTGAGGTCACATGGGCCTTAGGAAGCATTCCTACAAAGTTAATGGAGGTGACAATTTCAGCTGAGGTATTTCAAATCCTAAAAGATACTATTGTTAAAGTGCTGCACTTTATATGCCGGCTAATTTGGAAAGCTCAGCAAAGGCCACAGAAATGGAAAAGGTCAGTTTTCATTCCAATACTAAAGGGCAGTTCCAAAGAATGGTCAAACTATCATATAGTTGCACTCATTTTACATACTAGCAAGGTAATGCTCAAAATTTTTCAAGCTAGACTTTGCAGTAGATGAACTGAGAACTTGCAGCTGTACAAGCTGAATTTACAAAAGGCAGAGGAACCAGAGATCAAATTGCCAACATCTGCTGACTCATAGAAAAAGCAAGAAAATTCCAGAAACATATCTATTTCTGCTTCATTTACTACGCTAAAGCCTTTTACTGTGTGTATCACAACAAACTGTCAAAAATTCTTCAGGAGATGGGAATACCAGAGCACCTTACCTGCCTCCTAAGAAACCTGTGTGCAGGTCAAGAAGCAGTGGTTAGAACTGAACATGGAACAACTGGCTGATTCAAAATTGGGAAAGGAGTATGTCAAGGCTATATATTATCACCCTATTTAACTTATATGCAGAGTACCTCATGTGAAATGCCAGGCTGCATGAATCACAAGCTGGAATCAAGACTACTGAGAGAAATATCAGCAACCTGAAATATGCAGATGATGCCACTCTAATGGCAGAAGGCTGACCCCTGAAGAACTGATGATTTTGAATCTGAATTGTGCTGAAGAAGATTCTCAGTAGTCCTTGGACAGCAGGGAGATCAAACCAGTCAATCCTAAAGGAAATCAACCCTGAATATTCATTGGAAGGACTGATGCTGAAACTGAAGCCCCAATACTTTGGCCAACTGATGCACAGAGCCAACTTTTGTAAAGACCCTGATGCTGGGAAGGACTGAAAGCAAAAGGAGAAGGGGACGATAGAGAAAGAGATGGTAAACCAATAGTATCACCAACTCAATGGGCATGAATTTGAGCAAACTCTACAAAACAGTGGTGGACCAAGGAGCCTGGCATGCTTTGTTTCATGGGGTCCCAAATAATTGGACACAACTTAGGGACTAAACAGCAATAACAGCAATTTCAGAAGGAAATTTTGCAGTAATGGTAACAGTATCCTTTTATATGCATGATTTAAAACAGCAACATTGTGGAAATGTGTTTCAGGATTGAAAAGTTAAGATCTTTTCCTTTATTTCTTTCCCTTTATTATCAATGCAATGAGTAGAAGACACTTCAGTACATTTGGCCAAGTTCCTTACAATGGAAGCACAAATTCCTTTTTTAGAATATATCACTTAAAATATGGACTATATATGTATTGTAGCTTGCAGAAAGAATGTGCATCAGATGTTATAGTTATATCCATTAATGTAAGTAAAGGACCACAGAGCAAAATTGTAGAGGATGAAACCTCAGATTTCTTTTTTCTGTCTTTCTTACACCCCAACCATACAAAAGAATTCTCATGTTTTTAATATCTTTAAAAGAAAATAAAGATTAAAGTAAAAATAATAAAAATGCCATATGGACTTTTACATATTTCAAAGTAATATTTTTTTTTTCAAATGTTTCAAGAGACTTTATTTTTAATTTTAAAAAATGGTAATGAGAAAAAAGTTAGTAAAATCAACTTACTCAATGATTTTTATTAAAAAGAACAAATGACCCTAAATCTCTAACACCTATGAAATCTTTCTAAAATCTAAAGGATTTTTCTTGAGTATTATATTTCTAATGTAGGTGTTCAGTGTTCATTTTACCTGCCCATTTGTGGCTATTAATAAATTAAATAAGAACTTTATCTAGTGATAATAATACTTTATTAAGCAAAATCAACCACAATATCTCTTCTTACATTAAACAGAGGTGCACCAGAAAATTCTATGATAACCAGTGTATGGATGCAGTCTTTTTTCTCGTTGGTTTTAACACAATACTTGCAATTATTTATACAGTAAAATAGACATCTGACCCTTAGTCAAGAATTTAATTCCATAGTATAATGGGGAAAATTCAGAACTGACTTTCATTATTTAAATTTAGGTACTAGTATCTAAAACCATGTTCTACTGTAAATTTTTTTAAAAAGTGTTTATCAATAATTCAAGATGCACATGTATCAACCTTTTAAAGTCAAAAGTATTTTTAGTGTGTGCACAAATATACAAAAATATTGGATAGATATATTTTTATATGTTCATATATATGTGTAGATAAATTATATATACTTGTATATACTTGTACATATGTGTAT
>SJYT01028315.1:108490-127095 GCA_006410635.1 Cephalophus harveyi | reverse complement strand
TTTTTTTTTTTTTTTTTAAAAAGAGCTCTCTTTAGCACTTAAGGTTTATAAGCAAGGGTGTGACAGTTGCAGAGCTGATGGATAGGATCATTCTGATCCAACACACAGGATGAACTGTGTGTAAAAGAAGGTAGGCAGGGAACCCTATGGAAAGACCATTGCAATAGTCCAATGGGGACAGCCTGAACTAGGGAGATATGAGAAGGGAAGAGGCTGGATAGGCATTCCAGGAGTTGACATCCCATCAGCTGGCAGGAATTTTCCACCTGTGCAGGGGACATATCACTGACTGTGACCTTACGTAACTGAGGCAGAACCAGCAGTTCAGCCTCTCTTCCTGCCATCTCCCATGTTGTGCTAAATTCTTCCCACCTAGGGGCTCCCTCATATTTTGTAGCTGTTGAATACAAACAATCTCCAGAAAAATAGAATAGGTTTAACTTGCTCTTGACAAATTGTTGCCATCTTCCTTTACCTGCAACCCATGTCCAAGACTTATATTTTAAAGGACATGATAACACTTTTAAAAAAAGTATCTCATAAGTAAGGAGGCAAGAATCCCAATAGACAGCACAGCTAACCTTAAGATGCAGTGCAGTGGCTTGCATGAGCCTGGACTACAGGAACCCAGAAATAAGACTCATTCTGGGAATTAGAATTGGAAAAGCAGTGAGATATATGACCTGGGGATGGCCAGACACATAGAACATTGCTGATCTGAGACATGGGAGGGGTATTTCAGGCTATAAGCCAAAAAGACAATAGCAACCTATTGCCAAGGTTGGTAACGGTAAGGGGTTTAAGTACATTGGTAAGGAACTGAATTCAAACTGACTTAAGCAGGAGAGGCAGGCAGACACCACACTTGTTCATTAAAATAAGCTTTACTGTATCTAGCTTTAGATAGATCTGTGATCTCAACAGACTTTCCTGGTGGCTAGTTGGGAAAGAATACAGCTGCAATACAGGAGACCACCTGTAATACAGGAGACCCGGGTTCCATCCCTGAATCAAGATGATCCCCTGAAGAAGGAAATGGCCACCCACTCCAAGTATTCTTGCCTGGGAAATCCCATGAACAGAGGAGCCCAACTAGCTACAGCCTGTGGGGTTGCAAGAGTCAGACACGCCGTAGCAACACTACTACTACTGTGATCTCAGGTGATGCTGACTTTCTAACTTTCTAAGACTTTCTAACCTTCTGTGTCTCTGTGCTGCTCTCTTCTGTGTCAGCTTCATAATGAGCTAGGCTTGTCCCCATGGTGGGAACCAAAAAAATTCTGTGAGAACCATGCCTGAATCATGATAAACAGGCATTGGCTGCAAGATACTGTTTCTGTAAACAGACTTGAATAGCTTTAAAATTACTTTTTTTTTTCTTTCAGATCTCAGGAGTATTATTTTCAGTTTCCAAAAATGTTTCTCTGTTTGGAATTTCATTGGAACAAGATTAGTAAGCTAGTACTAAGTAGCTTTCTAGTAAATGTTTATACACATTTCCGAAGCAGTGAATAGGTATGGTAATAGTGGGGAGTAAATTGGACTGGCTGAAAATATTCAAAAAACAACATCACTTTTTCAAGACTCAAAGTAATGAGGCAGAATTAATGTAACTGTACTAATTTCTAGACTGTTAATTTTTAAAATTGCATTAACTAAACTAATTGACCCATCTCTCTTGGTAAATTTGTTAGATTTTAAACCCTGAAATAACCTTAAAAATCCCTTTTACTATAACTTAATTCTTTTTAGTTATACTTCTAATTATGTTAATAAATATGGTGAACTTCATAAATTAATGCATCTAAGAAAAAACATACAGAACCTGTCTCTTATACACATCTAGATGTGTATAAGAGACAGCTTTTATTTTTTGTTCTTCTATGTTTACATGTCAGTATCAAACTGTTAGTCTTTTTTCTAACAATTTTGATCAAAAGTATTAGAATATTTTTCAAAGGATGTCATAATTCAATTTCAGCTAGTTGAATGACAAAACTAATTAAATGATTTTGTCATTTTTCAAAGTATGTTTTTCTCCAGATATATGCCTAAGAGTGGGATTGCTGGATTATATGACAGGTGTATTTTTAGTTTCTTAAGGACACACCATACTGTTCTCCAAAGTGACTGTACCAGTTTACATTCCAAACAGCAGTGTAGGAAGATTCCCTTTTCTCCACACCCTCTCTAGCGTTTACTGATTGTAGACTTTCTAATGATGACCATTCTGACTGAAAGAGGTTATATTCATTGTATTTTTCATTTGTAATTCTCTAATATTTAGCTATGTTGAGCATCTTTTCATGTTCCTCTTGGACATCTTTATGTCTTCTTTGGAGAAATGTCTATTCAAGTCCTCTGCCCAGTTTTTCATTGAGTTGTTTGATTTTGATACTGGGCTGCATGAGCTGTTTGTAAGTTTTGTAGATCAGTCCTTTTTCAGTCACATTGCTTGCCAGTATTTTCTCCCATTCTGTCAGTTCTTTTCATTTTGTTTATGGTTTCCTTTGCTGTGCAAAAACTTTCAAATATAATTGGGTCCCATTTGTTTATTTTTGTTTTATTTCCATTACTCTAGGAGACGGATCAAAGAAAATATTGCCACAATTTATGTCACAGTGTTCTGCCTATGTTTTCCTCTAAGGGTATCCAGTCTTACATTTAGGTCTTTGATCCATTTTGAGTCTACTTTTGTATGTGGTGTTAGAAAATGTTCTAATTTTGTTCTTTTACATGTATCTGTCCAGTTTTCCCAGCAACATTTATTGAAGAGACTATCTTCTCTCCAATGTATATTCTTGCCTCTTCTTTTTTTGTAGATTAATAACTGACATAGGTACATAGGTTTATTTTTGGACTTTCCTGTTGCATTGATCTGTATTTCTGTTTTTGTGCCAGGATCATACTGTTTTTGACTGTAGCATGGTAGATAATCAAGTCAGGAAGCCCAATTCCTCCAGTTCCATTTTTCTTTCTCAGTCTTACTTTGGCTCTTTGAGGTATTCTGTGTCTCCCTACAAATTTTAAATATTTTTTTCTAGTTCTGTGAAAAATGCTATTTGTAATTTGATAACAACTGCACTGAATCTGTGGACTGCCTCTGGTAGTATAGTCACTTTGACAATATTGATTCCTTCAGTCCAAGAACATTGTATATCTTTCTGTCCGTTTGTGTCATCTTCTATTTTTCTCATCAGCATCTTATAATTTCTCAAGTATGGGTCTTTTGCCTCCTTAGATGGGTTTATTCCTAGGTATTTAACTCTTTTTTTCTTAATATATATATTTTATTGAAGGATAGTTGACTTATGTTTTAGGTGCACAGCAAGGTGATTCAGTTATACATATACACATTTTTGAAATTATTTTCTATAATAGGTTATTACAAGATATTGACTGTAGCTCCCTGTGCTATACAGTAAACCTTTGTTGATGGTTGCATAGCTATTATTTTTAATTAGATATCTGGCATTCTATTCATACTAAGTCAAACAAGTGGAATCAAAATGTCATTTTTTTAGTTATGCAAAAATTCATGTTTCTACAATATATTATACATATAATTTTTGTATATGTATACAAAAGCTTTTCTACAATGCTTGATAAAAGGTTGAGAAAGAATATGAAAAAGCAATGGAGAAATTGGAAACCATAAATGGGCACACTGAATATGAAATAGAAAAAGTGAAACAAACTAGATAAAAGATCATCATATAGTCCAGTTGTTTTTAAACATGACTGCTCATTAGGAACATATCAGGAGCTCTGGAGGAAAAAAGCAATACCTGGGCATTTGTATTTTTCAAAAAATTTCAAGATGATTCTGATACGCATCTAGATTTTAAAAGTGATTACAAGTTTTTCTATTAAATCCTAGTTTTGGTAATGTAGAGTTCTATTACTTTTTTGCTGACCAATCATGATACAATGGTATTAACTGAGTAATAGTTCAGTTCAGTTCAGTCGCTCAGTCATGTCCAACTCTTTACAACTCCATGAATCGCAGCACGCCAGGCCTCCCTGTCCATCACCAACTCCCGGAGTTCACTCAAACTCACGTCCATCGAGACAGTGATGCCATCCAGCCATCTCATCCTCTGTCGTCCCCTTCTCCTCCTGCCCCTAATCCCTCCCAGCATCAGAGTCTTTCCAATGAGTCAACTCTTCACATGAGGTGGCCAGAGTACTGGAGTTTCAGCTTCAGCATCGTTCCTTCCAAAGAAATCCCAGGGTTGATCTCCTTCAGAATGGACTGGTTGGATCTCCTTGCAGTCCAAGGGACTCTCAAGAGTCTTCTCCAACACCACAGTTCAAAAGCATCAATTCTTTGGTACTCAGCTTCCTTCACAGTCCAACTCTCACATCCATACATGACCACTGGAAAAACCATAGCCTTGACCAAACAGACCTTTATTGGCAAAGTAATGTCTCTGCTTTTTAAGAGTAATAGTTATATAACCACAATTGTAAAATATGTGCATCAGGTTACACAATCAATAGCCAGACAAGAAATAAAAGATAATTACAATTGCAAGCCATAATGGGAACATGATTAACATAATATAAAACACTTACATACTGTGGAGGGGTCAAGCAGAGTGATGTGGTATGTGGAAATGCATATGTGCATATGTTGCACATGTTTTTGTCTGCCCAGCCACTCTGTGTCTTTTACTTGGTGCATTTAATCCATTTACATTTAAGTTTATTATCAATATGCATGATCCTGTTACCATTTTCTTAATTGTTTTGGGCTTATTTTCTGTAGGTCTTTTCCTTGTTTTTCCTGCCTAGGGAAGTTTCTTTTGCATTTGCTGTAAAGCTGGCTTGGTGTGCTGAATTCTCTTATTAATTTTTGCTTGCCTGAAAAGCTTTTGATTTCTCCATCAAATTTGAATGAGTCTGGCTGGCTTGAGTATTCTTCTTCAAGAGAGAAGTATTCTTGGTTGTAGAGTCTTCCCTTTCATCACTTTAAATATATCATGCCATTCCTTCTGGTTTGTAGAGTTTCTGTTGAGAAATCAGCTGATAGCCTGATGGGAGTTCCTTTGTATGTTACTTGTCCTTTTATCCTCGTTGCTTTTAATATTTTATTTTTGTCTTTAATTTTGTTTGTTAGAGTACTGTGTATCTTGGTGTGTTCCTCCTTGGGTTTATCCTGTCTGGGACTCTTTCTTAACTTGGTTGACTGTTTCCTTTCCCATGTTAGGGAAGTTTTCAGCTATTATCTCTTCAAATATTTTTTCAGATCCTTTCTCTCTCTCTTCTGTTTCTGGGACCCCTGTAATGCAAGTGTTGGTGCATTTAATGTTGTCCCAGAGATTTCTTCATTTCTTTTAATTCTTTTTTCTATATTTTGTTTTGGGGCAGTGATTTGGGACACCATTCTGTCCTCCAGGTCGTTTATCCATTCTTCTGCCTCAGTTATTCTGCTGTTGATTCCTTCTAGTGTATTATTCATCTCTGTTTGTTTTTAGTTCCTATAGATCTTTGGTAAACACTTCTTGCATCTTCTTCTTTGTTTTCCCAAGATCCTGGATCATCTTCACCATCATTATTCTGAATTATTTTTCTGGAAGTTTGCCTATTTCCACTTCATTTAGTTGTTTTTCTGGGGTTTTATCTTGTCCCTTCATCTGGAACATAACTTTCTGCTTTTTCATCATGCTTTATTTTCTATAATATGGTCTTTGTTTTAGCCATTGTGGAACTGTGCTTCTTCTATCTGCCCTCTGATGGATGAGGGTAAGAGGCTTTTGTAAGCTTCCTGATAGAGGGGAGTGGTGATGGGAGCAATTGGGTCTTGCTCTGGTGGGTAGGGTCTTGCTCATTAGCATAGTATAATCCAAAAGTGAAAAAAATGCCCAGTTGTGGATGTGACTGGTGATGGAAGTACAATAAAGAATAACATTGCATAAGAACCTGGAATGTTAGGTCCATGAATCAAGGTAAATTAGGAGTAGTCAAACGGGAGGTGGCAGGAGTGAACATCAATATTTTAGGTATCAGTGAAATAAAATGAACTGGAATGGGAAAATTTAATTCAGGTGACCATTATATCTACTACTGTGAGCAAGGATCACTTAGAAGAAATGGAGTAGCCCTCATAGTAAACAAAAGAGTCCCAAATGCACTACTTGGGTGCAGTCTCAAAAACAACTGCATTCCTGTATAACATCATGAACCTCCATCCATAGTTCATCAGGCATTCTGTCTATCAGATCTAATCCCTTGAATCTATTGTCACGTCCACTGTATAATCATAAGGCATTTGGAAATGAACAAAGATCATTCTATCATTTTTCTTTGGCATTAGTGGTTGGGGCAGAGACTTGGATTACTTCCATCACCAGTCGCATCCACAACTGGGTGTTGTTTTCGCTTTGGCTCCTCCTCTTCATTCTTTCTGGAGTTATTTCTCCACTCTTCTCCAGTAGCATATTGGGTACCTACTGTCCTGGGAAGTTCATCTTACAGTGTCATATCTTTTTGCTTTTTCATGCTCTTCATGGTGTTCTCAAGGCAGGAATACTGAAATAGTTTGCCATTCCCTTCTCCAGTGGACCACGTTTTGTCAGAAATCTCTGCCATGACCTGTCCATCTTGGGGCCCTACATGGCATGGCTCATAGTTTCATTGAGCTAGACAAGGCTGTGGTTCATGGGATCAGTTTTAGGTTTCTGTGATTGTGGTTTTCATCCTGTCTGCCCTCTGACAGATAAGGATAAGAGGCTTATGGAAGCTCCCTGATGGGAGAGACTGACTGTGGGGGAAACTGGGTCTTGTTCTGATGGGCAGGGCCATGCTCAGTAAATCTTTAATCCAATTTTCTGTTGATGGGCATGGCTGTGTTCCCTCCCTGTTGTTTGACCTGAGACCAAACTATGGTATAATGAAGATAATGAAGGGTAATGAAGATAATGGGACCTCCTTCAAAAGGTCTTGCCAGTAGGCACTGTTGTATTCAGTGCCCTGAGCCTGTAGCAGGCCACTGTTGATCCACCCCTCCGCCAGAGACTCCTGGACACTTGCAGTCAAGCCTGGCTCAGTCTCTTGTGGGGTCACTGCTCCTTTCTCCTGGGTCCTGGTGCATACAAGATTGTTTTTGCCCTCCAAAAGTCTGTTTCCCCATTCCTATGTAAATTCTGTAATCAAATCCCGCTGGCCTCCAAAGTCAAATTCCCTGGGGGTTCTCAGACCCTTTGCTAGATCCCCAGGTTGGGATATCTGTTGTGGGTCCTAGAACTTTCTTAACAGTATGAGAATTTATTTGGCTTAACTTTTCTGCAGTTTGTGTGTCATCTGCTTGGCAGCTATATGGTAAGGTTAATGGCAACCTCCTCCAGAGGGCTTATGCCACATGCTGCATAACCCAGGTCTGATGCACCCAGAGCCCCTGCCCTTTTGGCAGGCCACTGTTGTCCTTTGGAGACACTCAAACACAGTTCTCAGTTTCTCAGTTTCTGTGGGGTCTCTGGGTCCTGGTGCCCATAAGGTTTTGTTTTAGCCCTCCAAGTGTCTCTGGCAGATATAGTGTTTGATTCTAAATGCGATTTTACCCCTCTTACCATCTTGCCGGGGCTTCTCCTTTGCTCTTGGATATGGAGTATCTTTTCTGGTGGGATCCAACATTCTCCTGTCAATGGTTGTTCAGCAGCAAGATGTAATTTTGGAGTTCTCACAGGAGAAAATGGGCACACATCCTTCTACTCCACCATCTTGTGTTTTTTGGAACAGTTTTAGAAGGATAAGTGTTCTTAGCTCTTCTCTAAATATTTGATAATGCTCAAAATTCTCCAGCGAGGCTTCAACAGTATGTGAACCATGAACTTTCAGATGTTCAAGCTGGATTTAGAAAAGGCAGAGGAACCAGAGATCAAATTGCCAACATCTGTTGGATCATCAAAAAAGAGAGTTCCAGAAAACATCTACTTTTGCCTTATTGACTATACCAAAGCCTTTGACTGCATGGATCACAAGAAACTGTGGAAAATTTTGAAAGAGATGGGAATACCAGACCACCTGACCTGCCTCTTGAGAAACCTATATGCAGGTCAGGAAGCAACAGTTAGAACTGGACATGGAACAACAGACTGGTTCCAAATAGGGAAAGGAGTATTTCAAGGCTGTATATTATCACCCTGCTTATTTAATTTCTATGAAAACTACATCATGAGAAACACTGGGCTGGATGAAACACAAGCTGGAATCAGGATTTCCAGGAGAAATATCAATAACCTCAGATATGCAGATAACATCACCCTTATGGCAGAAAGCAAAGAAGAACTAAAGAGCCTCTTGATGAAAGTGAAAGAGGAGAGTGAAAAAGTTGACTTAAAACTCAACCTTCAGAAAACTAAGATCATGGCATTTTGTCCCATCACTTCATGGCAAATAGATGGAGAAACAGTGGAAACAGTGTCAGACTTTTGGGGCTCCAAAATTACTGCAGATGGTGACTGCAGCTCTGAAATTAAAAGATGGTTTTTCCTTGGAAAAAAAGCTATGACAAACCTAGACAGCATGTTAAAAAAGTAGAGATATTACTTTGCCAACAAATGTCCATCTAGTCAAAGCAATGGTTTTTCCAGTAGTCAAGATGTGAGTTGGACTATAAAGAAAGGTGAGCACTGAAGAATTAATGCTTTAGAAATGGTGTGTTTAGAAGACTCTTGAGAATCCCTTGGACTGCAAGGAGATACAACCAGTCCATCCTAAAGGAAATCAGTTCTGAAGGACTGAAGCTGAAGCTCAAACTCCAATGCTTTGACCACCTGATATGAAGAACTGACATTTGAAAAGACCCTGATGCTGGGAAAGGTTGAAAGTGGGAGGAGAGAGGCAAGTCAGAGGATGAGATGGTTGGATGGCATCACCAACTCAATGGACATGAGTTTGAGTAAGTTCCAGGAGTCTGGGATGGACAGGGAGGCCTGGTGTGCTGCAGTCCATGGGTTCAAAAATACTCAGACATGACTGAGCGGCTGAACTGACTGACTGAAAGATTTGATAGAATTCACCTGTGAAACCATCTGTTGCTCGACTTTTGCTTGTTGGAATATTGGTAATTACAGTTTCACTTTCATTACTTGTGATTGTTCTTTTCTTATTTTCTATTTCTTCGTTGTTCAGTCTTTGAAGGTTGCATTTTTCTAATAATTTTCCTATTTCTTCCAGACTTTCCATTTTATTGGCTTATAGTTGCTTCAAGTAGTGTCTTATGATCCTTTGTATTTCTGTGGTGTCAGTTATGACTTCTTTTTCATTTTAAATTTTATTGATGAATCTTAACTAAAGGTTTGTCAATTTTATCTTCTTAACCAGCTTTTAGTTTTATTGATCCTGCTATTATTTTCTTCATTTCTATTATATTTGTTTCTGCTCTGATCTCTTTGGTTTTTTTCCTTCTACTAAACTTTGGATTTTTTTTTTTTGTTGTTGTTGTTCCTTTCTCTTGTTGCTTTAGATGTAAGGTTGCTGCTGCTCCTGCTGCTAAGTCACTTCAGTTGTGTCCGACTCTTTGCGATCACATAGACCGCAGCCCACCAGGCTCCCCTGTCCCTGAGATTCTCCAAGCAAGAACACTGGAAAGTGAAAGTGAAGTCACTCAGTCATGTCTGACCCTCAGCGACCCCATGGACTGCAGCCTTCCAGGCTCCTCAGTCCATGGGATTTTCCAAGCAGGAGTACTGGAGTGGGGTGCCATTGCCTTCTCCAAGATGTAACATGGAAACACTGTCAGACTTTATTTTGGGGGGCTCCAAAATCACTGCAGATGGTGACTGCAGCCATGAAATTAAAAGACACTTACTCCTTGGGAGAAAAGTTATGACCAACCTATATAGCATATTTAATAGCAGAGACATTACTTTGCCAACAAAGGTCCGTCTTGTCAAGGCTATGGTTTTTCCAGTGATCATGTGTGGATGTGAGAGTTGGACTGTGAAGAAAGCTGAGTACCGAAGAATTGATGCTTTTGAACTGTGATGTTGGAGAAGACTCTTGAGAGTCCCTTGGACTGCAAGGAGATCCAACCAGTCCATTCTGAAGCAGATCAGCCCTGGGATTTCTTTGGAAGGAATGATGCTAAAGCTGAAACTCCAGTACTTTGGCTACCTCATGCAAAGACTCATTGGAAAAGACTCTGATGCTGGGAGGGATTGGGGGCAGGAGAAGGGGACGACAGAGGATGAGATGGCTGGATGGCATCACCGACTCAATGGACGTGAGTCTGAGTGAACTCCGGGAGTTGGTGATGGACAGGGAGGCCTGGCGTGCTGCGATTCATGGTGTCGCAAAGAGTGGGACATTACTGAGCAACTGAACTGAACTGAAAGTTAGGTTGAGATTTTCTGTTTCTTGAGCTGAGATTGAATTGCTGTTAACTTTCCACTTCGAACTGCTTTTGCAGCATCACATAGGTTTTGTATGTGTTTAGTGGGCAGCTGTGGGCTCAGGAAGACTTTTGCCAGCCTGTCTGCTGATGTCTGGGGCTGTGTTCTGTTCCTGCTCTGTTGGTTATTTGCCTGAAGCCTCCTAGATCTGGAGCCTACAGGCTGTTGGGTGGGGCCATGTCTTTGAGAAAATGGCAGCCTTCTGGAGGGCTTATGCCAATGAGTACTCCCCAGAACTACTGCCACCAGTGTCGTTGTCCCTGCAGTGAGTCATTGCTGCCCCCCTTCCCCCCTCTGTAGGAGGCCCCCCAGTTCCAGCAGGTATGTCTGGCCCAGACTGTTATGAGTTCACTTTTTACCCGCTGTGTCCTGTGCCCATTGACCTCATGTACTCCCTCCAAGAGTGGTTTCTGTTTCCTCCGGTCCTCTGGAATTCTTGTGCTCTAACCCTGCTGGACTTCAAATCCAGATGCTCTGGGGGGCTCTTCCTCCTGATGCCAGACCCCGGTTGTGGCACCTGATGTGGGGCTCAGAACTTTTACTCCTGTGCGGGGAGCTCTGCAATATAATTTTTTTCCAGGTTGTGGGTCACCCACCCAGGCAGCAGGTATGGGATTTAATTTTATCATGACTCTGCCCCTGCTACCATCTCATTGTGGTTTTCTCTTTTTGTCTTTGGATGTAGGATATCTTTTTTGGTAGTTTTCAGCAATTTTTTTTTTTTTAAATGACTGATTACCAGTTCATTTTCATTTTGGTGTTTTCGTGAGAAAGGTTGAGCTCAGCATCCATCTTCTCTGCTGTCTTGTCTCCATCCCTTAATTTAGTATTTTTATGTTTATTTTCACTAAGCAACTGATATTTCAAAAATATTATTATATGTATATGTACATATACGCATTCTTCTCATTATAAAGAAATGTTACTATTCCACTGAAATTTTTGTGTGAAAAGGTGAGTCTTTATGGATGACTACCTATGGATGACTAAGTCCTTTCTACAGTGAGTCCATATATAGATAATGCTTCAGTCTACAGCTGTTAACAGAGTTGTCTCTGAGAATTTGCCCTTAAAGTCATTGTTAACCCCAGAAGCCACTTTCAGAAGTGCTGTTCTGATTTTTCCAGACTTTATGCCCTGTTGTGTTCTTCCTGCTTCTCTTTCCCATCTCAGAGTTTTCCAGCTACAGGACAATGTTGGGAAATTCCCCTCAGTGCACACCTACAGAACTCATCAGCTTCTTTGTTGAGTTTCTGCTCACCTGGCTTGGTTGAGCTAGGGAATGATATCACTGCGCATGTGTTCTATATATATACCTCACTGGTTCTCCTATAATTTACTTTTTCAAAGTACGTGTAAGAAAACTGCTTTAGAAACAAATTATCAACTCCATTTCTGGTGTGATTTATAATTGGCAGTACAATATCATCATAATCTCACCAATTTCCAAATAATTTTTTGACAAATATTTGTTTAAACTTATTCCAGTTGTTTAAATGATTACGGACACATTTTCTGTTAAATAAAATTAAACTTTGTATAGAGAAGCTGTTAGTGGGCTTAAAACAATCATATTGAAACCACATCTAAATATCTTCCAAATAAAAATAGGCCTTTGCTGTGATGTTTTTCTGTTGCTGGGAAAGGAAGGTACGTTTAAAGTACCAGTTTTCATAGCTTCCCCAGAAGAAAAATGGAGGTATTATACAAAGAATATAAGGGAGAATTGATGTGTACCATGGTGTAAATGTGCAGTGGGCAATGTACAGAAAGACTTAATACTTTCTAACAAGATGATTTTGAAGTTTTCAAAATTTGAGTAGCTGTGAAAAAAATATATTTAGAACATGGGTTCTGTATCTTAATCTAAATTTGTGAACCATCCAAGGTGGTATTAATCAGTTACCATCTCGAGGACATACATACCTGGCTTATGTTGTGTCATCTCCATTGCGAGTAGAAATGAAAGTGAAAGTGAAGTCGCTCAGTCATGTCTGACTCCTTGCAACCCCATGGACTGTAGCCCACCATTCTCCTCCATCCGTGGGATTCTCCAGGCAGGAATACTGGAGCAGGTTGCTATGTACCTTCTTCAGGGTATCTTCCTGACCCAGGGATTGAACCCAGGTCTCCCACATTGCAGGCAGATTCTTTACTGTCTGAGCCACCAGGGAATCCCTGTTAAGAGTAGAATCTGCACTTAAAAAGGACATTGAGAAGAGTGAGGCATTTGTATGTATTATAGCTATTGCTTATGCATTATAATCTAAAGGAAATCATGTTTTTGTCCCCTTTTATTTGTGCAAGAGACTGAAAGCAAAGCAATAATTCTTTATTATTGTTACATAAAGGTAATGTCATAGACACAGACTCTTCTGGATATATTCTCTTTTCCCCTTCGGATCCTCTCTCCATTCTTCTCTACTCCTCTGTGGCCTGGAGCATTGATCTCCAATGCACTACTCCATCAGGGCTGAGTCTGTCCTATGAGGTGTACCTGCCAACCAGAGATCTTCTCTTGAAGAATAGGAGAACAGTGAAGTCAGAGTCTTTCTTCCCCTTCCACCCTCCCTTTTCTACATCCTCCCTAGACCCAGCATAATGGCAGACACCACCCATACACACCACGGCTACTAGACCTGAGATGTGCAGAATTCATCCTTTTGTTTCTTTCAGCCCTTTGTCTTTTGGTAAAAGTAAAGGTCACTCAGTCATGTCTGACTCTTTGCAACCCCGTGGACTATACAGTCCATGGAATTTTCCAGGCCAGAAGACTGGAGTGGGTAGCCTATCCCTTCTCCAGGGGATCTTCCCGACTCAGGAATCAAAACAGTGTCTGCTGCATTGCAGGCGGATTCTTTACCAATTGAACTGATCAGGGAAACCATCCCATTCTAGTGAGATGTTTCTGTCCTGCATGAAGTCTGAATATTGAGCTAAATTTAATATCTGCAGGACAAAATCATAAAATAGAAAACAATTTCAAGCTATTGATAAGATAACGCTTTCTTTGGGAATTAGTTTATAAGTAAAACTATAAAATATATATAAATTTGATTTCTTTTTAAAATAATATATGTAAATAGCTAACTTTAACATATTTTTAAATAAAATAATCAAATATACTTAAACATGATAATCCTTTGTTTTAGAAAGTGAAAAAGCATCATGCTTGAAGTACATTTGTTTCAAGTGTCTATTTTCCAATAATAGTGTGCTATTAATAAAACAATTTGCATGACACTAAAAAACTGCAGTTGATTCACAGAATGTGCATGTATGATTAATGCTCTTTATTTTCACCCTTTAGGATATTCGTTAATTGTAACACTCCATAAAACTTAGTATACACAGGCTTTTGTTGTTGTCTGTCAGTAAAGGCACTTTATATATGTGTTGAAGATACTGAGATGAGCTGATTTCCTCCATCAAAAAGTTCAGAGACAAATGTGCTAAAGAGGGAAGCACATGAAATAATACTCAAACTCAGGGACAGAGGTGCTGATTAGACATGAATGTACATGTGTTGTGGCATCACAGCTCAGGAGTGGCAGCAATGACAGCACCATCTGTTACTGCTTCTGTCTCTGGTTCTTAGATCCATGAAAAAGCTGGAGTGATCAATTCCCCCACAATCACTCTTCAGCTGTTCCGCTTGTTTCTGTTGCTTGACAGCGGTTCATATTTATACCATCTTAAACAATGTCAGTTTGCAATAAAAGACTAAGGTATTATATGTATCAGTTCAGTTCAGTAGCTCAGTCGTGTCTGACTCTTTGCAACCCCATGAATCACAGCATGCCAGGCCTCCCTGTCCATCACCAGCTCTGAAGTTTATCCAAACTCATGTCCATCGAGTCAGTGATGCCATCCAACCATCTCATCCTCTGTCATCCCCTTCTCCTCCTGCCCCCAATCCCTCCCAGCATCAGGGTTTTTTCCAGTGAGTCAGCTCTTCACATGCTGTGGCCAAAGTATTGGACTTTCAGCTTTAGCATCAGTCCTTCCAGTGAACACTCAGGACTGATCTCTTTTAGAATGGACTGGTTGGATCTCCTTGCAGTCCAAAGGACTCTCAAGAGTCTTCTCCAACACCACAGTTCAAAAGCATCAATTCTTCGGTGCTTAGCTTTCTTCATAGTCCAACTCCCACATCCATACATGACCACTGGAAAAACCATAGCCTTGACTAGATGGACCTTTGTTGGCAAAGTAATGTCTCTTTTGAATATACTATCTAGGTTGGTCATAACTTCCTTCCAAGGAGTAAGGATCTTTTAATTTCATGGCTGCAAACACCATCTGCAGTGATTTTGGAGCCCCCAAAAATAAAGTCTGATACTGTTTCCACATCTATTTGCCATGAAGTGATGAGACCAGATGCCATGATCTTAGTTTTCTGAATGTTGAGCTTTAAGCCAACTTTTTCTGGCATTGCCTTTCTTTGGGATTGGAATGAAAACTGACCTTTTGCAGTCCTGTGGCCACTACTGAGTTTTCCAAATTTGCAATTATATGTATAGGAAAAGTCAAATCTATTAAAATTTTACATCATAACTTCATCACAGCAGGCATGGATATGTACTAAAATTCTTAAGAGCATATGTAAAAATGAAAGTAAATGACTAAAGAGACCAACCAGAAGAATTATTAAATGGTCACTTATCTATCAAAAATGCAATCATGTTTCCAAAAGCTACTATTAATAGTGATTTACATTCAGTAGTACTTTTTTGTCATGTTTGAAATTACATTATTTTCTAAAATCACTATTGATGATAAGCACAAAGCTTTCTAGTGTAAAAATTTCATATGTAGAGTTTGTATTAATGTTCTGAATCAATTTTTGGAAAAAAGATCTATGCTTTAAATAAAATGTTGAAATACAACTTAAAAAGTGTTTTAATTGTGCATGATTTAGGGATATGCTTGGATTTATGAGTTTATACCAATATCAGCAGTCATTAGGTTATTATTTAACTTAATTAAATTTAATGAACTCTCTGAATCCCAAATTGTTATTTTCTAAAATCACTATTGATGATAAACACAAAGCTTTCTAGTGTAAAAATTTCATATGTAGAGTTTGTATTAATGTTCTGAATCAATTTTTGGGAAAAAAGATCTATGCTTTAAATAAAATGTTGAAATACAACTTAAAAAGTATTTTAATTGTGCATGATTTAGGGATATGCTTGGATTTATGAGTTTATACCAATATCAGCAGTCATTAGGTTATTACTTAACTTAATTAAATTTAATGAACTCTCTGAATCCCAAATTAACTATTATAAACATGTTGAATAAAGAGGATTAAAAGAAGATTAATAACAGGGCTTTTAATAATTGACATTTTCCTCTGATCTTTATTTCACAAAGTGAGGAAATGATACCTTTGTCTCTAGCTTGCATAACTGGATGGGGAGTGCTGCCCTTTATTGGATGCACAGGAAGTGGAAAGGGACAAATTTGAGAGTATGGAATGATGAGTTCAATTTGGTCATGTAAACCGTATAATATGTGGAGGCTTTCTGGAAAAATGTCAAACAGGCAGTTGAGGGGAGGTTTTTTCATTGGGGAGGAAACACTCCTAACTATCCTTGTACTGGTGAGTTTTGTTTTCAGTGTGGCCCTTGTATACATCTCCTTTAATCATGTTTAATCCCCAAATAAAGAGAATAACACAGTCATATTTTAGCTTAATATGATACAACTATCCTGAGTACAACACATCACTGGGTGATGTTTACTCCCCTTGATAACCTGTAACTTAAATATTATGATGTAAAGTCAACGTATCTTATGTATCATGGTAGACAGGATTATAACCTTGTCTTTATTTGGGAATTATATATGGCTTAGGGAGATGTTTATGGGTAATAACTTAACAAAGGTACAGCTTGCAATGGTGAATTTTGTGTGTCAATTTGGCAAGCCATGGCACCAAGATATTTGGTCTACATGTTCTAGGAAAGTGAGATTAACGTTTGAATTAGTAGTTTTGAGCAAAGTAAATTACCTTCCATAATGTGGGTAGGCTTTATCCCATTCATTGAAGTCCTTAAGAGAAAAAAAACAGCTAAGTCTTCCCTTCTCTTTTTCTCCATACACACACACACACACTCTCTCTCCCCATCGTTTTCATTCTTTTTCTCTGGAGAAGCCTATCATAATCCTTTTCTCGTGCAGTGTCATGGCCATTCTATTTCATGTGCCATAGGTAGCTGGAGGAGTATGGATTCTAAGTTCCATTCCATCTAGCCAGTTTTGACTACTATGTCTTGATATTAAACCTTCTTTTTCAAAACTGTCATGGCTATTTTTACTTTTACAGCTCCATTAGAATTATAGTATCAGCTTGTCAAATTATGCTGAAATTCCTGGGACGATTTTGATTAGAATGCCAATGGATTTTTTTACTGGGAGAGAAAACTCTCCCATTTCCTCCATCTGTTACTTTTTCCTCATTGCAGGTCTCCTCATATGGTTTGTAAACATTGTCTGTGAGCTCATCCTCAAGGTGGGTTTTGTGATGTGCCTTGCAGGCTTCCCTCATAGCTCAATTGGTAAAGAATCTTCCTGCAATGCAGGAGGCCCTGGTTTGATTCCTGGGTTGGGAAGATCCCCTGGAGAAGGAAATGGCACCCCACCCCAGGACTCTTGCCTGGAAAATCCCATGGACGGAGGAGCCTGGTAGGCTACAGTCCATGGGGTCGTGAGGAGTCGGACGTGACTGAGCGGCTTCACTTTCACTTCTTTCATGTGTCTTGCGCTTGGGAAAAATCTCTAAGGGAAGCCTTATGTTTTTCTCTGAATGGGACCACTTGCTCTCGGTTTTCAAAATTTTTAGGCTTTCACACTCACTGAGACTTATTACACGTATTAGAGTGGTATGAATGTGATACATCTGTTTGAGGATCCTGACTTCTCAAGGACGTTTCTTATTAAGCCCAGCCCCTGAAGCAGTGCCAAGTTTCCTTGGTAGTTCCTTTATACACTCACTCTATGACTTCTGATTTCCTCAAGATAGCTTGGCCTCGGGTTCCATTTTTGTCTCCTGCTTCCTAAAATCCTGTTCCATATGAATATCAAAACCATAACTCCATGCCTTCACCTGATTCAGATAGTCCCCAATACATTTATATCTCACCTCCTATGTACTAGACTTTATTTTTCCTTTGATTTAATGGATTGTAATTGCTAAAGATACTTACCTTTTATAGTTTTGATTTTGATTTTTCAAAACAACAAGTCAGTTCTTGAATTAATTATCACTACCAAGGCTTTTGGAGTGGTAACTTGGCATGGAAATTTAGAAGATGTCCGTGAAATGACCATGTAGACTACATAAAATAATCAGTATTCTAGTTAAAAAAAAAAAAAAAAAAAACCTGTTGTCTCCTTGACCTCCATTTTCTACCTATGAAATAGAAATAATGCAATAATAAAAGTCATGAGGATTGTTTTGGATAACATTTGTGGTACCTCACAAGTATTTTAGAACAACATGTTATACTTAACAAACAGGAAGCAGTGTCTTCTTACTTTAACCATCTCTGCATGAAGAAGAGGCAAGAACAAATAGGAATTTTTTAAAAAAAATATTGATTAGTTAGTTTTGATGATGTTTCCATCATAGAGCCCATTTTCAAGAATGTGCTTGAGATAGGAGATGTGAATAATTAGGCATATATAAAATAAATACACAAATAGAGAAGGAAATGGTATAAGAAAATGGCTTCTAGAAGCAGTTAATATATATTTTTTTGCCTTATCCTCAACTGAGAAAACTGAGTTGTAATCAAAAGGGAACACTAAAAAACTACTGTGTCAGCAAATCTCTGTGGGAAGTTCAGGTGTTTGAACATGTCTGATATTTCCTCTTTATAGCTATCACCACAGAGAATGCTATTCTATTTATCAAAAAGCTAAAACTGAGCTCCTATTTAACCTCCAAGCATCAGTTACTTCTGAAAAGTGAAATACTGATGAATAATTACAGAGATAATCAAATTAGGTATTATTAAAGTCAGTTTCTCATCTTCATAAATTACTAAGGTTAGAATTTTATGCAATCAAGAATTTATTTTCCTCCCTCCTTTGCTGTCACTGTCTACTTATGTAGACACACTTGATTTATAATTTTTTTAATTTAACACTCCAATTTGCTGAGTTTAAATCTTACATCACTTTTTTGTCCTTTTTTCC
>SJYT01028315.1:97675-108238 GCA_006410635.1 Cephalophus harveyi | reverse complement strand
GCTGTATTATATAGTTTGTAAATTTATAATTTTATACCATGTATTTTGTAATTATAATTAATTTTGACATTGATCACAAATTATTGTTTTAAAAATTTGATTTTGTTAATTTCTAAATATTTCTGATAATTTACATTTTTATTAAGGAATCTATTTCTTTGCACAATTTCATGTTGAGGAAAGACTGTTTTGTCTGTGTGCCACCCTTTTAAAAACTAGTTTTTGAAGTGTTCTATAAACTTGTAAAATCATGTTACATTTTCTTTGCAGTTTTCAATTTTCAACATATTAGTAAAACCAATCTTATGATACTGTTACTAACCTTTCTTTGTGTCCTACAGTGTGCTTCATAAATCTAAAGTGGTTGTTAGAAGTGGACATTACTGGTACCTCTTCTGTTTCTACTGATTCAAAATCCATGGATGTATCATGAATCACTATCATTATCCACATTCCTAAGTAATTTCCATGGAAACTGAAGTTTGAAATTTGTGGTTCTCTGTATCTTTTATAGTTGACTGTTGTATAAGCCTAACATTTAAACCGGAACAAGCGGAATAGTAGGCACATTAAGATATATTTTATTTAATTCACAATAACTTATTAAGAATTGGACTGCTGAAGCAGTTTATACATGCTCATGCTGTGCTGTGCTTAGTTGCTCAGTCATGTCTAGCTTTTTGCGACCCCTGGGACTGTATCCCGCTAGGCTCCTCTGTCAATGGGCATTCTCCAGGCAAGAATAATGGAGTAGGTAGCCATGCCCTCCTCCAGGGGATCTTTGCAACCCATGGATCGAACCCAGGTCTCCTGCATTGCAGGTGGATTCTTTACCATCTGAGCCACCTGGGGAGCCCAAGAATACTGGAGTGGGTAGCCTATCTATCCACCAGGGTATCTTCCTGACCAAGAAATTGAACCAAGGTCTCCTGCATTGCAGACAGATTCATTACCAGCTGAGCTTCCAGGGAAGCCCATACATACTCATACCTTTGGTAAATTGAAGGTTCATTCCAGTCTCAGGTCATATGGCTTCAGTGTCCTCAATCTTAATTACCATACACATATGGCTCTCATTTGAATAGAAGCTGAAAAACATGTGTCAGGTACAATCACAGTAACCTCTGACTCTGTCAAGGTGTTCCTGATTTTAAAATAGTAATAAATATTTTGTAGACAAGGCTGTTTTTAAATATATGCTTAATTAAAATAATATATGGTCTTTGCTCCATTTTATGCATTTCACACTGTTGTTTAATTGCTAAGTCATTCTGACTGTTTTCCAACTCTTATCAGTTCAGTTCAGTCGCTCAGTCGTGTCCAACTCTGCGACCCCATGAATCGCAGCACGCCAGGCTTCCCTGTTCATTACCATCTCCCCGAGTTCACTCAGACTCAGGTCCATCGAGTCCGTGATGCCATCCAGCCATCTCATCCTTGGTCGTCCCCTTCTCCTCCTGCCCCCAATCCCTCTCAGCATCAGAGTCTTTTCCAATGAGTCAACTCTTCGCATGAGGTGGCCAAAGTACTGGAGTTTCAGCTTTAGCATCATTCCTTCCAGAGAAATCCCAGGTTTGATCTCCTTCAGAATGGACTGGTTGGATCTCCTTGCAGTCCAAGGGACTCTCAAGAGTCTTCTCCAACACCACAGTTCAAAATAAAAAAAAAAATACTGTCAGCTGAAAAAAAGGTACCACCTGAAAGTTAGGAATAATGTTTTATTTGATTCATAAAACTGAGGTCTTAAGCATGGGACAGAGTATCTCAGATAATTCTGAAAGACTGCTCTGAAAAGTCAATCTGGGGAGCCAGGAGTTTTGGCAACAAAAACCAAACAGTCAGAACATCAAAAGGTTACTGTTAAAGAAAACTAGATACCTCAGTTAAGTTATCTAGCGCTTTTCTGTGTTTGGGAAGATGCAAGAGTCTGGGCTCACAGAAATCATTGCTTTGATTTGTACCTCACTGTCTGAGGCCAGTACCCCGAGTCTCTTAGGGGGTGCTCCCCAGGGTGGCTGCGTGTCTGATGAGCCCTGTGGTTCTCAGTGCTCTCAGGGCTCACTCAGGGGGGCTGTGATGTGACGACTTGGTGGTGGCAACATTCTGTTCTCTGATAAGAGCAGGCTTTGTTTTTCACTCAGAATACTTTTGTGTTTGACGTCTAGAGATTGGATTGGTGGGGAAAATGGACATACTTTAGTTTGTTTTCTATGGAGTTTTGCACAGTTTTGCCATAGAGGCTTAGGTATTAATACAATTTGAGTGTGTTTTGTTGCATCCAGGATGATTACGCAGTCACTTTTGTTAAAGATTGTCTTGAGATGCTGCCTCTTTCTACGTTTTGGTTTCATGAGTATTTTAATCGGACTATGACAGAGAAGTCAAAAATCACAAATAATTTAATGCTGACAGTAAACTAGTATAGAATTAGTTCAGTTTTGTTCTTTGAAAATAGGAAATATGACAAAAATGTAAATAATACATTTCTATCTCAAAAGAAGTTTAATTTTGAATATAAGGGGGGGGAAGGAGTAGCTCTTTCTAATTCTTAAATAACACAGACAGTATATGAAAGGACTCATATATATGAAAGGACTCCTCATATACACAAGTCTCATCTTTATAGTATAAGGGGAAGCAGATTTCACTTCACGGATGTACCCTGGTTTTCATCATCCCTGGAAAGTTAAGCAAATGGACTGCTGAGGCTCTCTATTTATTTGGAGAACCCCTCTGCTGATGAAGAAAGACCCAATGTCTTGTTAAAGAGCCTTTTGAAGTATACATATTTGCACAACAGGGGCTTATTCCTTTTCCTTAAGGGTTTAGATAATGAAAATAAGAAATACTTCATGGGCTAATTTTTTATCTGCACCACTGAAGGTCATATATACATTTTGTTACCTACCAAATATGAATGGCAGGGTTTTATTTTGAATGTGTAGCTTTCAAGTTAGAAAATGCATCAACACAGCTGAATTTGAAATCTAAAATCAGTTTTAAACAGTTGACTCAAATCAACTGCAAACTAATAAACAGTCATTCCACAGCTATATCTAATTCTTACAATTGGAACAAATTCTTCCTTCTCAGTTTTTGTAGCCATGTCCTTCAGCCTCCCCATCTGATATCAGGAAGACCAGCATAAATACCACTCTATAACTTAGCGTTTGAAAGAGCTACAAAGTGATATATCTGTTATTTCATTATGCTTCTATCATGTTGATTTTATTCAAGAGGTAAGAATTCAGATCTGTCACTTAATGGATACTTGAAAAATTATTTTATTCCATAACAGTGTCTCACTATTTCTTTAAATCTAACTATCTTCTTCACATCTGTGAATCCTCAGATTCTTCTTCACATCTGTGAATCCAGACAACTAAATAAGGTAACGAGATTGTCCTGCCTTTAGAGTTTGAGCTATTTATACAGAAAAGAACATGTTTTCTTTAGTACAGGAGCAAACTAACATTAACCTGCCATTGGAAGCATGGTGAGCAGTCCGGAAAACAACAGCCTAACATCTTAGATTGGGCCCTAATCTTTTCACTCTGATGAAGTGAAGATCTATTAAAAATAATGATACCATGATAACATTAATTTGGCTTGTATTGCTGTCCCAAATCAGAGCTCTAGCTAGCAGCAGCTGTACGTATTTTATTGAAAGCCAAAGTAAATTGGGGCAGTTCCCCTAGCAGTATAAATTAGTCAGAACCTTGGAGACATAAGTGTATTTTAGGAATGCAGTACTGAATTCTTTTTCTAAGAATTATGTCACCTTAATTCAGTAATTTGGTATGCCTCAGGGTTTGCATGTATTTTAGAGATACTGTAATGAAGCGTGTGAGTATTCATTTAAACACAGAGGTCCCCCAAGAATAAAAGGCTTGCCTAATTCACTGGAAATGCTATCATTCTCAGAATGTTTCCAGGAGTAATGCAAACTTGTACTAGCTGGGTTAGATAAGTTATTAGGAGTATATGGGGATAAAATAGGTAAATGTGCTTGAGAGATCATTGAAAATTAGGTCATTCTCAAATGAACTAATAAAAGCTAGAGTTTACAAACTGAAAGACTGCACAGTGGTTTAAGTCCCTACGCTTTTTCATTCTGGTCTCTGGCTTAGATGGAATTAGCTTACTGTTTCAAAGTTTTCAAACCCTGTATGTTTTTAGTGATCTGATTTAAGTGCTATGCATGAAAATGGGATTTTGCACACTGGAGTAATTTTGTCTCATATACTGGTCTGAGAATCACTGAAGTATTTGTTCAGTGTTGAAGAAAATAGTGTTACTGATACAGAGTAAAACCTTTTTGTGTGGGTGTAACTACAGTTTAGTAAAATATAATGCCAAATATGTTTTAAATACTCCATAAACTGTTTCCTTAAGCTACCGTTTTTCCATGTTAAACTCCTTCAATCTAGGAAATACTTCCTTTTATCCTGCACCTGACCCATAAACAACTCCAGCTTTTACTATAATTGTATATACAATTTTGTATTTTTCACCTTTTTATTAAATTTTAAAGTAACAAAAAGAATTGTAATATTATCAAGTAGCATAGGTTTTGGAGTTAATGCTTTTATATTGAAACCTTAATCTTCTCTTGCAGTGTTAACCGGGGTATTTTTCCTTAACTTCATGAAGCTTATTTTCTCCTTTCAGAAATGGACATTACATGTATGTGGTGAGAAAACTGGGTTGTAATGTTTTTATTACTATACACTTTCAAAGTTAAGCCTGCAAAATAAAATTCCCTCTTCTAATTGTGGGAGGGAGAGCACAATTAATGAGAAGAAAAGTCTTTGTCCCATTTTCACTATTTCTATTTGTATTAAAAGCATATGTTCCTACTTTATAAACAATGCATATCTTTCACCAGCCTACTAAAAATGCTTTGAGAATTTTAAAGTTAACATTATCAAATAGATATTATATTATGCTTCTAAAACTCTGTTCAAGATGATTCAACTTTTTGTGGTTTTAGAAAATAAAGATGAATAAAACACCAGCAGTGGGCAGGTCTGTGACATTTACAACATCAAGGACTTGCATCAGTGCCAGAATGCTCCCTGATAGGTTGATGTTTATGCTGGAAATAAATGTATAATGCTGCTGGCAAAAAATCTTCAGACTAGGTCCAAATGATATAAACATTTATGTAGTTAAAATGCAAGAATACAAGCCTGGTATTTTGATTTCTATTTAAGCAACTAGATAGCCAATTAATGTATTTTCACTAATGTCATTGCAGTTTGTGTCATGTAGACACAGCCTGTGTTAGGCCAGGAAAGAAACTGTCAGAAGTGTTACACTTGAAGCTTTTTCATCTATTTTACTTTTAGCCTAGCTCCCAGTAACCCAAGCTGGAAAAATTGAAGTAGTATAGGATTTTAACCCCAAATATAAAATAAATAGCTGTGAGAGTTCATACTGACATAAATGATTATTTGAATAAATAAATAAGGGAAATATACAAATCTTCCATGAAGGATAATTCTAAGTCATTTAAGCAAATACTCTGACACTAAAGGGATGGAGTATAAATTCTCTCTCCTTAAGCACAGGTGGCATGTAATAATATTTTTCCAAATGGTACAATATGGAAGAGACAAAGCAGAGTAAGATTATAGTGAAGTAATCTTTCAAACACTATGTCAGAAAAGTGATCATAGCCTATGTCAACATTGCAACTCATGTTGCTAGAACTAAAGTGGTACAAGACAATAACACAAAAAAATAAGAACTTTACTTCTGTGGCCTACCTCCCTAAATACCCATATTTAATCAGAAGGAAGAGAAACAAGATCAGACAAATCCAAATGTGTGTTTTTCTACAAAATACCTGACCAGCACCCCTCAAAACTGGCAAAGTCATGAATATAGTAAAGTTGCAGGATATAAAATCAGTACACAGAAATCCCTTGCATTCCTATACACTAATAATGAGAAAATAGAGAAATTAAGGAAACAATTCCATTCACCATTGCAATGAAAAGAATAAAATACTTAAGAATATATCTACCTAAAGAAACTAAAGACCTATATATAGAAAACTATAAAACATTGGTGAAAGAAATCAAAGAGGACACTAATAGATGGAGAATATACCATGTTCATGGATCAGAAGAATATAGTGAAAATGAGTATACTACCCAAAACAATCTATAGATTCAGTGCAATCCCTATCAAGCTACCAACAGTATTTTTCACAGAACTAGAAGAAATAATTTCACAATTTGTATGGAAATACAAGAAACCTTGAATAGCCAAAGCAATCTCGAGAAAGAAGAATGAAACTGGAGGAATCAACCTGCCTGAATTCAGGCTCTACTACAAAGCCACAGTCATCAAGACAGTATGGTACTGGCACAAAGACAGAAATATAGATCAATGGAACAAAATAGAAAGCCCAGAGATAAATCCACACACCTATGGACACCTTATCTTCGACAAAGGAGGCAAGAATATACAATGGAGTAAAGACAATCTCTTTAACAAGTGGTGCTGGGAAAACTGGTCAACCACTTGTAGAAGAATGAAACTAGATCACTTTCTAACACCACACACAAAAATAAACTCAAAATGGATTAAAGATCTAAACGTAAGACCAGAAACTATAAAACTCCTAGAGGAGAACATAGGCAAAACACTTTCCGACATAAATCACAGCAGGATCCTCTATGATCCACCTCCCAGAATACTGGAAATAAAAGCAAAAATAAACAAATGGGATCTAATTAAAATTAAAAGCTTCTGCACAACAAAGGAAACTATAAGCAAGGTAAAAAGACAGCCTTCTGAATGGGAGAAAACAATAGCAAATGAAGCAACTGACAAACAACTAATCTCAAAAATATACAAGCAACTTATGCAGCTCAACTCCAGAAAAATAAATGACCCAATCAAAAAATGGGCCAAAGAACTAAACAGACATTTCTCCAAAGAAGATATACAGATGGCTAACACACACATGAAAAGATGCTCAACAGCACTCATTATCAGAGGAATGCAAATCAAGACCACAATGAGGTACCATTTCACACCAGTCAGAATGGCTGCGATCCAAAAGTCTACAAGCAATAAATGCTGGAGAGGGTGTGGAGAAAAGGGAACCCTCTTACACTGCTGGTGGGAATGCAAACTAGTACAGCCACTATGGAGAACAGTGTGGAGATTCCTTAAAAAACTGCAAATAGAACTGCCTTATGACCCAGCAATCCCACTGCTGGGCATACACACCGAGGAAACCAGAATTGAAAGAGACACATGTACCCCAATGTTCATTGCAGCACTGTTTATAATAGCCAGGACATGGAAACAACCTAGATGTCCATCAGCAGATGAATGGATAAGAAAGCTGTGGTACATATACACAATGGAGTATTACTCAGCCATTAAAAAGAATACATTTGAATCAGTTCTAATGAGGTGGATGAACCTGGAGCTTATTATACAGAGTGAAGTAAGCCAGAAAGAAAAACACCAATACAGTATACTAATGCATATATATGGAATTTGGAAAGATGGTAACGATAACCCTGTATGCGAGACAGCAAAAGAGACACAGATGTATAGAGAGTCTTTTGGACTCTGTAGGAGAGGGAGAGGGTGGGATGATTTGGGGGAATGGCATTGAAACATGTATAATATAAGAAATGAATCTCCAGTCCAGGTTCGATACAGGATGCTTGGGGCTGGTGCACTGGGATGACCTGGAGGGACGGTATGAAGAGGGAGATGGGAGGGGGGTTCAGGATGTGGAACACGTGTATGCCCGTGGCGGATTCATGTCGATGTCTGGCAGAACCAATGCAATATTGTAAAAAAAAAAAAACAAAAACTGGCAAGGTCATTCATAGCAAGGAAACTATGAGAAACTGCCTTAGCCAAGAAGAGCCCAAAGAGACATGATGGCCAAATATCATGTGGTAACCTATTCAGAACAATAAAAGGGCATAGATGAAATGTAAGAAAACCCCAATAACAATGGACTTTAGTTAGTGGTAAATATTGATACTGGTTCATTAATTATAACAAACGTGTTGTATAATTTAAGATATTAATAACAGAGGAAATAGAGTTTGGGGGTTTGGGAACTCCATTAAATCCTTGAAATTTTTCTGTTAATCTAAAACTGTTCTAAAATAGAAATTATATTTTAAATATCTAGTCTATTCTTTTGTTTAATGTGCATATTAACAATGAAATAGGCTGGACAGACAAATATGTGGATGTTTTTAATAATATGATATAAGTAAAATTTAATATGCAACTTTTTATTCAATTTGTTTACTTTCCTTTTTTTATACAGGCCTAAAATGTGGTCAGTTGACCTAATTACAGCTAGAAGTGGAAGCAACTCTTACGAAAAGTGGTAAGTTCATTTCCCTTCAAGGAAAAAAGCTTTAAGAGGAGCTCATTAACAATTTCATTTCACCAAGTTTGTAGCTCATATGTAAGTTTCTCTTTTTTGCATTTGTCTAACCATTAGGTAAAAGGAAGAAAATATTGTGACATCACTGTTTATCAACTGTGATGTGACAACATCCTGCCACCTGAGGCAGTTCAGTTCCGTTCAGTCGCTCAGTCGTGTCCGACTCTTTGCGACCCCATGAATCGCAGCACGCCAGGCCTCCTGTGGCAAGATAGTGGTTAAAGACATGATTCTGTGGCAGTGAGATTGGGTCATTACTTTAATAAATTTTATTAGGTTTCTAAAAGATAGCTTCTGTGTTTCTGCTTCTTAGAAGAGTACCCTAACTGAAAATACACATTTCAAGTATTTCCCACAAGAGAAGTATGAATATTTTCAATAAAATTCAACACATTAATTGATGCCTCATGTGTGCCAGGCAATTCTAGCCCTAGGAATGCTTCAGTGAGCAGAAGAGATGAAAATCGTTGTCTTTGTGACTCATATCACTGTGTGTTTTTTATTTTGGTCTATTTTATATATGGCTTTTGAAAGCAAGAAGTTAGGGAAAAACACTAGAAATCTAGGTTTCTTTGATTCCTAACAGTAAGGAAAATAAATCAGTAAAACTTTTCCCTCTAGAATGTAATGTGTGTGTTTTTTTTAAATCTTTACAAAAGTTAATTCAAAAATGAGAAAAAGTAGCAACAGTCATGTTCCATGGTCTGTAGAAAATAAACAATTTTTTAAAGAGAGAGAAAAGAATTTTTGCCTCCTCCCTCATTCCTCTCTTCAGGTTTGGTAACTTTTTAAAAAATTCTTTAAACAAATATTTATTGAATACCAATCTCATATAATTTGTGTACTGAACACTAGGAATAAAAGGCTAAAGATACTCTTTCTACATCAGATATTTTATGAACTGAATCAGAAATAGTTTATTACATTGTAGATTTAAAATGCAATATGTTAAAAATGTTAAGTATTAGTCGCTCAGTTGTGTCTGACTCTTTGTGACACCATGGACTGCAGCCTGCCAGGCTCCTGTGTCCATGGAATTCTCCAGGCAATGATATGGAAGTGGGTAACCATGCCCTTCAGAGAAGGCAATGGCGACCCACTCCAGTACTCTTGCCTGGAGAATCCCATGGCTGGAGGAGCCTGGTAGGCTGCAGTCCATGGGGTCGCTGAGTCGGACACGACTGAGCAACTTCACTTTCACTTTACACTTTCATCCACTGGAGAAGGAAATGGCAACCCACTCCAGTGTTCTTGCCTGGAGAATCCCAGGGACGGGGGAGCCTGGTGGGCTGTCGTCTATGGGGTCACGCAGAGTCACACACGACTGAAGCGACTCGGCAGCAGCAGCAGCAGCAGCCATGCCCTTCTCCAGCAGATGCAATAAATGTTATTAAAGTCCATTCTAAATATTTTGGGAGCCAAGGAAAAGAAGACAAATGAGATCCAACATATTGCATGCCTAAAATTTATGTTATACTTTGCTTTCATTAATAATTTAATTAATTGGAAAGCTTCATGCCTTTATAAGAAGCTGAAAAATATTTTTCTATGGGTTGATTTGTTTCTGCTCCCCAAAATAGATATATTAAAGTCCTAACCCATAGTACCTATGAACTTTATTTGGAAATAAGCTCTTTGAACACATACACAAGGAGACCTCCATGTAAAGATATGGAAACACACAAAGATAGAAGATGACCATATGAGAATGGGTGATGAGTGGAGTTATGCTGTTTGCAAGTCAAAGAACAACTGGAGCTACCAGAAGTTCAAAGAGGCCAGAAAGAATCTTATCTCCTAGACACTTTGGATGGAGCATAGCCTGCTGACATCTTGATTTCAGACTTCTAGCCCCTACAACTGTGAGAAAAAATTTCTGTTTTAAGCATCTCAGTTCAGTTCAGTTGCTCAGTCGTGTCCGACTCTTTGCGACCCCATGAATCGTGGCACGCCAGGCCTCCCTGTTCATCGCCATTTCCCGGAGTTCATTCAGACTCACGTCCACTGAGTCAGTGATGCCATCCAGCCATCTCATCCTCGGTCGTCCCCTTCTCCTCCTGCCCCCAATCCCTCCCAGCATCAGAGTCTTTTCCAATGAGTCAACTCTTCGCATGAGGTGG
>SJYT01028315.1:82100-95942 GCA_006410635.1 Cephalophus harveyi | reverse complement strand
ATATATAAAATTTTTAAGTGGATATAAACATGACTTAAAATTTAAGTAAAAATACCTAGATAAACATGAAATGTATATTTAATTTCTGAAAGAAATATTTCATAAACTTATTTTTAATTCTGTTATTCAAGGTGAACCTAGTGTCCTCATATAAAGAATCAGTTCTATATAAATGTGAAATAGAAGGGTCAGCATATTTGAATAAAAACTTGTTTATTCTTGGACTGGTATTCAGATGGTATCATCCAACAGAAGCTCAGTGTATGACTTTGCATCATAGAAATGATTGGATTATGTCTCAGGTGACCTGGCAAATGGATTCACAGAGGGAGTCAAGGACTACGCACTAGTTTCCCTTTTCCAATCCCTTTTACACAGATTTCTACAATGATTATCTGGGCTTACCTCTTAAAATTTTCATCATTTCCATGATGTATAATATGCTGGAAATTATTTATGATTCATCAAGTTTGCTCCTCTATACACAGTTTAATGGCATTTCATAGCAGTTAAAAGTGCTATGGTTTTCTTTTATGTTGGGATAAACCAATAAATTTCCAAATAGCATTCCTTAACAATAAAAAATCCCATGTGACATAGAAAAAAATATAGAAATACACTGTATCAGAAACTACCAATATTTCCTTTAAACAGGGATTTGTAAATAGCTATGATGATTCAAATTAGAGGATTGCTTTTCAAAGCAAATGTTTACTCATAAGAAACTAATTGAAAGTAAGTTAAATTTCATAAATTGGAGCATTTTACAATATATACAGTTTTACAGTGCAGTATTGTTCTAAATCTGTATCACATAAAGTGAAAGTGAAGTTGCTCAGTCGTGTCCGACTCTTTGCGACCCATGGACTGTAGCCCACCAGGCTCCTCCGTCCATGGGATTCTCCAGGTAAGAATACTGGAATGGGTTGCCATTTCCTTTTCCAGGGGATTTTCCCAACCCAGGGATCAAACCCAGGTCTCCCACATTGCAGGCAGACACTTCTGAGCCACCAGGGGAAAAAAAATACATTCTATTGGTTGGAGAAAAAGAAAATGACTAACAATAAAAAAATTCTGTGTACTCAACTTTTGTCTCTTTCGGAGCAACAAATAGCTGACAGTGATGTTAAATCATTAATTTACAGGTCTCCAATGGCCCCATTTACACATTTCAAAATACATACCAAACTCCTATAATGCAGAACGAATTTCCATTCTATCCCTAGTACACTGTGATAAACTTCTTGACCCTATTTATATTTTAGCTTTTTTAAATTTTGTTTTCAAATTTATTCTGTAAGTCTCAGATATAAGAAAACAACAGCAGTAACTACTCTGTAGCTTGAAATGTTTTTACCTAAATCTAGATACATAAAGCTAGCTAGCAAGATTAAAATGCTAGAGATGTCTTTATGACCACATTTTGGAGTGGTCATATTTTTTCTGAACTATTTTGGCAAATTGTTAATGAAAACAATTGACACTATCCATTTTAACTGATGCTATTAGAGATTTCCTGATAATAGCAATGTGTTCTTACCTTAGAATATGTTGAGACAAGAGTAGAGAAGAATGGATAAGCCAATCTGCCATGGTATACATTTAAAACTATGGAAAGGCACCTGGAGAAATAGTACTATTTATAATGAAATGTACAAATGTTTCCATTATGTTTACTGCAGCTACATATAACATCTGCCACATAGTTCTTTAATTCCTATTCTTAAAGTTATAATGATTCCAAGAATTGACTTTGTTGAACAGTTTGTTTATGGAAGTGGCAGTGTCTGCCAAATTAAACCATTTCTAAGACTAGCACTCATTTGGCTTCCTTGGATTTCAACCAAACACATTTCAGAGACAATAACATAATGTATCTACAAAAGTTTAACTTGACTGGCATAAGGTTTAAGTAGAAATATTCCATCTATATATTCATACTAAATCCATATCTACTAGGCATGCTGCCCATTAAAGACTGCCAATGCCTTAGGATAGTGGATCTCAACTTTGTCTGAATACTGGAATCATTTAGGAAGCATAAAAAGACACTGATATCTGGGTTCTAACATCAGAAATTCAAATTGAATTGGTTATAGGCATTGACTCATAGATATTGAAATTTTTAAAAGCTCTCTTGGTGATTCTAATGCCCAGTGAAATAACAGAACCACTATCTTAGGATTTTAAGAAGGTTTGACATATCTTAGATTTTATAAAATTTCAAAGAATTTCATTTCTTTGAAATGACTGTGTCTGAACACAAAACGCTGCCTTTTTGAACATGTCCTAAAACAGCAGATTTGATGATACAAGTGTATTATTTAGTTATTACAAATCCAAAGTTAAAATATGATTTAAAGTTGTCACTAATATTATTTTGGTTACTAATCCATAATGCTGTTGTTACTTGAAATTTTTCTAAATTTTCAGTTTATATTATTTGTAGTATTACTAAAGAGGAATATTTATTAATGCAGATTGGAATTCAGTGATAAATATCTAATAACCAGATCTTTAAGGACAAAATGGCCCTGATTTGTAGTATTTTCTAATTTCCATGATGTACACCTTCAAGCTGCAGTGTGATGTCAACTAGTTCACAAGATTTCTGAAAATTTAGTAGGTGTTGCAATCTTGGAGCTGTCTCCAGAATACCACCACAGCATATTAGTTGCATATGTCTAGACTTTTGTAGAACACTAAATAATCTTATGTAAATATGTCAATTAATCCTCAGATCCACACAATGATAGATTTGCAATGCAATCAGTTCCAATTCAAGGAAATAAATAAGAAGCTTAAAGGAGATTTAAGCTTCTCAAGTCAAGTCAGACAGCAGCCACTGGCATACAATTTTAGATACCTACTATGAATCAGGTGCTCTTCTTCCAGGTATAAATTCATCACAGTAAGTCTGCTGTCAAAGAGCCCAACTCAACTGTGGGGTGCCAGAAAAAAAATCAGACAGTAAATAAATAGAATAAGTTTACTGGTTGATAATGAGCCATGAGAAAAATAAGATCAGTGGTATGGTAGAGAGTGACTGGTACAGGAATCTATTCTGGTTGGACTGTTAAAAGCTTTTCTAAGGAGGCATCACTTGAATTTGAGCAAACTCTGGGAGATAGTGAAGGGCAGGGAAGCCTGGCGTGCTGCAGTCCATAGGGTCACAAAGAGTTGGAGATGACTGAATGACTCAACACCAACATCGTCACTTGAATATATGAAATACACAATGTAGTGAAGCTGTGGGGAGAATGTTCTAAGGAAAAGAACAGCTGAAAATGGGCCCAACCAATATTAACCAAGGGATTTCTGAGGTACAATTAAGGACATAGCAGTGTAGATGAGAAGCTGGGGAGAGTTGGCAGAAAACAAACCTTAGAGTGGGTCTTGCAGTTTGGATTTTATTCCACCCATAATAGAAAGCCACTTGAGGCTCTTTTTAGGTCTGCAATGAAGAGACTGAAGCATGATTCAAATGATAACCTTAGTTCTTCTGACCAAGGGAATTAGAGGGAGAGCCAGGAGAGCATTTAGAAGGCTCTTGACATACATCATTGAAAATGATAGTTTAGACCAGGGCAGAATTTCTCAGGTTATATGCAAAGGTATCAGTCCTCTGAGCCCTTGAGGGCAACTTGATGGATCTAGATGTCTCCTGTCCCCAGTGGCCTATCACTTCAGCTAAGAACAGCCTTGTCCTTTTACCTTAGTGTTGATAAAAGTACCATCAATAACCTATTCCATGGCATAAAAGGGGAAGCACCAGAAAATGGTTAGCAGTGAATAAGATTAAGATTACGGATAGAATTTGAGAGTAGAAATGTCTGCATTTGCTGGTCCTTTCAGTGTGCGGCTAAAAAAGAAAAAAATGGAAATTAATGTTTTTGAATTAGATAGGAAACAGATTAAACATTCAAAAGTGATGGATTATTTCCTGTTTACAAAGCTCTGGAAAATTTAAAATGATACCAAAAGGAATCATTAATTCCCTGGAACACTCAACAGTAGGAAGCTTTTACCAACCTTAGCTCTAAAAGTGAAATAGAGTAATAATTTTCACTTTAAAATAACTATTTAGGGAAGTTATAGAAAGTTCCAAATGAAAATATGTAATGCCCAAAATGCTTTGGATCTGATAGACAGGGAAATGAAGTAATATTATTACTTCATAATACAGTTTTTTTCTTCATCCTCTTCCTAGTGGATGAGCTACTTTGGCAAAGCAATACATTGATGTGATTATAGGAAAAGTAATCCATATTAGCAAGAGAAAACTTCCTTGTAGATGCTCTCAGAAGTGTCTCAAAAGCCCAAGTACACTTCTAGAAAGTACCTTAAATCTCCGTTCTTCCCTTCCAGTAGAAGTTTGAAGTTTCAGTATCCTGAAAATTCTCCATTTCTTCTTAAAGCAATCTTTGAACTCTGTTTGTTAATAAGCTAGGCCAAGGTATTACCAAAATTTATATCTGGCCATGATGTTCTGTTCATTTCCCTGATCATTACTGCAACTTCTTCCTTCTCCAAATCTCACTTAAAAAAGAAGTCTATGTAAAGAGGCTGTGCTAACCTGAAATTACAGCCTAGTTGGAGATCAGTGGATTCCTCACTATTATGAAAATTATCATATTTTTCAATCCAAGGGTTACAGTAAGAAGACTTTGAAGATCTTTATTTTTCTGATTCTGTAACTTTTCAGTTTATGGTATTTCCCACCTTTCAATTTGTGATTGAACTATTATTCACTAAACTAAATTTAGCTGTAAGTATATCAAAATAGCATCTTAGATCTCTCAAAATATTTGAGATTTCCTTGTGTGTTTTTATGGTTTGTTGTTGCTCATCAAGATATCAGTATATTCATATCAGTATAAAACCACATATACATATGCACATATTACTATTTGAAAGGAATGTACATTGTGTCAGGTGTTAAGAAAAATCCAAATGTTGCAGATTTACAAATGTTAGCATCAAATTATATTAATTTCACAGATGAATAGCTAGATATAGGACAAGATAGACAGGGAGAGAAAGAGAGGTAGAAAAAGAAAATCTCTGAGTTAGTATTACCACCTTCAGAATGGAAATAGCAATAATAATCCAAATTTCAATGGGTATACCACATGTGAAGCTCCTAGGTTTGTTATTCGGTCATAATACTTAAAACCTGTTTCTTGGGTATTAATTGTTGTTAACTGTGGAATCAAAATTTATGGCAGTCTGATTGTAATATGTGTTATATGAATAGTTCTTGAGTTTACCATATTAACATTGTCGTACCTGAGATTGACATACGTATATATCATCTTAGGCCTTTGCTATAAAACATACATTCAAAACAAATAGTTGCTAGGCTAGCTACAAAATAAATTGATAGTATCCAGTTCTTTTAAGATAATTTTGAAATTGTTGATTTAATTTAATTATTCTTAGGCCCTTTTATGTTAACACTGATTATATTCATCTGTTTTATCTGCTTTTCTTAGACTGTCTGACAAGAATATGATCACAATAAACTTAAAAGTTGGACAGTTAAATTGCTTAGAAATTAAAATATTGCTTTTAATCCTGATTATTAATTATTTGTAAAGATAAAACCATTGCAAAAAGCCTCAGGGTACATGCCAATTAAGTATTTTTAAGCCATAAAATTAAAAATAGCTGCAGCATGAGAATTTTAATTATCAATTGATGTCTCTTGGTCTGAAAAGTTACATTTTATAATATGCTCTCAAGGTCATAAAAATAATGTCTCTGTAGAGTAAGTAGAGTAAGTAGACAGGTAGTCAACAGCACTTATTGATTTCTCCTTCTGGGTAGAAGCTGTAGCCATGAACCTGGTAGCTTCTGAATCCTGAAAATGCAGTTTTTAGTTCTGAAACTTTATGTGGAAAGGATGTTTGAGAGTCATACAGGAGAACTCCCAGAAATGTGGCATGTTAAGTTTTCCTCCCTACTGAATCTTACAAAAATTTTTTTGGCCTTCTTAGATGATACCTGGTACCACAATCCTAGTTATTAACTTATTTTTTAATTATTTGCCAAAAAGACCAGTTGATCATAGTTGCTAAAGTGGTATACATTTTAACTGCAAATGTGGATCTAATGCCTTATATTTTCTCTGGATGGCCTAACTAGGGGGATTTACATGGTGTTTGAGTTCGTTTTCTCAGAAAGGAGCAAAAGATTCTGAATCTAAGCAAAAATCAGTACAAAAGTGAAATATATAATTGGTTGAATACTTCTCACTATATCAAAGGAAGTCTAAAAACTAGGATTTGGGTTGGAAAAAAGCAAGTGAGTTCATCAGTCTCAGCTGTAGAACACAGTGCTGCTTTTCAGGGCATTGACATCATAATTAAATAGTTGTTCATGACATTCTGTCCTTGTATTAGTCCGTGTAAGACTTTAATGCCCAAGGCTGTAGTTTGATTAGCATGGTTGGTGCACAGGCAGACATTTAATTGGGGCATGGCTTTGGAGCAGATACGCTGATGCCATTCCCACAGAACTATGTGCAGTGGCAAATTGGTAGTGTAAACTTTACCAAGCAAAATCAAAGTGTGGCTACTAAAAATATATTAAAAGAAAAAATTCAGAAATTTAGGTAATCTCCAGATATATCTTTTTCTCAATATTTTCTTTCCTCTCAAGAAAAAAATGTTCCATTTACTATGAGCTGGCAGCCCATGTAGAGCATTTTAGAAGTGTGCTTTATAGGAGTAGAAAAAAATAAAAGTACTGATTCCATCCTTGCTTCTGGATAAGTATGGATAATTCTTAATATTAAATTATATTTACAGTATTTTAAGCTGACATTTGTATAATGATTAATCTAAGCCAATGAAGCAGAGAGTTAACTTTTTCCTAGGCCTAAAGCTGGACTATATTTCCTAGCCTCAACCTCCTTTGCAGTCAGGTGGGCCATGTGATTGTCTTTCAGTCAATGGAACTTGAGTCAAAGTGATGGGAGCCACTTCCAAACTGGTCTGTTTAAATGCACCATATCTGTTCATCTGTGCTTTTCCCTCTTCTGACATCAATGAAGGCAACCCACAGAGAAGTTTTGGAAACCACATGTTGAAGAGAGCAGACCTGCCCACCACCAGGATCCTTTAATGCCTACACTGAGCAACAGATAATCCTCTTTTGTCAGCTCCTTGGGTTAATATGTGAACAAGAAATTGAATATTTTTGTGCATAATTTTAGACCTATTTGTTTCAGCAGCAATATTTAAGCTACTTAATAGTCCTCATAAATTTTACACTGTGAATTTAACTTTTTTCTAAATACTGATCTTACTGTCATTATACGTCTAAGAACTTTGTGAGTTATGAGACTAACCCAATGAAGCTAACTGCCAAACAGTAGTGTCCAATGCTTCATGAAGGAGGCTTCCTGAATGATGCCCATACTTGTGAGTGATGTATTACACATAAGAAGAGGGGTCAGTTTGTTGTGAGCACCTTTTATTTGACAAAGTTCCAGAACCTACTCTGTAGTCAGCAGCATCACTCCACTAATAATGTTGGATTTACTTATGTTTCATAAGTAGCATTCATGCATAAGGTAGAATACAAGAGTAAAGGGGACAGACAGCTACACTGTATCTTGCCAAAAAGTAATTGAGTCTCTCACCCTTTTGCAAAACCCTTGCCACCCTGCATCATTTTCTCCATAAAAGAAAATACCCCTTAGAAATAGTACTTAGCTAAAATTGCAGTGCAATATTATAAAGACTAAATATACCAATTCTTACATTCCTTCTTCCTTCCTGTCTCTACCCCTAGCCCAACTAGTGTTGATAACAAAATGAACAGACCACATGTGAAGCCTCAGAGGATGATAAAGGAGTTTGCACATGATTTTTTTTTTAAGAAAAACAGATTAAAATATTACTTATTTTAATATTTAGTATACATAGTGTTCCTGAATAATCATTTTGCATTATTTTATTTGAAGAGTTAATTTTACTGGGAGAGAAATTTTGAGGGGAAAAAAATACCCCTTTTTTCTATTTTCTTGTCTTCTCTGGGTTAAGATGATAGTATTTTTAACATCAAAACTAGAGTGAGCATTTGAGGCAGAAGCCTTATTTTGAGTCCCCTGAAGCACAGGACTTGGCCCTGAGTTGGGGACTAGAACAGGATCTCCCAGTAACCAGCAGTGGTTCAGTACAGAGATGCTTGAGAAAGAGCTGTACCTGCCAGCTCACAGAGAGACAGTGGGCAGTTAAGAGATTGTCTTCTGCTTTGTCAGAGGCAGAGAAAAAGCTGTGCCTTCTGATGAGCATCCCTTTGTCCAATCCAGTCTGACAATTTAATCTGATCACCAAGAGCGTGAAGGGGGATAATTTTTTAGAAAGCTTCATATGCTTAAGAGCACAAGGAACCACAGAAAGTAATAACAAACAGAACCCAGAGATCAAGTTGCTCATGCTAAAATCGTCATTGGAGCTGGCACAAAACAACCTTAACAACATGATAATATGAGCCCTCGAGGAGCACCAATTAAGTTATTGAAATCATGATATTAACATTTTGAGAGCTAATTTAAGCATTTGGAAAACTAGGTCATCAGTATTCAGCACAAAGTTAGTGGCTTGGCAGATCATGTGAAATTAGTAGCACAGAACCCACAGGACAAAATAGAGAAGGCATGCAATGGAAACAATAAGAAAGTTGTAGAACAGCTGCCAGGGATAGAATATAAAAAAATAATATGTGTTTTAGAAAAAGAAAAGGAATAAATGATATAAAAGAAATGATTACCTAAAGAAGACAGAGAAAGAATCTAATCCAAAGAAAGTTTCAAAAATCTCATCACATTCAGGCAAGACTAATTAAAAAAATGCCTTCACTAGCCTAGTGAATATTAAATGCCAAGCATACAGTATTCCAAGGTTTTCAGTAAATTACAAGTTACTGATGAGATGACCGAGGATGAGATGGCTGGATGGCATCACGGACTCGATGGATGTGAGTCTGAGTGAACTCCGGGAGATGGTGATGAACAGGGAGGCCTGGCGTGCTGCGATTCGTGGGGTCGCAAAGAGTCGGACACGACTGAGCGACTGAACTGAACTGAATAGAAGAAACAGCATTAGATAACAACAGCTTCTACCTGGTAGTAGTCAGTAGGATGGAGAAAAACAGAAAACAGTATTCTCACACAAAGTTTTATTTCTTTTAGAGCAAAAGAAAAATATTTTAGGACAGGAAATTCTTTCATAGAGTTTATTATTCACTAGAATAATACAGTTGAAAACCAGAAAACACGGAAAAATAAATTTTGACACAATACATTTATCTTAGTAGACGTTAATGAAAGCATGTTTGGTTATTTAAATACACATTGCAGTGCCATGAGTAGAAACTTTAAGGTAAAAATCTAATGAACTGTACTAAGATTATTAAAGGTAACACCAAGGAGCTGGATGGGGGAGACTGGGGTGGAGAAATGAAGAGTCTTTAAAGGTTCACTGTGATAAGTGGGCTCAAGAGTAGGTCAAAAAACCATAAGCAAACAGAATAGTTCATGGAGATAGATGTAACAAAGTTGCCACTTTTTACATTTAAGAGTAATGTTAAATGGAAAATAATATTTAATGTTAACAGGATCCTGGAGAAGGTGGCTTTCACTACCATTAAAGATAGAAAATACCATTTAATATAGGCAAGTATGCAATGGCACCCCACTCCAGCACTCTCGCCTGGAAAATCCCATGGATGGAGGAGCCTCGTGGGCCGCAGTCCATGGGGTCGCTAAGAGTTGGACACAACTGAGCGACTTCACTGTCACTTTTCACTTTCATGCATTGGAGAAGGAAATGGCAACCCACTCCAGTGTTCTTGCCTGGAGAATCCCAGGGATGGGGGAGCCTGGTGGGTTGCCATCTGTGCGGTCGCACAGAGTCAGATACGACTGAAGTGACTTAGCAGCAGCAGCAGCAGGCTAATCATAGCAAATACACTTTAAAATCTTCATATTTTAGGATCAGGACTTTTTTTGACTACCTATTCTATAAAAGTGTAAGTCCAAGAAGGAAAATGCAAAAGTGAGAATTTTTATTTCAGCTGTGTTTGTAGGAACAAATAAAACCTAGAAATATAAATGTCCATGAAGAGGGGTTTGGCTAAAATCATTGTGAAATCACCATATTTAAGATTTATATGAAGCTCCTAAAATATAAACATTTTATTTTTACTTAAAGATACATACATATGGTCAGATAAAGGTATACATATACTCTTGTTTCAAGGATTAAACAGAACCCAAAATGTATAGGGTTGTATATTATGAATTTCGTTTTAAAGTGATCTAGAATGACCCAGATAACCACAATAGTGTGATCACTCACCTACAGCCAGATATCTTGGAGAGCAAAGTCAAGTGGGCCTGAGGAAGAATCACTACAAAGCTAGTGGAAGTGATGGAATTCCATCTGAGTTATTTCAAATCCTAAAAGATGATGCTGTGAAATTGCTGCACTCAATATACCAACAAGTTTAGCAAACTCAGCAGTGGCCACAGGACCTGAAAAGTCCAGTTTCCATCCCAATCCCAAAGAAGGGCATTGCCAAAGAATGTTCAAACTATTGCACAATTGCACTCATTTCACATGCTAGTAAAGTAATGCTCAAAATTCTCCAAAGTAATGCTAAAAATAGGCTTTAACAGTACATGAATCAAAAACTTCTAGATGTTTAACCTGGAATTAGAAAAGGCAGAGGAACCAGAGATCAAACTGCCAACATAGACTGGATCATAGAAAAAGCAAGAGAATTCCAGAAAAACATCTACTTCTGCTTCACTGACTGTGCAAAAACATTTGACTGTGTGGATCACAACAAACTGTGGAAAATTCTTAAAGAGATGGGAATACCAGACCACCTTACCCTGACTCCTGTATGCAGGTACAACAGGTTCCAAATAGGGAAAGGCTATATATTATCACCCAGCTTATTTAACTTCCATCCAGAGTACATCATGTGAAATGCCGGGCTGGATGAAGCACAAGCCAGAATCAAGATTGCAGGGAGAAATATCAATAACTCAGATATGCAGATGACACCACCCTAATGGCAGAAAATGAGGAGGAACTAAAGAGCCTCTTGATGAAAGTGAGAAAGCTAGCTTAAAACTCAACATTCATAAAGCTAAGATCATGGCACTCAGTCCCTATTCTTGGCAAATAGGGAAACAACAGAAACAAAGAGACTTTATTTTTTGGGCTCCAAAATCACTACAGATGGTGACTGCAGCCATGAAATTAAAAGATGCTTGCTCCTTGGAAGAAAAGCTATGACAAACCTAAACAGCATATTAAAAAGCAGAAACATTACTTTGCCAACAAAGGTCTGTCTAGTCAAAGCAATGGTTTTCCCAGTGGTCATGTATGAATGTGAGAGTTGGACCACAAAGAAGAATTGATGAGCACTAAAAAACTGATGCCTTCAAACTGTGGTGTTAGAGAAGACTCTTGAGAGTCCCTTGGACTGCAAGGAGATCCAACCAGTCAGTCCTAAAGGAAATCAGTCCTGAGTGTTCATTGAAAGGACTCTTGCTGAGGCTGAAGCTCCAATACTTTGGGCATCTGATGCGAAGAGCTGACTCTTTGGAAAAGACCCTGACATTTGGAGTGACTGAAGACAGGAGGAGAAGGGGACGGCAGAGGATGAGATGGTTGGATGGCATCACCAACTCAGTGGACATGAAATTGAGCAAGCTCTGGGGCATGGTGATGGACTGGGATGCCTGGCATGCTGCAGTCCATGAGGTTGCAAAGTTGTATAAAATGAGTAATTGAACAACAGTAAGTTCTGGAAGAATGTTTTTCTGGCTTAAAACATGTTTCCAGAATTTTCTAAAGCATCATTCTGCTGCATTTCTACACAAACTTAGCACTGATAATGTGAAAAAAGATATTTTTAGATGGTTTTACATTATCAGATTTTCAACTCAATTCTTCCATATTTGTTACTAGTTTGTTAAATGTATGTGTGTGTCCATGCTTGTTTCAGATTTACAAAAGCACATTTTACTACTATTTGGAGTGAGCTAAATTCATCTATTGGTGTTTACTAGGCAATGGCACCCCACTCCAGTACTCTTGCCTGGAAAATCCCATGGACGGAGGAGCCTGGTAGGCTGCAGTCCCTGGGGTTGCTAAGAGTTGGACACGACTGAGCAACTTCCCTTTCACTTTCACTTTCCAGTGTTCTTGCCTGGAGAATCCCAGGGATGAGGGAGCCTGGTGGGCTTCTGTCTGTGGGATTGCACAGAGTTGGACACGACTGAAGCAACTTAGCAGCAGCAGCAGAACAGTATTTACCAGGGCTTTTCTGGTGGCTCAGATGGTAAAGAATCTGCCTGGAATGCAGGAGACCTGGACTCAATCCCTGGGTTGGGAAGAACCCCTAAAGAAGGAAACGGCAACCCACTCCTTTATTCTTGCCTGGAGAATTCCATGGGCAGAGGGGCCTGGCAGGCTATGGTCCATGGTGTCACAAACAGTTGGACATGACTGAGCGACTAACACACACACCAGAACTGAAGAGCGTGTTTGTGTGTGCTGTATACACAAGTGTATATATATGTACATATATATATGTGTATATATATATAATTGCAAAAGCAACTAAATATTGTCCCGTGTGTGTTAGTCGCTCAGTCATGTCGAACATTTTTGCAAGCCCATGGACTATAGCCTGCCAGGCTCCTCTCTCCATGAAATTCTCCAGGCAAGAATAATGGAGTGGGTAGCCATTCATTTCTCCAGGGATCTTTCTGACCCAAGGGTTGAATCCAGATGTTCTGTGTTGTAGGCAGATTCTTTACCATCTGAGCCACAAGGGAATCCCAGGTATTGTCATAGTAGTGCTACAAAACTGGATTAGACTCAAAATCTAAGATAAATTCAAATAACAAAGAATTCCTGAAATTGGCCGGGAATTATCTGATTGTGGTTTTTTCCTTTATTTGTGTATTTTTTACCTACTTAAAATTTCCAGGAGGTTAAAAAGACAGTAATATTATTTGAGGTTAACCAAGTGATCTGGTTTCCAGGTGAATGGATAATTGATTAAAATCTATGTTTCAGTTAATAAACTATAATTGAATTCTACATAATTCTGCTTTCTATGGATAAGTGTTAACTCAAGGTAACTATTTCTAATTTTTTATAACAATGAAGCATGGTTCAACATATTCAGCCAAATTGATTGAACAAGCAAGTCAGTTTTATGAAGTAATGTGCACTAGATTCAGTAAAATTAGTTATAAACTTTTCTCACAGGAAGTGTCGGCTTCCTTAAACTCTATTTTACTGTCTCAGATTTATTCAGATTTTCCCACAAATCTTTCAGAGCTTCTGTCTTTCTCCCTTTCATTCCTGAACTGTTTCATTAGATTTTACAAATGAGTGAGCCAGTGATCAAGTGAACTGAAATAAATGTGATTTGTTTCAGTACTTCTCTTTCATTAGGCTAACATGCATTAGATTACTTCTGTTAATCCAAGTGTATAGAATTAAAGAAAGAAAAGACCTCTTTTTAAAAACTTGTGAAACTAAAAGAAGATTTGAACCAAACATCTATTATTATTCAAAGCACTGATGAAAACATGAAAATGATATTTTCCCCAAATGTACTGTAACATATATGGTGAGATCCAGTATTTAAACTTCATTTGTTAATGTTTGGATACATATTAGTAAAAAATGTCTAAATCAAATCGCTTATTAGCATAAACAATTTTTGCATGTTAACTCAGTTGCTGCAATAAGTGACTATTTTAAGGCAAATGTGAACATGTTTAGATATAATTAGGAA
>SJYT01028315.1:62098-81732 GCA_006410635.1 Cephalophus harveyi | reverse complement strand
TTATCTGATTTTTTTTTGTTTTTCCTTTACAAAAATATACCTCACAAATATATATGCAAATATCAACTTTCTTTTATGAACTGGAAGTAAACAACTATACCTATCAATCATAGTTTACAATGGATACATGGTATTCATGGCATGGATGTACTTTGATTTATATATTTTATTGATTATACATTTATCTTTGTTCTCTTATGAGCAAACATCCTTAAATAAATGTCCCTGCATACTACATTTTTTTCTGAGTCATAGATTTTTAATTTCTTAATTACAGGTATTAATCCTTAGTATTCTTAATTTAATATTGCCAGAAAACATCCAAGATGGCTATCACATTTTACATTACCCTCTGCTCTAAGTGAGTATTCCCTTCTCCTTTAATCCCTGTGAGCAATAGATGTTAAAACTCATATTCACTTTTGCCTTTCTGATGGGTGCTGAGTGACGTGTCCTGTAAGTAATGTCCTGACTATCTTGTAAGTAATGTGTCATCAGCAAATAGTCTTTCTTTGGCTAACTGTTAGTTAGAATGTTTTAGGCATTTATTAGCTTTTGATACTTGCTCATCTGTGAATGCTCAGTTAATTTTTTTTTTTTTTGTATTGAGTTATTTTCCCATTTATCAGTTTGTATTACTTCTGGGATTATTACCCATGTTACCCCTTTTTTTCTACCATATACACTGCAATTATTTAAGTAATTTTTGACTACTTACTTTAGTAAGCAAAATGAAGAAACAATATAGTACTGGCACCAAAGCAGAAATACAGATTAAAGGAAGAGAATAGAAAGTCCAGAGATAAACCCATGCACCAGGGGTCATCTAATCTTTGACAGAGAAGGCAAGAATATATAATGGAGGAAAGACAGTTTCTTCCATAAGTGGTTCTGGGAAAACTGGACAGCTACATGTAAAAAAATAAAATTAGAACACTCCATAACATCATATTAAAAAAAAAAAGACTCAAAATAGACTAAAGATCTAAATGTAAAGCTGGACACTATAAAAGTCTTGGAAGAAAACACAGGGAGAAACTGACATAAACTGCAGCAAAGTCTTTCTACACCCACCTCCTAAAGTAGTGAAAATAAAAACAAGAATAATAAAATGGTGTCTAATTAAAAGATTTTATTCACCAAAGGAAACCATAAACAAAATAAGACAACCCTCAGAGTGGGAGCAAATATATGCAAACATTTGTAGCAACATGAAATAGACTCAGAATGTGTCATGCCAAGTGAAATAAGAAAGAGAAAGACAAATACCATTTATCACTTATGTGTGGAATCTAAAAACTACAACAAACCAGTGAATGTAAGAAACAAAGAGGCAGACTCACACATAAAGAGAAGAAACTAGCAGTTACCACTGAAGATAGGTAATAAAGGAATTGGAGAACAGGATGTACAAACGATTGCCTGTAAGGCCCAAGGATGTACTGTACAACATGAGGAATATAGCCAGTATTTTGTAATAACTAAATGGAGTGTAATCTTTAAAAATCGTATAAAAAGAAAAAAAAAAAAAACATTTATGAGAATGAATATACCACTTTAAGTTTGTATGCTCCAGGTTAAAATGCAATGTTCAATTATACAATTTTTATTTTAAAAAATAGTATTCCACATACTTATCTCCAAAAACACTTTTCAGAATATAGGTTTGAATAGATTAAGCATTCAGAAAAGTTTATACATTTTTTAATCATGTAATTCAAAGTCAAAAGGTAGTAAGTGAATGTCAGGAAGCATTTAACAGGAGGCTTCCTGTGTGCTGTTTTGGATCTGTCAGGAATTCTCTGTTCCTTATTAATTCCTGAATACTCAGGAATTAAGAGGAGAGGCAAGCCTCTCTTGGGGGCTGAGTAATCCAGGCATTCCCTTCATTAGTTTTTCTATACGGTGATAAGTACCCTCTTCCTTCTTGTGAACCATACCTTAAAAGTGATTGTTTACAACTCTCTGTCTCTTTAATATCGATTGCCTATGTTTTGTAAGTGTGAAATTTTAATCTTTATCTTTGCTGAGACTAACTATCTTCAAAGACAGTATATATGCCCACACCATGTTGATTAAAACACCTTTGCTCCACCAGAGCTTTGGTCCCCATGTCTCTCTCTCTTTCTCTCTCTCCCTCTCTCTTTTTTTCAGGCTGATCCCCTGGAGTGCAGAGGCTCTCTGGAGTTCACTTTCCTGCCCTGGCTTCTAAGACCCTCTCGAGAAGGCGCTTTGTGCCTTCACCCCAACGAGAGGGCGCCTGAGGCCTTCATGAACAGAGCAAGCCCCGTGCAGGGGCTTTATTGGCTTTCTGCATAAACCAAGGAATATCAACCTCTTTCTCCTTTACTTTCTTATCGGTCGACTCCAGACCACCAGGTTCCAGTCCATTAAAGGACCTGAACAAGTGAAAGGTAAGCAAAAGTAGGAAGTCAAGAAACACCTGGAGTAACAGGCAAATTTGGCCTTGGAGTACACAGTGAAGCAGGGCAAAGGCTAACAGAGTCCTGCCAAGAGAACACACTGGTCATAGCAAACACCCTCTTCCAACAACACAAGAGAAAACTCTACACATGGACATTACCAGATGTTCAACACCGAAATCAGATTGATTATATTCTTTGTAGCCAAAGATGGAGAAGCTCTATGCAATCAGCAAAAACAAGACCAGGAGCTGACTGTGGCCCAGATAATAAACTCCTTATTGCCATATTCAGACTTAAATTGAAGAAAGTAGGGAAAACCGCTAGACGATTCAGCTATGATCTAAATCAAATCCCTTATGATTATTCAGTGGAAATGAGAAATAGATTTAAGGGACTAGATCTGATAGATAGAGTGCCTGATGAACTATGGACTGAGGTTCGTGACATTGTATAGGAGACATGGAAAATATCATCCCCAAGAAAAAGAAGTGCAAAAAAGCAAAATGGCTGTCTGAGGAGGCCTTACAAATAGCTGTGAAAAGAAGAGAAGTGAAAAGCAAAGGAGAAAAGGAAAAATACAAGCATCTGAATGCAGTGTTCCAAAGAATAGCAAGAAGAGATAAGAAAGCCTTCCTCAGTGATCAATGCAAAGAAATAGAGGAAAACAACAGAATGGGAAAGACTAGAGATCTCTTCAAGAAAATTAAAGATACCAAGGAAACATTTCATGCAAAGATGGGCTCAATAAAGGACAGAAATGGTATGGACCTAACAGAAGCAGAAGATATTAAGAAAAGGTGGCAGGAATACACAGAACTGTACAAAAAAGATCTTCACGACCCAGATAATCATGAAGGTGGTATCACTCACACTCACCTAGAGCCAGACATCCTGGAATGAGAAGTCAGGTGGGCCTTAGGAAGCATCACTACGAACAAAGCTAGCAGAGGTGATGTAATTCCAGTTGAGCTACTTCAAATCCTAAAAGATGATGCTGTGAAAGTGCTGCACTCAATACACCAGCAAATTTGGGAAACTCAGCAGTGGCCACAGGAATGGAAAATGTCAGTTTTCATTCCTATCCCAAAGAAAGGTAATGCCAAAGAATACTCAAACTACTTCACAATTGCACTCATCTCACACACTAGTAAAGTAATGCTCAAAATTCTCCAAGCCAGGTTTCAGCAATATGTAAACTGTAAACTTCCAAATGTTCAAGCTGGTTTTAGAAAAGGCAGAGGAACCAGAGATCAAATTGCCAACATCACCTGGATCATCAAAAAAGCAAGAGAGTTCCAGAAAAACATCTACTTTTGCTTTATTGACTATGCCAAACCTTTGACATTGCGGATCACAAGAAACTGTGGAAAATTCTGAAAGAAATGGGAATACCAGACCTCCCGACCTGCCTCTTGAGAAAACTGTATACAGGTCAGGAAACAACAGTTAGAACTGGACATGGAACAACAGACTGGTTCCAAATAGGAAAAGGAGTACGTCAAGGCTGTATATTGTCACCCTGCTTATTTAACTTATAGGCAGATTACATCATGAGAAATGCTGGGCTGGAGGAAGCATAAGCTGGAATCAAGATTGCTGGGAGAGATATCAATAACCTCAGATATGCCGATGTCACTACCCTTATGGCAGAAAGTGAAGAAGAACTAAAGAGCCTCTTGATGAAAGTGAAAGAAGAGAGCGAAAAAGTTGGCTTAAAGCTGAACATTTCAGAAAACGAAGATCATGGCATCTGGTCCCATCACTTCATGGCATGAGATGGGGAAACAGTGGAAACAATGACTGACTTTATTTTTCTGTGCTCCAAAATCACTGCAGATGGTGACTGCAGCCATGAGATTTAAAGATGCTTGCTCCTTGGAAGGAAAGTTATAACCAACCTAGACAGCATATTAAGGAGCATAGACATTATTTTGCCAACAAAGGTTCATCTAGTCAAGGCTATGGTTTTTCCAGTGGTCATGTATGGATGTGAGGGTTGGTCTATAAAGAAACATGAGTGCCGAAGAATTGCTGCTTTTGAACTGTGGTGTTGGAGAAGACTCTTGAGTCCCTTGGACTGCAAGGAGATCTGACCAGTCCATCCTAAAGGAGATCAGTCCTGGGTGTTCATTGGCAGGACTGATGTTGAAGCTGAAACTCCAATACTTTGGCCACCTGATGCGGAGACCTGCCTCTTTTGGAAAGACCCTGATGCTGGGAAAGATTTAGGGCAGAAGGAATGGGGGATGACAGAGAATGAGATGGTTGGATGGCTTCATGGACACAATGACATGGGTTTCGGTGGACTCTGGAAGTTAGTGATGGACAGGAGGCCTGGCATGCTGCGGTTCATGGGGTTGCAAGGAGTCGGACACGACTGAGTGACTGATCTGAAGTAAACGGAATGCATTTATAGTATTGCATGCTCAGTCACTTCAGTTGTGTCTGACTCTTTGCAATCCTATGGACTGTATCCCTCCAGGCTCCCCTGTTATGGGATTCTCCAGGCAAGAATCCTGTTGTGGGTTGGTATTCCCTTCTCCAAGGAATGTTCCCAACCCAGGGATCAAACTCACATTCTCTTATGTCCCCTGCATTGGCAGGTGAGTTCTTTACCACTAGTGCCACCTGGGAAGCCCATATTCTTTTCTTAATACTCGGGAGTTGGTGATGGACAGGGAGGCCTGGTGTGCTGTGATTCATGGGGTCGCAAAGAGTCGGACACAACTGAGCAACTGAACTGAAGTATTATTACTGTGAAAGTGGAGTCGCTCAGTCATGTCCGACTCTTTGCATCCCCTAGATTGTAGCCTGCCAGGATCCTCTGTCCATGAAATTTCCCATGCAAGAATACTGGAGTGGGTTGGCATTTCCTTCTCCAGGAGATCTTCCTGACCCAGGGATTGAACCCAGGTCTCCCACACTGCAGGGATGGGCTTAGGCAAATAGATATGTTATAGGAAAAATACTCTGATAAATTTAATAATCATATTGGAAGAAGCAATATGTTCAATTTTAAACATCACGGTAATTAAAGTTTCCATTTATTCCTTTGGAATTTTAAACTGCTGAGCTTACTATAATTATAGTGGAAAACTGAACACAATTATATGTTCTCTAATAATTGATATCAGTGTATCCTCTGTAACTCTATGGAATGTTGAGGCAGTTAGAAGAAAAAGTTCATATTGGGAGCTTCGTGCTTATAAATCTTTATAAAAGATAAAATTTCAAGACACTTGTTATTTGACCTTGAATACTAATAATGAGAGTATTATTTTATGCCGATTTTACTTATTGGAGAAAAACTTTCAAGTTCTTAGAAGCTGATGCATTTCATTTTTGTAGTCTTTAGTACTCTTGCCTGGAAAATCCCATGGATGGAGGAGCCTGATGCATTGCAGTCCGTGGGGTTGCTAAGAGTCGGACACGACTGACTGAGTGACTTCACTTTCACTTTTCACTTTCATGCATTGGATAAGGAACTGGCAACCACTCCAGTGTTCTTGCCTGAAGAATCTCAGGGATGGGGTCACACAGAGTCGGGCACGACTGAAACGACTAGCAGCAGCAGTGACACTTTGCTACAGCCTGAATCTTCCAAGAACATCTACCTCAAAATTTGAGCAGTATTTTATTGATCCAGTCTTCAAAGTAAGAAACATCATTTAGTAACAAAAGGTATTTCAAAGAACACTATGTTTCTTGATATTTCTAGATGATATATAAATAGTGATTTATTTGACACAAAAGAAGGCATCAATAACAAGCGGACTTAGAGTCCAGGTGAATAGAAACACAAAGTGGTAGCCATTGTGGTAAAATTTCTAAAATTATTCATATTATTGTTCTTCACACATTTGCTCAAACAAAACATTATTTAGACTTGATTAAGATTGAAGATAGGGTTTCCAGGTGGCAATGCAGAAGACTTAAGAGACCCGAGTTTGACCCCTGGATCAGGAAGATCCCCTCGCACAGTGGGTGGCAACTCACTCCTTTATTGTTGCCTGGAGAATCCCAAGGACAGAGGAACCTGATAGGCTTCAGTCCACAGGGTTGCAGAGAATCAAACACAACTGAAGCAACTTAGCAAGCACTCATGCATGCACCTATTTAAGACTGAAGAAATAATCATTTTTATAGGGACAAGAAAAGTCCTGATGACCAGTGGAATCACTAGTAAATGCAACAGACTGCCATCAATACTCTAAGTTATTATTTTACTCTATTCAAAATTTTATATAGATGTTTACATATATGTGTATAAAGAAATTCATGGTATCCTTGTTTGTAATCGCAAAGAAAAAATTTATACAAATTATACTAGATCCATGAAATAAAACTTTACAAATATTAAAAAAAAAAGTGCACCTAAAGAGAAAAATATGGACATAGAAAAGGTGTTAAATGCTTAGGATGTCTGGATATGTAAGGAAGATGATGAATAGCAGAGAAGCCTTATTTAATTTTTCTGATTCATGATTTGTGTTACTTTGGAATTTAAAGAATGAGTTGGCCACAATTATATATATATATGGCTATGAAAATGCAGATACCTATTTTGTTGATTATTTTATTCCCTAATATTAATCACTATGAACAAAGCTAGTGGAGGTGATGGAATTCCAATTGAGTTGTTTCAAATCCTGAAAGTAGGAGGAGAAGGGGACGACAGAGGATGAGATGGCTGGATGGCATCACGGACTCGATGGACCTGAGTTTGAGTGAACTCCAGGAGATGGTGATGAATAAGGAGGCCTGGCGTGCTGTGATTCATGGGGTTGCAGAGAGTCGGACACGACTGAGCGACTGAACTGAACTGAATATTGAGAGCTGTAATTGGTATAGTATGGTATTTTAATAAAGTACGGAGTATGGACTACTCTGCAGATATATTCCTTTACCAGAGTATAAGACATAAACCATCATTGTGCTCAGCATGACCTATGGGTTTTAGTGGATCACAGTATAAATAGAATTTGTGAAAAGTATGGATGTCACAACAATATTAAATGACAGACACAGACAACAGGATTATGGGTTGCAAAGAAAAGGTTTACATTTTCCCCTAAACTTGAGGTGACTACAAATGCCTACTATGATCTATACTTAGCTCCCATTGCCATTTATTCCATAAGCTTTAGCGATAAACAGTTTTTTGTTCCTCAACACAATATGATCACATTTTATATCTTTGACCTAAGCTGCCTATGCTAACATTTCCTACTTCTTCACACGGACGTTGAGTGTTCTCTTTTCTCTGAACTCCACTCTGACTCCAGGATAGCGATGCTTGCCTGGGCAGGACGTTCCCTCCCACTCCACCCTGTGCATGCATGCACTGTGTTGTAATTAACTGTAATTGATTTAACAGTTATTCAGGGACAGAGATGATCTTTCAGTTTATTGCTTCTCGGAAAACATCACAGTGCCTAATACATAATTTTCATTCATAAAATCAAACAAATCAAGTAGATTGAATGAATAAATGAACATTATTACTGGTTACCATCTTCTCAATGTTCACAACTTTGGTTGTATTTGAGCTACATGACTATTAGTATAAAATCCCTTTCTTGTTTGCTGATACATGAATATATACTATCTCCTCTTTGTCCAGATCAAAAATGTGTTTAAGGAGATGAAAAAAAAGCAATTTGTACAAGATCACAGTTTGATGCCAGAATTAGGTGTTCCTTTTGGTATGTTTTAAGTATTCTACCAAATATCTGCCTTTATTTCTAGTTAGTAAGAATTTTAAATGTATACAGAATTAGAATAAAACCTTTCCTTTACTAATATGTGTTATATTCAATATAGGTTCTGGTAGCTCTACTCTTTGTGACCCTGTGGACTGTAGCCCACCGGGCTCCTCTGTCCATGGGCCTCTCCAGGCGAAAATACTGGAGTGGGTTGCCGTGACCTCCTCCAGGCATCTTCCCCACTGACGATCAAACTCGCGTCTTCTGAGTTGGCAGGCAGGTTCTTTACCACTAGGAAGCCTGATGGGGGGCTTATTCACCTGCAAATAGCGTAAGATGACAAAAAAGGGTCTCAGCATTCCCCTGCAGTCTGCTTCACTTCTGCCGAGTGACTCGGATGCTGTCGTCTGAGAAAGACCGAGTGGAAGCCTCCATCCAGACGTTTTGTCGTGTTCTCAATGCCAGCTCAGAGTCTCTCCTCCAGACAAAGACAAGCGCGTTCATTTCAGTGCTTCCTGAAATGACCCAGATTTCCAGCTCCCTGTTGTTCTCAGCACCCCCCTGTGCAAGCCGGTCGCCAACAGCGCTTTAACACCGGGCACCTGGACTCACCCGCTTCCGTGGTCCTGCTGGGATGCTGCCCAGAGCCCAGCGCCGTGGACGCGGCGGCCTGGCCCTGTCCTCGGTGATGGTGGGGCACATTTCTGCCCCTGAGAAGAGAAAAGGAACTTCTTTTTCTGAAAATAGGAAGGTCTAGGATTTCATCTAAAGAAGGGATGAACTCCACAGCCATCCATGGCCCCAGGGTTGGAGCTGGAGAAGGAGCGGAGGGGAGAGCAGGCTCTGGGCACAGGGTGTGCGTGTGTGTGTGTGCATGTGTGTATGGTCTGTGTGTGTGTGTGTGTTGTGTATGGGCTGTGTGTGTGTGTGTGCGTGNACTAACTGAACTAGTTATTCAGAATCATAAGTTTAATATAAAATATATTCCATGATTTTAATTTTTTGCAGAAAAAATTGCACAATTTCAGGTACATTCTTTAGAAAAATGTTAATTTCTAAGAAAGTTACAAATAATATTGCCATGTTATAAAGCTGGTAACTTTTGAAATTAATAAACCATGATATTACAATGACTTAACAATATATATTTACACTGTGTGTGTGTGAGAGAGAGAGAGAGAGAGAGAGTGTGTGTGTGTGTACTGTAGGTTTTCCTTATCTGTTTTAACTTTCCTTATCTGTTTAACTTTCCTCTGTATGATGTTTTAGGAACTAGACTCATTTCTTCTAGTGGGTCCTATAAACACTTAATATGCCTAGTTTTAATTTACAGAAGTGAAACAAACAATAATAACAAACACTACTCATTGCTTTTACTTCATTTACTAATCTTTTCTTTTGCAATACTGTTTTTTATCTCAGTATATTTTTCACCTCAGGCATTATTGTTTTCATGTCAAGAATTTCCATTTGGATTTTTTTTTGACATCTTACATGGCTCTGCTGCCGCTGCTGCTAAGTTGCTTCAGTCGTGTCCGACTCTGTGCAACCCCACAGACGGCAGCCCATCAGGCTCCTCTGTCCCTGGGATTCTCCAGGCAAGAATTCTGGAGTGGGTTGCCAGTTCCTTCTCCAATCTTACATGGCTCTACTTACATCTTAAAATATATGGAGTGCAATCTAATACTTATTTTAATGCCCATCCCTGCTAGTTTTAATTGTTTGCCTTTTCTCATCATAGATTATATTTTCCTATGCCTTTAAGTGCCTGGTAATTTTTTACTGGGTCCCAGTCATTATATTTTGCCTTGTTTGTGTTGGATAATTTGTATTTCTATGTTTTGAAGCCTTGTTCTGATATACAGTTATACTACTTGGAAACAGTTTGAACATTTCAGATCTTGCTTTTCAAAATGCATTAGGCAAGTCAACACCAGCATTTAATCCAGAGCTGATCATTCCCCCATGACCTCAGTAAGACTCTTCAATGTACTCTACTCAGATGCCCTTGACTTGTGAGGTCTTCCAATCTGGCAGGTAGAACAGGCACGGGCCCTATATCAGGCCACATACTTTTCCTCTAATGCTTTGGATGGTTCTTCAACCACAGACAGTTTGCCCACAGGCATGTTCTGATGACTCTATGATAAACACTTGAGTGGAGGCCCTGTGCACATCTTGAATACCACTGTTTATATATTTTATCTTTTTGTTTATTTCAGGTTTGACAGTTTTCCAAAGCACGTGGTTGCAATATCTAAAGTAATTCTACTTTGGAAATGTAGCATTTTTAAAAAATTTGCTTTTAATGCTATACTTTCAGTAATAATCCTATTATTGAAAGGCAGTATCTACGTCTCCTGCCATTGTGTGTGAATGGACTTACAACCTTCTCAAGCAATAGGATGTGACAGAAGTTACACTGTGTAATTTTTAAGGCCAGGTCATAAAAGGCCATGCACATGCAGCTCCTGTGTTACTTGTGGTAACATTTATGCTGTAGCCCTCAGCTGCTATGTAAGACATTTACATAGAGGGCTCCAAACTACATAGACTTGTATAGATAGTCTTATTGAGAATTTTAGCATAGTTAAACCTTTGTATTATTCTAGTCTGGGCACTAAACATGAGAATGTAGTTAATTCCAGATGATTTCAGATTTCATATATTCCCAGCTGCGGTTCCAGATACAGTAGGGAGTAAACAGGTTTCACTGGTTTCCTGTACAAATCCCAGACCTACAGAATTTTTGAGAATAAAACTTTATGCCAGAAATTTCTGGGTCTTTTGCTATACAATACTAATTGGAAGAACAGTTATGAAAAAAATTAGTATTATCACTTTACTGAATTGACACATTATATAGAGTTAAAGTAAAGTTTTTCCTTTCAACTGAAACCTACAAATTTTTATATAATTAAGATAACCTTATGGATAGCCCTTAAGGGTTTTAAATTGCAAAATTTAAATGTTCACTTTTAAAGCTAAATTAAAAATAATAGCACAATGAAAGGGAAATAGCTTACAGGCTGTGTAAGCATTTTTTATCCTCATAAAGTTGCAAGACATGATATGACTGTTAAATACAATATTGTGTTGAGCTAGAAAGTACCAATGTATATTGTACTTATAATTGTACTTATAAGTACAATTATACTTATGATACAATTTTACAGTTATACAATTGTACTTATTGTACTTATAAGCTTATTTAGTTTCTAGTTCTTCACCTCACTAAAACATGTTAACTTGCATGTTAACTTGTGGCTATCATGAAAGTTTGGGTCGATTACAGCTGGAAACTCATTAGGAAAAACCAAGTGAAATAGTATATCATTACATGTATTACTAGGAACTGTTAAACAGTTGGTGCTACATTTAAAAAAAATAACATAGTATAAAATAATAGGAACCACATTAAGGCAATGAGAAAACAAGGAGCATAGTTACTATAGCATAGCCAACTGAAGAGAGAGTGGTTTTATATCAGGAATTTTTTATTCTTCTCTTAGGGGTTTTTGAAATTTGAAAAATGTTTCTCAATAATTTCCCTAGTAACTTTACATGGAAATTTAAAGTGAGATGTTTAACTCAATGAATTTCTTTTGTGCATATGACTCACAAAATTTACAAGTAAATGTAGAGTCACCTAAAATCTCAATATGGTAATATATGAAGGGTTGAAAAATAAATAGAAGCCTTTCATGAAATTGTGTTTATTACCAGATAACACTGATTTTTGCTAAATCCTGTATGTCAGGCTTTGAAAGTATCAGTACCAAGGAATATTTTTTGAGGCTGTTGGAGGCCCCTTATTTGTACACATTTTCACTTTGGCAAGCTTTTTATTTTATTAGATTGACTATCTTATAGGGTATGAAATGTTTACTAGCTTATTTAGTCTCTAGTACTTCACCTCACTAAACCATGTTAACTTGCAGGCATACAGTTTCTATTAATTCCACATATACTAACGTATTTGGAGCTAAAGTACACCATTAGATTTTGAGACATTCATGGGCACAGCTTGTCTCATGCATCTTTTGGATCCCATAGAATAAAAAGACATTGTATCTTCCCCATTAGGCACTAAAAAAATAAGTATTTGGATGAAGGAAGGAGTATATAAATTCAAAATGCATTATTTTTTAACCACATTTTTAGTTGATGTATAGTGAATTTACAATCTTGTGCTAGTTTCCGGTGTATAGCAAAGTGATTTGATTTATATACATATACACACACACACATGTATATATTTTATATTCTTTTCCATTACAGGTATTACAAGATATTGAGTATAGTTCCCTGTGTTATACAATAGGTCTTTGTTGTTTATTTCATATATAGCACTGTGCATACATTAATCTCAAATGCCTAATTTATGCCCCCACCTGCTGCTATCCCCTTTGGTAAACCTAAGTGTGTCTTCTGTGTCTGTAAGTTTATTTGTTTTGTAAATAAATTCATCTGTATCATTTTTTTTGAATTCCATTTATAAGTAGTATATCACATATTATATCTGTCTTTCTGTATATGACTTACTTCACTTATTATGGTCATCTCTACGTCCATCCATGTTTGCTGCAAATGGCAATATTTCACACTTTTTTATTTTGGCTGAGCATTTATTCCCACCACCTGCTTATGTATTTGAATATTTCTTTGACATGTGTTATGTTTTATAATGTAATGTAAATGTTTTATAACGTAATATTAAATGTGAACCTATGAAAGCCAGCTCTATAATACCCAGATTAGAGATTGAGAAAAATGGGCTATATCCAGAAGGCAGTAGGAATTTAGAGAGAAGCCAGAAGAATTTATTTTTTCCTGCATGAGTATATATGCCACTCAGCATACTTCCCAAAAGAGAGGTTAAATTTATGTTAAGTCACATGTACCATTCTTTTGATCTCATTTATAATTAAGAAAGATGTGTAACAGCTGTAAACTTGGAAAATAAAATGCCTTAGCATCTAAGGCTTTTGTTGTCATCCTATTGCCAGCCAATGACTTATGTTACATTGCAACAAGGTTGAAAAAGTCATAGTACTATTATGTATTATGTATTAGTCATAATACTGTCATTTAAAAGTTATTTAAAATAACTGAAAAAATACAGTCAGCAAAAATAAGTCCTGGAGCTAACTGTGGTTCAGATAATGAGCTCCTTATTGCAAAATTCAGAATTAAATTGAAGAAAGTAGGGAAAATCAATAGGCCATTCAGATATGACCTTAATCAAATCCTTTATGATTATACAGTGGTAGTGAGTAATAGATTCAAGAAATTGGACCTGGCACACAGAGTGTATGAAGAACTACGGATGGAGGTTCATAACACAGTATAGGAGGTAGTGACCAAAATGATCCCAAAGGAAAAAATACAGAAGGCAAAGTGGTTGTCTGAGGAGGCTTTACAAATAGCTGAAGAGAGAAGAGAAGTGAAAGGCAAGGGAGAAAGGGAAAGATACACCCAACTGAATGCAGAGTTCCAGAGAATAGCAAGGAGATAAGAAAGCCTTAAGTGAACAATACAAAGATAGAGGAAAATAGCAAAATGGGAAAGACTAGAGATTACCTTCAGAGAAGGCAGTACTCTTTTCAGTACTCTTGCCTGGAAAATCCCATGGACGGAGGAGCCTGGTAGGCTGCAGACCATGGGGTCACTAAGAGTTGGACACGACTGAGCGACTTCACTTTCACTTTTCACTTTCATGGATTGGAGAAGGAAATGGCAACCCACTCCAGTGTTCTTGCCTGGAGAATCCCAGGGATGGGGGAGCATGGTGGGCTGCCATCTGTGGGGTCGCACAGAGTCGGGTACGACTGAAGCGACTTAGCAGCAGCAGCAGAGATTGCCTTAAGAAGATTGGAGATATCAAAGGATCATTTCATGAAAGGATGGGCACAATAAAGGACAGAAACAGTAAGGACCTAACAGAAGCAGAGCTTAAGAAGAGATGGCAAGAATACACAGAAGAACTAAACAAAAAAGGTCTTAATGACCTAGAAAACCACAGTGGTGTGGTCACTCACCTAGAGCCAGACATCCTGGAACATGAAGTCAACTGGGTCTTAGGAAGTGTTACTACAACCAAAGCTAGTGGAGGTGACAGAATTTCAGCTGAAGTATTTAAAATCCTAAAAGATGATGCTATTAAAGTGCTACACTCAATATGTCAGAAAATTTGGAAAACTCAGCAGGGGCCAAAGACTGGAAAAGGTCAGTTTTCATTCAAAACCCAAAGAAGGACAATACCAAATAATGTCCAAACTACTGTACAAATGCACTCATTTCACATGCTAGCAAAGTAATGTTCAAAATCCCTCAAACTAGGCTTCAACAGTACATGAACCGAGAACTCCCAGATGTACAAGATAGATGTAGAAAAGGCAGAAGAACCAGAGATAAAATTGCCACATTCATTGGATCATAGAAAAAATAAGAGAATTCCAGAAAAACATCTACTTCTGCTTCATTGACTATGCTAAAGCCTTTGACTGTGTGGATCACAACAAACTAGAAAATTCTTAAAGAGATGGGAATAATAGACCACCTTACCCTGACTCCTGAGAAACCTCTATGCAGGTAAAGAAGCAACAGAACCACATATGGGGCAATGGACTCGTTTAAAACTGGGAAAGGAGTACGTCAAGGCTGTATGTTGTCACCTTGCTTATTTAACTTATATGCAGAGTACAAAATGTGAAATGCAAAGCTGGATGAAGTTCAAGCCAGAATCAATATTGCCAGAAGAAGTATCAACAGTCTCAGATATGCAGATGATACCACTGTAATGGCTGAAAGAAGAACTAAAAGCCTCTTGATGAGGGTGAAAAAGGAGAGTGAAAAAGTTGCTTTAAAACTCAACATTCCAAAAACTAAGATCATGGCATCTGGTCCCATCACTTCATGGCAAATAGAAGGGGAGAAAGTGGAAACAGTGACATTTTATATTCTTGGGCTCCAAAATCACTGCAGATAATGACTATGGCTATAAAATTAAAAGACACTTGCTCCTTGGAAGAAAAGCTATTACAAACCTAGACAGTGTATTAAAAAGCAGATACAACACTTTGTCAACAAAGGTCTGTATAGTCAATGCCATAGTTTTTCCAGTAGTCATGTATGCATGTAAGAGTTGGACCCTAAAGCAGGTTGGGTGCCAAAGAATTGATACTTCCCAACTGTGGTGCTGGAGAAGACTCTTGAGAGTCTCTTTGACTGCAAGATCAAACCAGTCAATCCTAAAGGAAATCAACCCTGAATATTCATTGGAAGGACTGATGCTGAAGCTGAAGCTCCAATACTTTGACTATCTGATGAGAAGAGCTGACTCACTGGAAAAGTCTCTGATGCTGGAAAAGGGCAGGAGGGCAAGAGGAGAAGGGGGTGACATAGGATGAGATGGTTGTATGGCATCACCAACTCACCGGACATGAGTTTGAGCAAACACTGGGAGATACAGGACAGGGAAGCCTGCCATGCTGCAGTCCATAGGGTTGAAAAGAGTTGGACATGACTTAGTATTTCAACAACAACAATCATTTTAAAATCATCAGCATGAATTTTTTGTTTATATGTAGATTGGCCAAATTTATCATGTGAAATAAGACAAGTCTGAGAGTGTTTTTAATTATTACACTAGGGGAGAAGTAAAAACAAAGTCTGTACAGAACCTACCAGGAAACATGTTGTTCTTACGTGTTCTTATGTGGTCCACCCATAAGATCACAAAAAGTTATTACACAATATCATGAACATTTTTCCATTTTAAGAACATGATTTCATTTATAGTACTGCTTTAAATGTACCTAAATTTATTTCAGCTAACATCATTATTGGTCATTAATGTAATTTCTATTTCATGGCATTACAAATGACACTGCAGTAAATATAATTTCCTTGTTAGTTACTTGTCCATGTGATTATTTCCTGTGAATAAATTCTTAGTAGACTTAACATTGACAAAATTCTACACATGTTGAATGCATTTCATATTTAACCAAAGAGATCTTCAAAAGAGCTATACCAGTTTATCATCCCCAAAGCAATATATGAGAAGCCTAACGTATACCCATTCTACAATCTGTGTTATCAATTTTCTTAATTATACTAACGTGAGAATTTTAATGGTCATACTTTTCAAACCTTTAATGCTGGATTAAAAATAATTTCCTAACCTTTTATGTCAATAGTACTGGAGGGGATTGCCATTCCCTTCACCAGGGGATCTTCTTGACCCGGGGATCGAACCCACGTCTCCCACATTGTAAACAGGCGCTTTACCGTTTGAGCCACCAGGGAAGTCCAAGAATACTGGACTGGGTTACCATTTCCTTCTCCAGGGGATCTTCCTGACCCAGGGATCGAACCCGGATCTCTCGCATTGGAGGCAGACGCTTTAACCTCTGAGCCACCAGGGAATTGGGCTCAACCTTTTATATTTCCTTATAATTTTTACTGCATTTAGTGCATTCACTTTTAAAATGTTTTTATTAGAGTATAGTTGCTTTACAACATTGTGTTATTTTCTGCTGTACAGCAAAGTGAATCCCCCATAGGGATACCTATAATCCCTCCTTTTTGGATCTCCTTCCCATTTAGGTCACCACAGAGCACTGAGTAGTTTCCTGTGCTATACAATAGGCTCTCAATAGTTATCTGTTTTGCACATTGTATTGTATGTATGTCAATCCCAATCTGCCAATTCATCCCACTCTCCCTTTCACCCCCTGGTGTTGATACATTTGTTTTCTACATTTGTGTTTTTATTTCTACTTTGCAAATAGATTCATATGTACCATTTTTCTAGACTCTGCTTACATACAGGTCAATATCATAAAAACAATCTAATCGAGAAATGTTTGAAGGCCTAAAGAGGCATTTCTCCAAAGAAGACATACAGATGGCCACAAGACACATGAAAGGATGCTCAACATCACTAATTATTACAGAAATGAAAGTCAAAACTACAATGAAGTATCACCTCACACTGGTCACAATGGCTATTGTCAAAAAATCCTCAAACAATAAATGCTAGAGAGGGTGTGGATAGAAGGGAACCCTCCTATACTTTTGGTGGGAATGTGAACTGGTACAGCCACCATGGAGAACAGTATGGTGGTTCTTTGAAAAGCTAAAAATAAGACTACCATATGACCTGGAAATCCCACTCCTGCGTATATACCAAGAGAAAACCACGATTCCAAAAGATACATGCACCCCAATGTTTATTGCAGCACAGTAACTAGAACATGGGAGCAACCTAGATGTCCATCAACAGAGGAATGGGAGATGAAGATGTGGCATATATATAAAGTAGAATATCACTTAGACATAAAAAGAACAAAATTGTGCCATTTGAAGAGATGTGGGTGGACCTGATGCATTCACTTTTATTTTGCAATGTTCAGTTATTATTAAGAATTTGGGCCTGGGAAAGGTTATTTTGAGATTTGTATATATGTGTTTAGTATAAGGAAACAAAGAGGGAGAGATTGAGAAATACCAAATGATCATAGATTAACAGAAATCAGGCAAAGGGGCAATCAAATAAAGTTTTGTCATGGTTATTTATCATAAACCTTGGAAAAATCTGAATCTTCTGGAGCTTATATAGGAGCAAGTTCCTCAAACCTACATCTAGTAACAACAAAAGTATTTGATCACATTCTTTTAGGAATGTATCAAAGAGTAAGAACACAGAAGTAGACATACATCTTACTTTGTAAAGGAAATTAGCCATAAATTATATACAGTAAACAATAATTTGAACAAAAATGCTATACATGGTATGTTTATTGTGAAGGAGAGTAGACTATGTCACAGCAAAATGTGCCACTTGGGCTTGTGAATTATTTTCAGCTGAAGGTTATCAAGGCCCAGCAGACTTAGGAAAAGCTTTTTACCTCCCCAACCTTAACTATTTTTTATTTATTTTTTTATTTTTTTAAATTTTATTTTACTTTACGATACCGTATTGGTTCTGCCATACATTGACATGAATCCACCATGTGCGTACATTAGCCCCCAATCCCGAATCCCCCTCCCACCTCCCACCCCACATCTATTTTTTAAATTTATTTATTTTAATTGGAGGCTAATTGTATTGGTTTTGCCATACATTCACATGAATCAGCCATGGGTGCACAACTTTTTAAAATAATTCAGATAGGGGGTCTAAACCTCCTCCCCTACAATTAGCTCTACTGAAAAAAGTTCTTTCCTTGACTGAAACAAAATTAAGATAAAATTATGTCTGCTGTCTGCTGCTGTCAAGTCGCTTCAGTCGTGTCCAACTCCGTGCAACCCAACAGACAGCAGCCCACCAGGCTCCCCCGTCCCTGGGATTCTCCAGGCAAGAACACTGGAGTGGGGTGCCATCGCCTCCTCTGGCCCTCTGTACTAGGAGCCCAGAATCTTAACTACTGGAACACCAGGGAATTCCCCATCAATTAGATCTTTACTTGGTTGAATATTTTTTTTTTTTTTTTAAACAATCCTGAGAGTGGCAGGAATAGAAGTAAATTGCTCCTTTTGGTCTTTATCTTCCAGATTTTTGTTATAGAGGTAAATTACTTTTATAATAGCAATTTCCCAATGAATTTTAAATGTGGCTTTTAGTTTGGGGAGGAACCCGGCTTTCAACAAAGCTACAAGATTCAAGCACATGGATTTTTCACAATTACTGGTGTTTTAAAACTCTTATTTCCAGTGTTAGTTACATCACAATAAAAGAGTCACTCTGTGCTCTGCCCTCTATTTCTATCTCATCAACCTTTGATCCACTCAGATTTTCTCCTTTAGAAAATCTGGTTGATGCAAGTTTGGCTATGTCCTCTGTCTTAGCACAATTTAGAGTTCTTTGGAGTATTTGCATATGTTTAATGTAAGGAAATTTGGACTCTCTCAATGTTATTTTGTTCTAATACAAATCCAGTCTTAGCAATGAGAAATATAATGACAACTTCTATGTTTGCATAGAATTCATGTTACAAAACATGAATTATTGGTATGGATTTGTTAAATATCATAAATGTAGGAAATAATGACATGTAATCAAAACTACAACTATTGTTTATAGCAAGATATAAATTAACTTTCAGTGAACTTATTTGTTTAATCATTAGTTTTTAATCCTTTTGCTTTCTAGCCTATAACTCTACTCTTCACTTACATATTATAAAAGTCTCCTGTAAGTTTGACTGTTTCAAATAAAACTTTATAATATATTTCTTCTTCTTTCCATGGAGAGACTAAAGAGATACATACAGATTCTGAACTTAAACCAAATGTGAAGCTCTGATTTTATAGGGGTTGGGGGAAAAAAGCAACAGAAACAGCAGTGTTGGCCTTTGGATTCTATCTTCCATCCTCTTTGGCTATTCCTTTTTTTTTTTTTTTTTCTTTCCAAATTTATTTGTGATTTAATCAGATTTTCCTAGAGGTAAACAAGATTCTTCCCCCTCCCCCTGAACCTTTTATTTATTTATTT
>SJYT01028315.1:33489-51793 GCA_006410635.1 Cephalophus harveyi | reverse complement strand
AAGTTAAATAAGCAGGGTGACAATATACAGCCTTGACGCACTCCTTTTCCTATTTGGAACCAGTCTGTTGTTCCATGTCCAGTCCTAACTGTTGCTTCCTGACCTGCATACAGATTTCTCAAGAGGCAGGTTAGGTGGTCTGGTATTCCCATCTCTTTCAGAATTTTCCACAGTTTATTGTGATCCACACAGTCAAAGGCTTTGGCATAGTCGATAAAGCAGAAGTAGATGTTTTTCTGGAACTCTCTTGCTTTTTCCATGATCCAGCGGATGTTGGCAATTTGATCTCTGGTTCCTCTGCCTTTTCTAAAGCCAGCTTGAACATCAGGGAGTTCACGGTTCACGTATTGCTGAAGCCTGGCTTGGAGGATTTTGAGCATTACTTTACTAGCATGTGAGATGAGTGCAATTGTGCGGTAATTGGAGCATTCTTTTGCATTGCCTTTCTTTGGAATTGGAATGAAAACTGACCTTTTCCAGTCCTGTGGCCACTGCTGAGTTTTCCAAATTTGCTGGCAGATTGAGTGCAGCACTTTCACAGCATCATCTTTCAGGATTTGAAACAGCTCAACTGGAATTCCATCACCTCCACTAGCTTTGTTCGTAGTGATGCTTTCTAAGGCCCACTTGACTTCACATTCCAAGATGTCTGGCTCTAGATTAGTGATCACATCATCATGATTATCTGGGTCTCCTCGTCTCCTCTAGCCTTAAAAGAACCTAATTATAGGAATGAGTTCACTAGACAATTTAACGTAACTCCCGACTTAAACTCTCCTGAATGCACACCATGCCTTGCTGAAACTGTTAATTTTTCATTCTCTTTCTCTAGGAAAAGAATCAAGTAGTTAAACAATGACTAGCTGTCTACACCTAACAGCTCCATTAGCAATCCAGTAGACAGATCACATGAGCAAGGTAACATTCAAAAAAAGAGTCAGCCTGTCTGCATGCAATGGAAAATGATGCAGAATCCAGGCTCCTACCTCAATAATCCCTGAGATTCTTTTCCCATTTCCTTTTAAAAACTGTCATGATTGAGCAGGATCTTCAGAGTTTGTCCAGGACATGAGTTCACCTTCTCCCTGAACTGCTACTTTTCTGATTAAAGTACTTTTCCTTTTTACCGACATTCACCTCTCAATTATTGGGTTTTCAGTGGTGAGCAGCTGAACCTTTAGTTCAGTAACATTCACTTTCCTCTTTGAGGATCAAGCATCATAAATTCCAGTCTCTTCAAAAGCCCTGATCTTTCATTCCTGTCAAAATAGGGTATATACCCTCAATAAGAGAGCTGGATAAGTTATAGGGCTTCCTCATGGATTTTTCACTTTCTAGGAACCACAGTAATGTCCTGCCTGTTTTTTTTTTTTTTTTTTAATGTCTAAAACCATTATCTCATATTTTGTCTAGTTTTATAATTGTTTACAGTGAGAAAGAAAGTCAAGAACTACATACTCTATCTTAATTGAAAGTGGAAGAATAAATGCTTTTTAAAAACTCGATTTATCTAGATTTCTCATGATTCTATTTTAGGATATATTTTAAAAATACTTTATGTCACAGTCTATTAATTATGGAGATAAAAGCTAAAGTTTTCTCTTCTTTATATCTTAAACTGTTTCCAACTCATTTCAGAGAAGTTGCAAAAATAGTAGATAAAATTCTCCTATATCCCTGTTTCCTCTAATGTTGACACCTTGTGCAATCATAGTATAATTATCAAGAATAGGAAATCAATATTGGTATTGAAGAATAATAGAGTGTACCATCCCAAAATGTACCTTTTTGGAATAAGGATTGTTTGAGATGATTATTTTTGAGACACTGCAGACACAAGAGAATCCCTGAAAACAGAGTAGGAATTACCCTTTTGTGGGTGAAATTTACTTTTAACAGGGAAATCTCCTTAGTGCTGCTGCTGCTGCTGAGTCGCTTCAGTCGTGTCCGACTCTGTGCGACCCCATAGATGGCAGCCCACTGGGCTCCCCCATCCCTGGGATTCTCCAGGCAAGAACACTGGAGTGGGTTGCCATTTCCTTCTCCAATGCATGAAAGCAAAAAGTGAAAGTGAAGGCACTCAGTCGTGTCCGACTCCTAGTGACCCCATGGACTGCAGCCTACCAGGCTCCTCCGTCCATGGGATTTTCCAGGCAAGAGTACTGGGGTGGGGTGCCATCGCCTTCCCCGAATCTCCTTAGTATTAGAGTCCTTTTCCGTATCAGAGACAGAATAACTAAATTTACAGAAACTCGTCAGTGGCAAATGAATCATCTTACACCTGCACAATAAACCTTATCCATATTAATCATGCTTATCCTGGTATCCTTCCATAACTGGCCTCCAACCAATTTAAAATCTTTTGTTGGTAGCTAAAGATGATATTTAAGATTGGGAGGGAGTTTTAGTCAGTTTTCCTCGGTATCTTCCATGTATACATGAGGTAGCAATGTTAATTTAACTTCTGTTTGCTTTTTTTCCTATTAATCTATCTTTTATAACAAGGTTATCTCAGCCATGGAATCTAGAAGGGTAGAGGAAAAACTGTTTCTCCTCCCCCAGCACACATTATTTTTAACCAGAGAAACGATCTTATAAATTATCTCCACAGGAAAATAACGCCAGCTATATATATGAAAATACTACAGTCTTAGATATTGTTACTTAAGTCAGTATTAATACTGACTTAAGTATTGTTACTTAAGTCAGTACTGCAGTCAGTTAAAATTCTCCATAGTTGTCCAGAACTACATTCAAAAAGTTCACTAAGGAAAGTAGAATTCAAATCAAATTTTGCTACTGTTAGAGTTGGGTTTGCTGCAGAGGCAATCTTTTAACAAACAAAACTGGTAAGAGAAATACGTTTTACAAATATACCTTATACTTTAAATATACCTTAATACTTTTAATACTTTTGAATATACACCATTTTCATAAAGGATGAGAGCTAGTTTTTGCAAAATAATATTTCAAAGAGGCATACTGTTTGAACTGATCTGTTTAGTTCTGGAAAAAAGGAGGTCTCCAGCTGATCCCTTTTATTTCCCTAGCTAGTTTGTTTGATTACCCTCATATGGATAATGCAAAAGCCATATGGGGGAATTTTCTCCTTTTGTATTTGCAACTAAAACCTGCTGGGATACTTAGATCTTACAGCCTATAAGCAAACAAGGGGGAAAGACATATAATTTCTATTTCAGGGCAAGGAATGAACTTTGTAAAACTCAAAGTGAGAGGAAGATCATTTAGGGAACACACAAAATATTTTTATTCAGAGATATTTGGCTATTATTTGATTGCACTAATTTGGATTATCGGTGTACAAAATAAATAACTTCCCATCCTTCATTTAAATTTTCTTCTCAAGGCTAATGGAACCTTGTAACAGATACACTTGTTTTTTAATACACTTATTATATCCCTTGTGACCAATGATAAAAGAAATAGCCACATAGTAGTCCATTGTCAGATAGCAGTTACACGTTCATTCATATATTAATTTGCAAATTTTATTGCATGCCTAATATATGCAAAGTACTGTTTCTGGTTTCAAGGATTCTATAATGAACATGACAGAAATGTCACTTGTTACCATGGGTCGGCAGGAAACAAAGTACTTCTGTTGCAGAATGTAAGTTCCTGTGCCCAATGCACAGTGACACCAAACAAACCAAAATGTTTAACTCTGGAGTACAGAAAAGTTTTTTCCAGGGCTATTCAATGAAAATGGGAAGCTCATTCCCCAAAACCCAAACTCCCTGATGGTTTTCAGGGAAGAGTTCTCACAGGAAAAATTTGGGAGGTCTGCAGGGTGTGTGACCTTCCTCTGATTGGTTTCTAGTGAATTAACAGGGTGGTGTTTCCAGAATCTCAATAATCACCTTCTGCTTCCAACCAGTCTTGGGTCCCTGTACTTGTGTTCAGCCTGAAGTTACCATCTGCCACCTGGGTAGGGGCCTTAGTTTCTCTAGAACAACCCAGCTATATACATTGTAATCTACATCTGCTGAGGAGGAACCAGGACCCTGCCCCATCACTGCACTATGGTTTCTTGACTGTTCCTCCTCTATTTCTGCACCTCCTTCCTTCCCTAATTAGTAACTGACTCTGTCCTTCCTAACTATGGGAATGTCTAGGAGGCTGAAGCCTTTTTCCTACAAACAAGAAACAGGGACACATAGAAAGTCTTTTGCAATGAGGAGAGCCCCACAAGGTCCTGCTCAGTTTTAATCTCCCCTCTTCTTTGGGGAGTATCCTCAATACTGAGGATAACAGATATTGGACAAGAAAGAGAATAACCTTTTGGGTGGAGAGGTTAATTATAAATGAGATGACAGAGAAATATGTTCCAGACAAAGAACATTATAAAAACCAACAAGAGCAACAAAGTGAAGTGGAGATTGGTAATCTACCTAAAAAATAATTTTGAGTTATGATAGTAAAGATGATCCAAGACACAGGAAAAATAATGGAGGCATAGTTCAAAAAAGCAATATTTAACAGAGTGCTAGAAGGTTTAAAGAACAGAGTTAAACAATACAATAACTGAATGAAAAATACACTAAAAGAATCAATAGCAGAATCAATGAGGAAGAAGAATGAATAAATGAGCTAGAAGAGAGTGGTAGAAGTCACTACCATGAAACAGGTAAAGAAAAAATAATAAAAAGAAGTAAGGACAGTAACAGAGATCTCTGGGACAACTTTAAAAGCACATGCACATTATAGAGGCCCCAAAAAGGGAGGAGAGAAGAGACAGAAGGGGCCTAAGAAAGTATTTGAAGAGATTATTGCTGAAAACATCACTAACATGAGAAAGAAAACAGTCACTTAAGGAAGCACAGAGAGTCCCATATAGGATAAACCCGAGGAGAAACAAGGTGAGACACATATTAATCAAACTGACAAAAATTAAAGACAAAGCAAAATATTAAAAGCAACAAGGGAAAAGCAACAAATAACCTACAAGGAATCCCCATAAGGTTATAAGCATATTTTTTTAGCAGAAATTCTGCAGGCCAGAAGTAAGTGGCACAATATACTTAAAGTGATGAAAGGGAAAACCCTACAACCAAGAATACTCAGCAATGCTCTCATTCAAATTTGATGGAGAAATCAAAAGCTTCACAGAGAAGCAAAAGCTAAGATAATTCAGGACCATCAAACCAGCTTCATATCAAATGCTAAAGGAACTTCTCTAGATTAAAAGGCCACAAGTAGAAATAAATTTCCAAATGGGAAATCTCACCAGTAAAGGAAAGCAGAAAGTAAAGGTAGGAATCACCCACACACAAATACAGTATCAAAACCAGCAGCTGTGAGAAGACAGCACAAATATAGGATATTGGAAATGCATCTGAAATCGAGACTAACTGAAAACAATTTTGCATGTACATAGATTGCTATATCAAACCTGCAAGGGAATCAAAAAACAAAAATCCACAATGGATACATACATAATAAGAAAAAGCAATACAACCACAACACTAAATATAGTCCTCATATCATGAGAGGGGAAAAAAAAATTCAAAACAAGTAACAAAATGACAATAAGAACATACATATTGATAGTTACCTTAAACATGAATAGATTAAATGCTCCAATCAGAAGATATAGACTGGCTGGTTGGATACAAAAACAAGACATATATATGTTATATATGAGACTCAGTTCAGACCTAGGGATATATACGGACTGAAAGTGAGGGAATGGAAATGATACTCCATGACAATGGAAATCAAAAGAAAGCTGCAGTACCAGTACTCATATCAGACAAGGTAGCCTAAATCTTGTAAAGATTGTTATAAGAGACAAAAAAGGACACTATAGAATGATTATGATTCTATAATAGGGATCAATCCAAGAAGACATAAAAATTTTAAGTACATATGCACCCAACATCGAAACACCTCAACATGTAAAGCAAATACTAAAAGCCATAAAAAGAGAAATAGTAACAAAAATTGTGGGGGATTATAAAACCCCACTTACATCAATGGGCAGATCATCTAGACAGAAAATCAATTAAGAAACATAGGCCTTAACTGACATATAGCACAATGGCTAACTGATATTTATAGAGCATTCATCTGAAAGCAACAAAATAAACTTTCTTCTTAAGTGCACATGGTCGGTAAATTTAAGAAAACTGAAATCATATCAGGCATCTTTTCCAAACCACAATGCTGTGAAATTAGAAATCAATGATAGAAAGAAAACTGTAGAACACAAACATATGGAGGCTAAACAACATTCTACTAACCAATCAATGGATCACTGAAGGAATTAAAAAAAAAATTAGAAAATACATAGACAAATGACAATGAAAATATAGTGATTCAAAGCATCCTTGGCTGTGGGACAAAGCAAAAGCAGTTTTAAGAGGAAAGTTTATAGCACAAAAATCTTACCTCAGAAAACAAGAAAAATTTCAAACAACCTGACCTTATACCTAAAGCAAGAACAAAGAAAAACCAGGGTCAGTAGAAGTAAAGAAACAAAGATCAGAGCAGAAATAAATGAAATAGAGACAAAGAAAATAATAGCAAATTTCAATGTAACTAAAACCTGGTTCTTTGGAAAGATAACCAAAATTGATCAACCTTTAGTCAAAATTAAATATAAAATGGAGATGGCTCAAATCAATAAAATTAAAAATGAAAACAAAATTACAATGGACACCACAGGAATAAAAAAGGATCATAAATGAATACTACAAACTACATGCCAATAACATGGGCAACCTAAAAAAAAAAAAAAAAGGATAAATTCTTAGAAAAGTACAATCTTCTAATACTAAGCCAGGAAGAAATAGAAAATATCCACAGACTACTCATATGTACTAAAATTGAAACAGTGATTAAAAAACTTCCAACGAACAAAAGTCCAGAACCAGATGGCTTCACAGGTGAATTCTGTCAAACATTTAGTGAAGAGCTAGACCAATCCTTCTGAAACTCTTCCAAAGATTTGCAGAGGAAAGTATTCTCCCAAACACATCTATGAGGCCACCATCACCCTGATACCAAAACTAAAGTACCACAAACACAGAAAATTATAGGCCAATATCACTGATGAACTTAGATGCAAAAATACTCAACAAAATACTTGCAAACCAAATTCAACAACACATTAAAAGGATCATGATAGAGTCAAAAGGGATTTATCTCAGGGATACAAGGGTTTTTCAATAACCACAAATCAGTCGGTGTGATACACCACAATAGCAAACTGAAATATAAAAATCACACAATGATCTCAGTAGATACGGAAAAGGCCTTTGACAAAATTCAACACCCATTTACAATGAAAACTCTCCAGAAAGTGGGCACAGAGGGAACTTCCTCAACATAATAAAGGCAATGTATGACAAACACACAGCTAACATTATTCTCAATGGTGAAAAGCTGAAAGCATTGCCTCTAAGATCAGTAATAAGACAAGGATGTCCACTATAGCCACTTTTATTCAACATAGTTTTGGAAGTCCCAGCCATGGCAACTGTAGATGAAAAGAAGTAAAAGGAATCCAGTTTGGAAAAGAAGTAAAACTGTCCGTGTCTGCAGATGACATGACTCTATGCATAGAAGATCCTAAAGATGCTACCAGAAAACTACTAGAGCTCATCAGTTTGGTAAAGTTTCAAAATACAAAGTGAATACAGAGAAATCTCTTGCATTCCTGTACACTAACAATGAAAGATCAGAAAGATAAATTAAGGAAATAATTGCATTTAGCATCCCATCAAAATTAATTAAATAGCTAGGAATACACCTACCTAAGGAGGAAAAAACCTGTACTCCAAAAACTATAAAACACTGATGAAAGAAATCAAAGATGACATGAATACATGGAAAGATATACCATATTCTTAATTGGAAGATTCAATATTGTTAAAATGACTATACTACTCAAGGTAATCTACAGATTCAGTGCAATCTGTATCAAATTACCAATGTCATTTTTCATAGAACTAGAAAAAAATCTTAAAATTTATATGTAAATAACAAAAGCATGAGTAATCAAAGCAATCTTAAGAAAGAAAAACAGAGCTGGAGGAATCAGACTCCTTGCCTTCAGATTATACTACAAAGCAACTGTTATCAAAACAGTTAAGGTACTAGTACAAAAACATAAATACAGATAAATAGAACAAGATAGAAGTCCAGAGGTAAACCCACACACTGAAGGTCAATCAGTCCACAACAAAGAAGGCAAGAATATACAACAGAGAAAAGACAGTCTCTCCAACAAAAATGGTATTTGGAAAATTGAACAGCTATGTGTAAAAGAATGAAATTACAACTTTCTCTAATACCATACAAAAAAATTTACTCAACATGAATCAAAGACCCAACTAATTTTAAGGCCATATACTACAAAACTCTTAGAGTAAAACATAAGCAGAACACTCTTTGACATAAATGGCAGTAGCACCTTTTTGGGTCCACCTTCTAGAGTAAAAAAAAAAGGGGGGGGCCTTATTAAACTTAAAACTTTTTGCATACCAAAGGAAACCATAAGCAAAATGAAAAGACAATGCACAGAATGTGAGAAAATATCTGCAAATGAAGCAACTGACAAGAGATCCATCACCAAAATTTAAAAAGAACACATGTGGCTCAATATATTTTTTAAAAAAGGGCCAAAGATATACACATTTCTACAAAGAAGATATATAGCTGTCCAAAATTACATGAAAATATTCTTAACATTGCTAATTATTAGAGAAATGCAAATCAACACTACAACCAGGTATCACCTCATACCAGTCAGAATGGACATCATCAAAAGTCTACAAATACTAAATACTGGAGAGGGCGTGGAAAAAAAGGGAAACCCCCACACACACTGCTAGTGGGAATACAAATTGGTATACCCACTATGGAGCACAGTATGGAAGTTTCTTAAAAAACTAAAAATCGAGCTACCATTTGATAGAGCAACCCCACTCTTGGGCATATATCTGTAGAAAACCATACTTTGAAAATATGCATGAATCCCAAGGTACAATGTAACATTATTCACAATAGCCAAGAAATGGGAGCAACATAAATGTCCACTGACCAATGAATGGATAAAGACGTGTATATACAAATATACAATGAAATATTTCTCAGCCACCAAAAGGAATAAAATAATGCCATTTGCAGCAGCAACACGATTGGACCTAGAAATTGTCACACTGAGTGAAGTAAGTCAGACATCAAAAGACAAATATATGATATCACTTATAAGTAGAATCTGGGGTTCCCAGGTGGCACAGTGGTAAAGAATCTGCCTGTCAATGCAGATTGGATTCCTGGGTCAGAACCTCTGGAGTAAAATGACAACCCACTCTAATATTCATGCCTGGAAAATTCCATGGAGAGAGGAGCCTTGTAGGCTATAGTCAATGAGGTCACCAAGAGTCAGACACAACTGAGCTCACACACACACATATGTAGAATCTAAAAAAAAAAAGGATACACATGAACTTATCTATAAAGCAGAAAGAGAGTTACAGATGTAGAAAATTTGTGGTTACCAGAGGGGTAAGAAGGGTGGAGGGAGAAATTGAGAGATTGGGATATAGATATACACACTACTACAGATAAAATAGATATCTAACAGGGATCTACTGTATAGCATAAGGAACTCTACTCAATATCTGTAAAGGCCTATATGGGAAAATAACTGAAAACAGTGGATATATTTGTAATTGGTTCACTTTACACCTGAAACTAACAATACTGTAAATTAAAGTAAAAAAAAATTAAACAAGTGAACTTATTCATAAAACAAAAACAGATTCACAGATATCAAAAACAATGTAACAGTTACCAAAGGGAAAACAGGGGCATAAGGGATAAATTGCTGCTGCTGCTGCTAAGTCACTTCAGTCATGTCTGACTCTATGTGACCCCATAGACGGCAGCCCACCAGGCTCCCCTGTCCCTGGGATTCTCCAAGCAAGAACACTGGAGTGGGTTGCCATTTCCTTCTCTAATGCATGAAAATGAAAAGTGAAAGTGAAGTTGCTCAGTCGAGTCTGACTCGTAGCGATCCCATGGACTGCAGCCCACCAGGCTCCTCCATCCATGGGGTTTTCCAGGCAAGAGTAGTGGAGTGGGGTGCCATTGCCTTCTCCAAGGGATAAATTAGGAGCTTGGAATTAAACATACACTGCTATATATATACTATACTTATATAGTATATAAGTATATATATATACTTATTCAGATATATATATCAAGTGTGTTTATATATATATATCAAGTTAAATATATATGTTGGTGTGTATATATATATATATAAAACTTGTACAATATATCAAGTTATATAACCAACAAGGACCTATTGTGTAGCACATGTAACTCTACTCAATACCCTTTAATAACCTATATGGGTAAAGAATCTCAAAATAGAATATATATGTATAACTGAAACACTTTGCTGTATACCTGGAACTAACATAATACTATAAATTAACTGTATTCCAAAAAATAATAAAAATACAATAGAAAATAAAGTCAGCATAGTAATACAGTTTTAGTTTAATATATCTGTGATTTTGACACCAATTGGTCATCTATTAGTTTAAATAATGTTGACACTATTATGAGTTAATGCATCCCCACAAGTTATGGATTCAGTCCCAGAAGCCTGCCCTCACTTCAGACACTAATCTCAGGTCCAACGTAACCTGTACTTCTGCCCAACTGGCTATAAATGAGGAATTTTCACACACTCCCCTCCTTAGGTTCAATAATTTGCTAGAATGACTCACAGAATTCGAGAAAACAATAATCTTATGTTTACTAGCTTATCATAAATGACAATTAATACAACTCAGAACCCCGAAATGGGGGTAGTGCACAGTGTGGGCAGTTTGCCCAGAGCCTCCATGCTCTCTTCAGGTCTCTGTCCTTTCTGCAAACTCTCCTGAAGTATAGGAGCTATTTTAGGGAGGTTTCATTACATTGGCGTGATTCATTGAATTCAATCACCAATGGCTGGTGACTTAATCTCTATTACCTCTCCGCTCCTGGTAGGTTGGGGCTGAGGTTGAACATTCCAACCCTGGAATCCTGGTTTAGTCTTTCTGGATCCCAGCCCCAAGACTGTCTGGAGGCTCCCACCATTTCTGAAGCAACCAAAGACACCCATCATCCAGGAGCCCTTGTGCGGTTCATTAGCTCTGTGCCAGGAAATGAGGACAAAGACCAAATACTTATATTTTATTAAAACACAATAGGCTAGAAGATGCAATTTTTCATAGGGTGACCAGTAAAGTTCTTTCCCTCTCGGAATTAGGTTTGAGTAGATACTGGAATAAAGGATTAACATATCTGATGCCTTCACAAAGTGTTTTTAAATACATGGGACAAGGGCAGTATAGGCATGTCTAGAGGAAAGACTAAGTGAAAGGAAGAGTGGAGGGAGCTGAGTTCATTTAGTCATCAAGAATGTGATGCAAGTTCAGCTTTATGAATCATAGTATGAGAGCCAGACCTTTTAAGCAAAAGAATGGCTTGCTTAGAATGACATTTTGAAGAGATTACTCAGGACTGCTCTGTATAAATGGGCTGCGAGGGGCACAAGGTGGAAGCTGTGAAATCATTCTTTTTTATCAATATTAAACTTATGGACACATAGATTTACCATTTGGGGAGATCTGAATAATGGAAACAAAACTTTTAGCTGAAATGATAGTTCCTCTGGGAATCTACCCTGAATTATTAAGCAGAGTTAAGTGGTTTCTTCTCTGGGTCCACAGAACATCATTTTCAAATGTCTACTAAAAATAGAACCTACTGCATTTTTATGGTTATTTGATTATCTGTCTACAACCACCATTAGTAGATGATAAGCCCCCAGAGAACTGATTCTGAGTTTGTACATCTTTCTGCCTGGTGGTTACTATATTGTAAGTAATCAATAAATTTTATTAAATGTGTGAATGGACCCAAGTTCATAAATATGTTTCTTTTGAGACTTCAATATCCAGGCTTACTGCTTGCTTTATTATGATATTTTTTTTTGCATAAGGAAAGCATCTTTTAAAAATACTTTAAATCTATTTATTTAGTGCACATATTGAAATGTTTATCATTATATTTGCAAGATGACTTACACAGTAACAACTTCTTTTTCTGTGTGGTACATTACAATTTTATGACCTTTATAGCCAAGTTTCCTTTCCTTATGGCTTTAATACAACATATTGTAGCATGCTGAAATGAAATCTTTATTTTACACCATATGGTAGTCTTCCAATAGCATTCAACAACTAGTAAAAATCTGAGGAGGAAAAAACATATTCCATTCCACACAGTATTATGCTGTTAAGCACTTGCTGAGAGATAAACAAACTTAAACAGAGATCAAGCACAGTCAACAGAAAGTGCAGCAAACAAATACTCTTTTGTACTTGTGTTTTATAATCCCATACAACTACAAGGTTTTTTAATACTAAAATGTATAGTACTGTGTAACCTCCTAGAAAAGTAGTAAAAAAAATTTTTTTTACTAAGTGATAACATGAAATAGGTGATTTGTAACATTTCAATCTTCTCTACTGACACTTCTCATCTGTTTCTAAATAACTAAAACAAGAAGAATAAAAAACATCTACCCATTAATTTTAAATTACCCACTTACAAGCTGTGATACTTAAGGTCAAATTAGAAGCAATTTCTATTTTAAGATCCTGTTACTTTTTTTTGTTTGTAAAATAAACAAGCAAAAAGATTTACAACAGACTAAATTTTACTTTTCAAAGACTGATGTAACACTTTCAGTGTCCCTAACACTCATAACTCTATTTTCTCTTTTTCAAAATCAGTTATAAACTAGTGTATAGTTAGAATGCCTGTGATGAATTTTTAATAATCTGAGTAAAAAAGGAATATATTTTAAGAAGCATTTAAAATATTGAATCAGGATGTTTATACAAAGAGTATTCTTGAATTAGACCACTTGCAATTATTATTATAGTTCAATAGCAGGTAGTTTCTGCTAGTTTATATGATTTCTGTAACATCCTGAGTTTGGAACAAACAGCATTTAAGCAGGCATGTATTTTTAAGTAACAAAGATCAAGTCAGAAGGGAAACTATCACTAATAAAGGAAATTTAGAGCATCAATCTATTTACATAAATGCCTCTCCTCAATTTTTAATTCATTTCTTAGCAGGGAGTTGGACAGGGAAGCCTGGTGTGCTGCAGTCCACGGGGGTCACAAAGAGTTGGACACGACTGAGCGAATGAACTGAACTGAAAGTTAAATGCAGGAGTTATAATCTTCCAGGCACCAGAACACAACTGGGTGACAAATTTTACATTTTCCTATAGCTTCGAGTAAGTAAATGTCACTGTGTGCTTTTGAAATATGTGATCACTACTAGTCAGTTATCACATTTATTTGATGTTATATTAAATTAAACAGAAAATTTTAGATCTATTCTATTTGATTGTTTTTAGCAGAGAAACCTTTAGGCAGAATTATAAATTAAACTATTGCTTTCTTTAGAAGGACATTAATTTCTTGAGGCTTATTGACATTGGTCTAATTTAGTTTTAATGCAGTGGGGTCACTCGAGTTGAAATCACATGGTTTGCTTTTGCATCTTGTTCTGCAGGAGTTTACCGCCTGAGAATAAGAAATCAATGCTTCTACTAGGTATTCAGTTTATTCTCTCCCTTGGGTCCAGGAGAGCTTATACATTTCTACTTAGTGAAGCCTGCTGAGAGGGTGCAAGTAGTTACCACTACTTCAAAGTAATCAGAAGTATCCCTCTGAAGCAGTTCTTCCCTAGGGCACAATTAACATGATTCTTTTCCTTTGCACAGAATTGCTTTTAATCACTTTGAAGTGGCAGTAATTATTTCTATCTGACCATTGTTGGGCCTGGATGCACAAAGGTTATGAGCAGTGCCTCAATATTCTCTTCCAACCCATGTTAAACACCGAATGAGAGACTCGTAATATCGTGTTCTCTATTTCAGTGGTGGTGGGAGTGAGTAGGGGGTAAAGCAGGAAGCAGAAGATAACCATGGCCTTCTGGGCAACAAAGGGATAGAGTTGCCTCAGGCTGTATAATTCTCTCAGTCTTGTGTGAGATTCAGCAAAATCACCATAAATAAATAAACAAACCTGCTTAAACAATATACCAACCTCACTTTCAGAAAAAGTCTATTAATAAACATCAATGATTTACTTTTAATGCCAAATTTTAGTACAAATGCTTTTTTATATTGGCCTAGAAAATTACTTTTAATGCTTATAAGTGAAGGTCTATCTTTAATGCAACTAATAGGTCAAAATAACTATGAAATGCTGTTATAGTTTTTAAAAGGCTTCAAAATACTTTTAATGAATTCTTTCCACATATGTCCTTGGAATCTTTACATACTTGCATGTATGCTAAATTGCTTCAATCATGTCTAACTCTTTGCAGCCCCAGGGACTAGAGCCCACCAGGCTCCTCTGTGCATGGAATTCTCCAGGCAAGAATACTGGAGTGGGTTGCCATGCCCTTCTCCAGAGGATCTTCCTGACCCAGGGATCAAACCTGCATCTCTTATGTCTCCTGCATTGGCAGGTGGGTTCTTATGCAATCTTGCATAAAACTGTCCTTTGATTTAGTGAATGGAGTATACAACATAAGTCACATATATAATGTTTTGCACAGCAACAGTGCTTTGATTTTATTTTCTGTCTATATCAACAATTTAAGGTTTAATTGATGTTTCTGTTTAATATGTCATAATAGAGTTATACATTTGATTATACTAGAAAAATACATACAGCCAAAATGAGACTATGTAGAATTCAAAGTTTTATAATTTATAATTATATTCATGTAGTAATCTTCAGCGTCTTTCATAAAAGTTGCCTTGTTCTCATCCTGTCAACATGACTGAGAAAGCATCTTTGAAATAAGGTCAACAGCATCTACTAAAACCAATGGTCAACCTGAAACCTTCCTTGTACATGAGTTAACAGCACTGGACAGAGTTGACAATTCTGGTTCTTTTGAAATATTTTTCCAGGTTAAAAAATACCATAAATACCTGGCTTTCCCCCCCCCACCCCCAACCCTCTTGGGTGCTCTTAGTTTTCTTTGATTCCTTTCTATTTCTCTAATTCCTTAATAACTGTCATGCCCTCTGGATTCCTTCTTTCATTCTTGTAATTATTCTGGAGTAATGTTGTTGTTCAGTCACCAAGTTATGTCTGACTTTTTGTGAACCCATGGACTGCTGTATGCCAGGCTTCCTTGTCCCTCAACATTTCCCAGAGCTTGCCCAAGTTCACATCCATTGAATCAGTGATGCCATTCAACCATCTCATCTGGAGTAATAAGTTATCCCCAAATTTAGTGGCTTTAAACAATACTTATTACTGCCCAAGAATCCATGTCCTCTGAGTGGTTCTGCTGACATGGGACAGGCTCTGATGATTTTACTGCTTATTCATACTCATGTGTTCAGCTGGTGTGTTGTCTGATGTATGGTTGGTTCGAATAACCTCACTCACATTTCTGGCTGGCTGGCTAGTTGGCCTAGACAATAGAGGTGACCAAGCCACGTGACTTTCCACACCCAGCAGGCGAGCCTAGGCTTGTTCATGTGGCACTGGCAAACTTCAGAAAGAGAAATCAGAAGCACATGCGGTTTTCTAGAGGCCTAGTTTGACATTTCCACTGCAATCTATTGGCCAAAGCATGTCACAAGGGTGACCTAGATTCAAAAGGGTTTGAGTAGAAGCTAATTCTTGAAGAACTAAGAAGTCACATTGGGAAGGATGTGAATCAAAGGAGAGTAAAGAACTGGGGACACAGTTTTAAACAACATTCCCCAACTACTTCTTACCTTTGTTTGTTTATCCTCAGTGATCTTACCCCGTTGCAAAGATGGTTTTAAAATACCACCCACATACTGATAATTTCCAAATTTATATGTATAACTAGTACATCTTCCTGAAACCCCAGACTTCTATAACCAATTTCTTACTTGATATTTTTAACTGGATGCCAAATAGTAATCTTGTTCAACCTACCATCCTGCTTCGACAAAATTCTTCCACATCTCAGGTGTTGACATCTCAGGTGTTGACATCTGCATACTTCAGTTTACCAGGCAAAAAACCTTAATGTTAAAGCCTTCTCTTTTCCCCCCATATCCCATATCCAATCCATGAATATACTTCCTCTGTCTGAGAAGTGTCCAGGGGGAAAAAAAAAAAAAAAATGTGTTCTCTGCCCATCTTAGGTTCTCATCTGGGGTTCTGTACTGAAAGACAGAATAATAATGATAAAGACAATAAGTTTATCAACATGTATATCTCATATATTGGAGAAGGGAATGGTAACCCACTCCAGTATTCTTGCCTGGAGAATTCCATGGACAGAAGATCCTGGTGGGCTATAGTCCATGGGATCGCAAAGAGTCGGACACGACTGAGCAACTAACCCACACGCACACATATCTCATGTATACATGGAAGAAACTCAGGGATAAATAACTCAAGAGGTGGCTTAGAACTCAGGTTTACAAAGAATCTTTACCAACAGCAAAAAGTACATTTGTAAACAACATTTTAGACTTCCAAGGTCTACAAGAAGGTAAATATGTGGGGGGAAACTAAGAGCAGTTAAAGGCTAGTTTGTGGAGTTTGTTACGTGGGTTCCTCGGTTGCTATCTTTGGATTGATAAGGGTCTAAAGTGGTCTCTGGTGATTAACTCTTGTTCTTCATTATAGAGAGGAGTGAAGGGACACAGTTGTAAATTTATGTACTACTTTAGGGACATAGGGGAAAGGTAGAAAGCTATTCTTGTAGTTGCTCTCAATTACTTTCAGTTGAAAATAACCTTCATGGGAGTGGCATATTTTGGGTGGCAAATGTTACTATGCTACAAAAGCTTATCCTGTGTCTGATAACTTCTCACCAACTTCATCACCTCCACACTCAAACTGCCATTATCTCCCAATTGTATTATTACAATACCTTCTGTTTTCTTAATTCTGCCCTAGTTCTCCTAAAATTTATTTTACCTCAGCAGCCGGGGTAATTCTATTAAAACTTAAATCAATTTTATCAGTATTCTACTCAAAATCTTTCTATAGCTCTCTGACTCTTACAGTTTAAAAGCCAATATTTTCAATGAATCCTTCCCCACATCTTGTTTGATTCTTCACATGTTGTGTTATCTCTCATTGAAGAAATCATATCCAACCTACTAAATTTATACTTTCTCCTCAGATTATCTGAATTTAAAAAAATATTCTATTCTTTTAGCAATTTATTGTTGTTAGTTTGCAATGTTGGGAAGTAAATTTATATCAACCAGAGCCAAAAAGTACCTTCAGTATTTTTTACACACAATTTTCACAAAGTTATCAAAATCCTCATGCATAGAAGACCTGATTTTTAATAAAAGATAAAGGAATTAAGAGAAAGATACTCACAGGAGATCCACAAAAGGGACTTAACCAGCTATGAGCATTAAAATAATAATACTTAATAGCCAATGAAATAAAAGGTGATATTGGGAAAATTTCCAAAATAGAAACTTTAAAATAACTACATGCAAAGTCTAGTACTAGAAGCATAAGAGCTAAATTATCAAAATCAGTAGCTATTTTTAAAAAGAGAAAAGACTGAGAGGTGGGTCAGGAGAAAAGACAGACTGAAGTAGGGAAGACAAAAAGATAAAATGCAGCAAAGTATATTAAAAGACATATGGCAGATAATAAAAAGTTATAAAAATGGATTGCCAGCAGATGAGAAAAGTAATATCTGAAGACATAATGGTTCATATTTTTTTCTAAAACTTGAAAGGCACCAAACCACAGAGTCAAGAAATCTGATAAACTTCAAACAGGAAAAATAGAAGAAAATCACACCATGGTATACTTGTTGAAAACCAGTAACTAATGCTAAAAGTCATCTGAAAAAAAGACCAGTGTTTTTAAATGAGCAACTAGACACACTGGGAGCTGGCAACAGCAATAAACAAGGAAGGACAGAGTAAACAAGGAAGGACAGAAAATAAGGAAATGACATATTCAAATTGCTGGGGGGAAAAAATGCCAACCTGGAAGTCTATATCCAATAAAAATAGCCTTCAAAAATAACAGTGAAATAAATACTAGTCAGGAAAAGAAAAAGACTATTAGTGAACTAAAGGAAATCTAAAGAGTGTTCTATAGGGAAAGGGAAAAATAAGAGGGTCATGTATGGATGTGAGAGTTGGACTGTGAAGAAGGCTGAGCACCAAAGAATTGATGCTTTTGAACTGTAGTGTTGGAGAAGA
>SJYT01028315.1:14064-33240 GCA_006410635.1 Cephalophus harveyi | reverse complement strand
AGTCCAGTACTTTGGCCACCTCATGCGAAGAGTTGACTCATTGGAAAAGACTCTGATGCTGGGAGGGATTGGGGGCAGGAGGAGAAGGGGACGACCGAGGATGAGATGGCTGGATGGCATCACTGACTCAATGGACGTGAGTCTGAGTGAACTCCAGGAGTTGGTGATGGACAGGGAGGCCTGGCGTGCTGCGATTCATGGGGTCACAAAGAGTCGGACATGACTGAGCGACTGAACTGAACTGAATAATCTAGGAGAAACATTTATCAAAATTGCCACAAAATATATCTAAACTGCTAGGCATATACATACATATATGCATATAGGCATGTGTATTCATAAACTCACATGATATTATAAGAAACAAAACCTACAGAATGTAAATGCAGACTCTACTAAAATATTTACAAACACATTGAAGCAATACATAAAAATTAAAAAACAATTACAAACTCTGTTTATTCTAGAAATACACTAGTAGCTTAACAATGTAACTCACCACTTTAACAAATCACAAAACAAAAAGAGCGTATGTTTAACTCAATATACAAGGAGAAGGTAGTGAATACAACTCAATATTAATTCATGGTGAAAGAACCTCACATTCTTAAGAAATGGAAATCAGATGGAAATATTATTTTAAAGTTTTCAATTAAGAAAATCTATAGATCATATGGAGGTGCCATACTTGATGGTAAAATACTGAAATAATTTCTTCTGAAGAATGCCTGCCATCACTTATGTGTCATATTTTACAGAGAGCTAGTGTATTGCAATACAGTAAAATAATATTAAAAACAGTATGTATAAGAAATGATTTGTAGGCACATCATGGCATACCTAGGAAACTCCAAAGAATCTAAAGGTAAGCTGCTAAAATTTAAAAGCAAATATTAACAATTTTACAACTCCAAGGAACACTATAAATACAAATACACACAAGCAAAAATGCATTTCTACAAAGTATATAATTTACTATAACTTCAGAATACTAGGACATGTTATCTTGCTGAATTATTAACAAGTTATTTTTTGTATGTACTTTTCTAAGTATGTCACCTCTAAAAATCACTGAACATGTTTGCGCTTCCTTGTCACCATGCTGCTGTGCCCAATGATTATATAAAGTCTTTATTCAGGAATGCAGTTTTATTTTACTGTGTGAGATACAGATAGCAGAAGTTATACTGCTAGTAAAAAAAAACAGATGAAAAAAGTCACTAATAACCTGGTAAGTTATATTACATAAAGACATGTTAATTTTCCTTTGTTCTTTGTTTCAAAAGCAAATTCACTGAACTTATCAAGTTATTGTTGCTTTTTCTGTCGGGTCCCTTGTTACTTCCAATCATAGATGTAGTCTGGCTTTTTCATATCCCCTCTACATAATTGAGTTGACAAAAATTACACTAGTCAGGGAAACTAATTTATATAATATCATATTTTATTAATGCTTGGTTTAATACTTTCTACATCCACATTTGGTTTGGATAGACCTTCAGTAATGAAGAGCCATACAGTCTATTGTAAATACTACATTCTATTATTCTTTGAAGAGTTATTTCTTGAGTAACTATGCATTCTCTAACAAGTACCGATAGTAACTGTGCACTACATTAACAAAATATATAATAGTAGATGTAATAAGATGTGGTTTATAGTCAAGAGTCAAAAAATGCCTTGAAAGTTAAAATGGCTTCACAATTTCAATGGACATTACAAGACTCTATCTATACCTGTACTTTTTATGCCATGTATTAATACTTACTTTCAAGATCAAATTATTTTATGGCAGCCTCCTTATTTCACACAGTTCCTCCTTAGAGTTATGATAACCTTTACCAATAGTGTATTATTTTAAACCACATAGGGTCATAAAATATTTATGAGAAGAAAATAAAATGTTCACTTTGTATTCCACTTCAAATATACCTAGCTATTTTAACAGCCTATTTACACGATCATGCCCATATGGGTGGAGAAGGCAATGGCACCCCACTCCAGGACTCTGGAGTCTGGTGGGCTGCAGCGCATGGGGTCGCTAAGAGTCAGACATGACTGAGCGACTTCACTTTCACGCATTGGAGAAGGAACTGGCAACCCACTCCAGTGTTCTTGCTTGGAGAATCCCAGGGATAGGGGAGCCTGGTGGGCTGGCGTCTATGGGGCCACACAGAGTCGGACACGACTGAAGCGACTTAGCAGCAGCAGCAGCAGCCCGTATTTTACCACTATAAAAAAATAATTTGTAAAATTGAGGAGACAAAGGACCTCAACAAGTTTTCTGTTCATTTCCCAGTTTTCTACCAATATTATATCTAAATCATAGGAAGGGAAAAAGAATGTCAGTCTTCTGTTTTCTCTGAAGAAGAAAGGATAAACCCTCAAACAGCCATCTATTTTAATAACTATTACTGATACTTCCAAAAATGTCTTTTAGTTTTAGTAACTCTAGATTCTTCTTTCTGCAGTTTAACTGTGAGACTTTTAATTTTTCAAGCTTTGGACAGGAAGGGTGAATGGGAGACACATTGAGTGCTGTGTTGAGGGATTAAAAAAACAATGAAGGAAAGAGGGATAGCAAGAGCAGGGAAAAGAGGAAAGCCTCTTGTTTTTCTCCTTTTTACATAAATTGTTTTAAATATATCACTACTTATCTTCTTTCTGGCTCTTCTTTTAATCTACTGAGATTTCACTTAATTAAGTATTCTCTTCTAAACTTAACTACCTAATTCCAGTATATCACAATCAAAATTTTTTTTGTTTGTTTTTAACAGTAGAAACAAACTCATCACTACAGAAAACTGGATGCATATTCCATATTACAAACTGATAGGCTGCATCTTCATTTTCAGTTTTAAAGTATATAATGGTGTTATCATCATAGTGTCTTGAATATGAAAGCAAGTTTTGTTACCTCCCCCCACGTTTTCCTTTCCAGAATTTCCAGTGTGGGGAACATAGAAACTGTTTACCCTCATCTTTCTGACAATAGTGCCACCAGTAAATCAGCCGTTTTCTGTTACTAGATTTAGCAGCTGACTCTTCACTGGGTAGATTTTTTTCTCTGACATGGAAACAACTTTCTGGAGCCTTTTAAGGACTGGAATAAATTAACATATGTGTGTTGCTGAACTGTTTGGGCCATGTCACTTTAATCCTTCTGTACTTGAAACAAAGTGTCCTATCTCTTTGATTTTCCCCTGTGTTGAATTTAGCTGGGAGACTTTTCTCACAAGCTCTATTTTCAGCCATCACAGCATAGTTCAGCAGATTGGGACTCAGTAGGACATTTCTCCAGAACATTATTTTATTGAATGCAAAGTTATATGCTCAAATTACTCCAATATTTCATTGTTATTGGACAGATAGAATCTACATGTTCTCATTCTTAACCAGGTTGACAGAAATTATTCCTAAAATATCCTAAAATAATTCCTCCTAAAATATCCTAAACAAAGACAAAAAAGATTTCAATTTAATATTTACACATTTGAGTGTTTAACAACTTTAAAGTGTTAAAGAAGCAATGATTACTATTTAGCTACTTAGTTGAAAATTCTGTATCTTTTTCCATCAGAATTTGTATGGAATTCTGCTGAAGATAGTTCCTTTAAAAAAAATGAAGCCAATTTTAGACTACTCTAGGCTGTAATTATGCCCCGTCATGATTCTCTTTTACATTTAATGTCTGTCTCCATGGCTAGACGGTAATGACAATGACAATGAAACCATTCTGTATGCTTAAGTTCTCATACAGTTTCCAAAATTGTGTTTGCTATTTTCATATTAGAAATTTAATAAATATTGACTGATTCACTCATCAAATAATGTGGCTTACCTGTCTTAGAAGATGGCAGAAAATCTGTTTTATGTTTTTGTTTTGTTTTTAACAGAAATTTACTAGTGTTAGCATATCACATGGTTAAGTCATCATGAATCCCAGCCATGCACTGAGCTAGGCTTATGTAAGATAATATTAGGTGTATTGAAAGGTTAAGATAATTTTGTTGGGTTAAATTTGAATTGGATGTAAATTAAATGAATTTGAGATGTATAAATCAACACCTACAAATGCCTATTCATTGCAGAAAATGTCACCCATGGTAAAACAGATGGAAGATATTTGAGGATGACCTTGGATAACTAACAACCTTCACATTCAAAATATCAGAATCTTGTAATGCTTATATATACATAGTTCTGAAAAAGTGAAGTTAACAAATCACTGTGTTAAATAATTCTGAATATACTTTTAAACTCACCAGCATCATCTTCCTAAAATGGTATTTTTCTTAAATATCTCATTATGTCATAAGAGATCAGGTTGTTTTAAAAAAGTAATTAAGGACAAAAGTGATTGAGCCTCCCTTAAGGCTGTCCTATCTGTCAAGGTAATAAGATGTCTCAATCCATAAAACAGATGGCATTTTAGTTTGAATATAAGCCAACTTTGAGTGGTGTATCAAAGGGAAGAAAACATTTACAAAGTTTTCAATTAAAACTGCTTCATTTTTTGAGGTCTATGAAGGCTTGTTGAATAGCTATTAAAAGAAAATAAATAACTATTTCTTTGCTACTCACAACATCTCTGACACTATGTATGTAGGTTTTCACCTCACATTAAGTAATTTTGATACTGAATGTCCTGATTTAGTGCCAACACACAGGTTAAGGGCTCAATCCCCCGACTGCTCTCTACCTCAGACTCCAAGCACAATTAGTGGGTCCCGGGCTTGCCCATATTTCTGAGTAAAGTGAAAGTGAAAATGAAGTCGCTTAGTCGTGTCTGACTCTTTGCGACCCCATGGACTGTAGCCTACCACGCTCCTCCATCCATGGGATTTTCCAGGCAAGAATACTGGAGTGGGTTGCCATTTCCTTCTCCAAGGGATCTTTCCGACCCAGGGATAGAACCCGGGTATCCGGCATTGTAGGCAGATGCTTTACCGTCTGAGCTACCAGGAAAGCCCAAGTTATTTCTGAGTAACTTGGCTACAAATCAAGGATTCCAAAGACCTCCTCCTCAAGTTCAATAATTTGCTACCACAGCACAGAGAATTTAGGGAAAGACTTTATTTACTGGAATTAGTGTAGTATAAAGAATACAATCTGGAATAACCACATGGAAGAGAGACACAGTAAATTCTGAGATAAGGGTGCAGATTTCCCATACCATTTCTAGGCATACTACCTTCCCAGAACCTGATGTGTTCACTAACTCAAAAGCTCTCCAAACCTTGTCATTTAGGAATTCTAGAAGGTTTCATTATACAGACATAATTGAAAAAATCATTGCCCAGTGGAGATTAAATCAATATCCAGCACCCCTTCTTTCCCAGACGTTGGGGGTGGGCCTGAAAATTCTAATGATTGACTAGAGGTAGTCAGTCATTCCAACAGGAAGTGGTTGCCTTGTCCTCTTCCAGAGGATCTCCCCAACCTGGGGATGGAACCCAGATCTCCCACATTGCAGGCAGTCTCTTTATGAATAACAAAAGATCTGTCATTCAGCAAATCCCAAACGTTTTAGTAGCTCTGTGCCAGAAATTTGGAAAATATATTTTCTTTAATGTATAAATATATGTACTTTTTGATGATGTTATATTACAGTTGCTTCCCTGGTGGCTCAGAGGTTATAGCATCTGCCTGGAATGCAGGAGACCCGGGTTCGATTCCTGAGTTGGGAAGATCCCCTGGAGAAGGAAATGGCAAACCCACTCCAGTACTCTTGTCTGGAGAATCCCATGGAGGGAAGAGCCTGGTAGGCTACAGTCCATTTGGGCATTTAAATCAGGAAGTATTAATTGCAACCATATCCAATAGCTGTGGTATTAATAAACTTTGGAGAAACCTCTGAAATTAATGAGTAAGAATTGAAAATTAGGTAATTGATATCTCTTTTGTATAAAATCACATATATCAGTTTCTTGATTGGCCTATAATAGCACCTCAAGGTCTCAACATCTCTATATTTTGATAATTCAGTGAAATGGATTTTACTTGCATTACACAAATGACAATATTCACATATCTTTAAGACTTTAGGTAAGTCATTTAAAAATTGGACCTAATTTTAACATCTTATTTTGGAATGAAAATTTGATGATGTGAAAGAAAACCACTGACAAAACAATAGACAACCTATAGAGTGGGAAAAATATGTGCAAATGATATGATCAACAGAGATTAACATCTAAAATATATGAACAGCTTATACAACTCAATGCCAAAAAATAAATAAATAAATAAAAAATAGGCATAAGCCCTAATAGGCATTTTAATAGAGAAGACATATGGAAGGGTAACAAGCACATGAAAAGATGCTCAAAATCACTAATTAGAGAAGTGTGAATCACAACAGGAAGAAGGAACATCTCCCACCTGTCAGAAGGCCATCATCAAAAGGCCTACAGATAACAAATGCTGGTGAAGATGTGGATAAAAGGGAATCCTTGAACACTTATTAGTAGGAAAGTAAACTGATGCAACCACTATACAAAACAGTAAGAGTTTCCTTAAAACCTAAAAGTAGAACGTCCATACAATCTATCAATTCCACTCCTAGGTATACATGTGGAAGAAAACAAAAATAATAATTCAAAAAGATATATTCACCCCATGGTCATAGCAGCACTATTAAAATAGTTAAGATATGGAAGCAACCTAAGTATCCATCAACAAACTAATGGATAAAGAAGATATACAATGGAATATTAGTCACAAAAAGGAATAAAATTCTGCCATTTGCGCAACATGGATAGACCTAGAGAATATTATGTATGCTTAGGGAAATAAGTGAGACAGAAAAAGACAAACACTGTATGATATCACTTATATGTAGAATCTGGAAAACATAAATAAATTTATATGCAAAACAGAAACAGACTCACAGATACAGAAAACAAACTAGTGGTTACCAGATGGGAGAGGAAAAAAGAGAGGGGCAAGTTAGGGGTATAGGATTAATAAATACAAACCATTATATAAAATAGATTAATAATGAAGATGTATAACACATGGAAATACAGCATTTATCATGTAATAATTTTAATATAATCCATAAAACTGTCTCTTATACACATCTAGATGAAAAAAGTCACTAATAACCTGGTAAGTTATATTACATAATTAATCCATAAAAATACTGAACCACTATGCTATACACTTGAAAACTAAAGTAATATATATATCAACTATATTTCATTTAAACAAATACAAATAAATAACATTTTTAAAAAGACTTGAAAAAAAACTTTTATGGTGTTGATGGAAAATATATTTATTTATAGTATAACATTACTGTGATAATATTCCACTGCCTTGATGGCTTAAAACCCTTTCAATTCAATATATGTACTAAAGTACAGCGTATGTGTCTTTATGTGACTGTGAGACAAATCTCACATATCATATATCTTAAATGATATATTAAAAATGTTACTGAGAACTAGGCCATTCAGGATACAAATTCCAATAGTAATTAGTTTGTTAACAACATGTGAAGACTGCTATTAATATTAAAATTATATGCTTTTAAATTGGTGATGAGATACCATTTTCTAATCTTCTGCATAAAGTTATGGATCAAATTTATGAATTGGTGATTCACAAAATGAGCATTATGTTCCCTTTATTCTTAGTAGATTTATCAATATTTTTATATGAATGAGCTGTTTGTATGACTACAAAGATTGGTTATCTAAGTTTGGCAATGTTCCTAGATAAGTGTCTATCTAAAAGATCTGATTCACAGATCCAAATGATGGACAGCTCTAGGCAATTAGTAGATTGTTTTTTTAATCTAATAACTGCTGTAGACACATGTATGCTTGGCAACTATCCATACAGCATTGCTGATGGTTGTGCTGCTCTATGTGGAAAATTTGCCATCTGTAGTGAGGGCTTCCCTCATAGCTCAGTTAGTAAAGAATCTACGTGCAATGCTGGAGACCCTGATTCAATTCCTGGGTCAGGAAGATCCCATGGAGAAGGGATAAGCTACTCACTCCAGTATTCTTGGACTTCCCTCGTGGCTCAGCTAGTAAAGGATCCACCCGCAAAGCAGGAGACCTGGGTTTGACGGCTTCAGTCCCTGGGTTTGGAAGAGCCCCTGGAGAAGGGAAACGCTATCCTTTAACATCAAAGTTTTTCAAGTCTTTTAAAAAATGTTATTTATTTCTATTTAAAAGAAATTAGTTGATATATAATATTATATTAGTTTTCAAGTGTATAGCATAGTGATTCAGTATTTTTATAGATTACATTAAAAATTACATGATAAATGCTATATTTCCATGTGTTATACAATACACCCTTTTTTTTTTTTAATCTAACAGCTTCTATTGACACTTGTCTGCTTGGCAAACCATCCATACAGCATTGCTGATCATTGTGCTGCTATACATGAAAAATCTCCATCTGTAGTTCCCTTTCCTTTTAACATAATGGTTAATGGTCTCTCCAGTTTGTAAATACTATCACTGGTTTTCTAAGTGGGCGTTGCAATAGCCTGACAGAAAGCTGTCCAGCATTATAATTTAGTAGAACAAATTTCTTTTCTAGAATTTCACTGGTTACTTAGGATTTATTCTTAATAATTCTGAGTTGGGCAAAACATCATCTGGGACTCAGGGGCTGTTGTGGGTTGAAATGTGTCCTCCAAAATGATATGTTAACATCCTAAATCCTGTACCTCTGAATGTGATTAAGTTTGGAAACAGGATCTTTGCTGAGGTAATCAAGTCAAGATGAGGTCACTGGGGTGGGCCCTAACCCAATATAACTGGTTTACTTGTAAAAAGAAGAGAAGAACATAGTATGATGACACACTGGAGAGATGCAGATGGAAGCCTGGCCACAAGGAGAAGCTAGGAAGAGGCAAGGAAGGATCCTGCCCAGAGTCTCAAAGGGAGCCCAGCTCTGCAGACACCTGATTGTACGTGTCTAGCCTCCAGAACTGTGAAAACATAAATTTTGATATTTTAAGCCACCCAATTGGTATTACCTTGTTATAGCAGCCCTAGGAAGTTAATACAGGTACAAAGTGGATTAGCATCATTAAATTAAAATCAATGACATGAGGAGCTTAAGCTGACTAGAGACAATAAAATCCTAGGTGTTAAGTTTCTCAAATTATGTACCAAGTTAACTTTCAAGAATAAACTGAGGTTAACACACACTTACTATATATTTACTATGTGCATAGGTTTACTATTATGTTGGGGACAGAAAGAGGTGAGCAGGAGAGCAAAAGAAATATAAAGGAAAAGATTTATCCATTCTTTTAATAAGCTAAGGACTTAAAGGGATATTAGACATCCAAATTTTTAACTCCTGTATACTTCAGGAGTACACAGTTTCTAAATAACAGTCAGATGAAGAGTTTAATTTAAAATGATTGTTGGAGTATCAGAAAGATTTCAAAAAATAAAAAAGTGGTCATAAAGTTGTGCAAATTAGTGGAAAACATGAGTACAAGCTAAAGGAACATATTTTGAAAGTAAATGGAATTTTGTGGCAATGGTGAGATTACTACTATTTTTCATACATACAAAGATATGTGTATTTTTGTGTGATTTATTTTCTCTAAAGAATTAGATCTCTAATAACACATATAGTCAATAAATGAGAGCTGTGTGCCAAAATGTTAATTCAGAAGCATAAAAAGAGAAATGAAACAAATATCATTGGTATATATCCATGTATACTGCTCTGGGTAAAGACATCTTTGGGGCTTCCCAGGTGACTCAGTGGTAAAGAATCCACCAAGCAGGAAATGTAAGTTCAGTCTCTGGATTGGGAAGATTCCCCTGGAGGAGGAAATGGCAACCCACTCCAGTATTCTTGCCTGGAAATCCCATAAATAGAGGAGCCTGGTGGGCTACAGTCCATGGGGTTGCAAAAGAGTCAGATACAACATGATGACTAAACAACAGCAACAAGGACATCTTAAGCCAGGATAGCTCAAAAGCATATGCAGAGCCACGGTCATATTTTTGAGACAGATGCAAGAGCATGTGCTCAAAAGCATGCTTGTTTTAACTGGAGTCTTTAGAACAGTGTAACCTGATTCTGTTTAATAATGTATCAGTTAACTATCAAATATTATCACAATCATGCTGCTCAGTGGCATATGACAGTAGGAGTTTATGCTCTTGTATCTGACAATCTTGGCTGGACTTGCTCACAAGTCCTGGAATCAATGATCTGTCAGTTGACCTAGGCTGGCCTCAGGTTTCGTATATGGTCATTCATCTTCTGGCTGGCTAAACCCTTCCCAATTCTATTATCCCAGTGAAGGTGGAGGCACAGATGAAAACCGTACAATATTTCTTGAAGCCTGGCCTTGAGACAAGTATACCATTGCTTTTACTTCAATCACTTATCTAAGGCAAATTGAAAGAGTACCACCAACACAAATCTTAGGGATAAAAACACTACTTTACTGTGAGAAACTATAGTACAACACAACAAAGGGCAGATAAAGGTGAAAATTTAAAAATGAGGTCACCGTTGCAATCTAACACAAACATTCAATTAACTTCTATAATTGCCCCTTGGTATCCTATTGCAACCTTATTTTGTTTCCATGTAACTTATATACAATTTTAGGGATCTAAATCTATGACAATTCCTAGAATACAATTTAGTAAATAGCCAGTTACACTGAACAGATCAGTTTTATGAGCTTAGTTAACATGAATCTTCTGAGAGATAGACTTTACATTTGGATATTGAAAAAAATTTAGCCATCTATGTTTGAAAGACTGAGGGAAGAAACTATCTTGTAAACACAAGGTGATTAATATGGCCACGGGAGGCCCTTGGGGCTGGCTAGCTGGTCTCTCAGGCAGGCACATCCCACTCTACCAGGCTTTTGAATGAATGACAGTAAATTTACCCATATAAAATTTCAACATGCTTCCAAAATTTAATTAAGATTATTTTGACTACAGAATATTTTGTGAAAAATTTGGCACCGTTATGTATTAGTCTTGACTTATGAAATAACAATCACAAATGAAAAAACTTTTTTAAAGCTATGATAATCTGCAACTTTAGTGAGTCTATTTTTACCCCTGATCTCTGTGGCTTATTAGAAAGATCTTTCTACGATCATAGTGACATTTTTCTAAATAATGTCTATTTGATAAAAATTCTAACAATTGAAGTTTTATTACAACCGGGAGTTTTTTAGGTTTATAAGGTAATAATTTTACTGAAGTTTAGTTGATTTATTAGTTTCAAGTGTACAGCATAAAGATTAAGTATTTTTACAGATTATATATTAAGAGTTATTACATGGTAATGTCTATAACTCCCTATGCTAAAGAATATATCCTTCTTGCTTATATATTTTATACATAATAGTTTGTATCTCTTAATCTCATACCCTAACTTGCCCTTCCACTTCCCCTCTGGTAGCCATTAGTTTGTTTTCTGTATCTATTAACCCATTTTCATTTATTTTTTAGAATCCATGTATAAGGAATGTCAGGTAGTATTTTTCTGTCTTTCTGTCTGACCTACTGTCCTAAGCATAACATTCTATTGGTCCACCCATGTTGCTGCAAATGGCAAAATTTCATTCTTTTTTATGGTTGAGTAATATTTTATTGTATCTATTGTTTCCATTTGTCTGTTGATAAACATGGGGGTTGCTTGTATAACTTGGCTATTTTAAATAGTGCTGCTATGAATATGGGGTGCATGCATCTTTTTGAAGTAGTTTTTTTCTTTCCCAGATATATTCCAAGCACTGGAATTGTTGGATTACATGGCAGTTCTATTTTTTTTTTTTTTTTGAGGGACCTCCATACTGTTTTCTATAGTGACTGCATCAATTTACATTCCCACAAACAGTATATAGGCTCACCTCTTCATTTGTTATTTGTAGACTTTTTGATAATCAATATTCTGACAGGTGTGATGGGATTATCTCATTGCTGTGGTTTGCATTTTGCTAATAGATAGTGATGCTGAGTGTCTTTTAATGTGGTCCCTTAGCCAACCATCTGTATGTCTTCTTTGCAGAAACATCTACTCATGTCTTCTGCCCATTTTTTGATTGATTTCTTTAATATTGAGTTATAATAAGCTGTTCATATATTTGGGGCATTATCCCCTGTTCATAATATTTCCAAATATATTTTTACCATTCAGTAGGTTGTATTTTCGTTTTGTCAATGGTTTCCATTGTTAAAAATATTTAAATTTTAATTGGGTCCTATTCATTCATATTTGCTTTTTTTTTTTCTTTTGCTTTAGGAGGTAGACTTAAAAAAACCATTGTTAGGATTTAAGTCAAAGTGTATTCTGTGTTTTCTTCTAGGAGATTTATACTTTCAGTTATAACATTTAGGGCTTCAATATCTTTTAAATTTACTTTTGTGTATGGTATGAAGACGGAGAAGGCAATGGCACCCCACTCCAGTACTCTTGCCTGGAAACTCCCATGGACGGAGGAGCCTGGTAGGCTGCAGTCCATGGGGTCGCTGAGTCAGACACGACTGAGTGACTTCCCTTTCCCTTTTCACTTTCATGCATTGGAGAAGGAAATGGCAACCCACTCCAGTGTTCTTGCCTGGAGAGTCCCAGGGATGGTGGAGCCCAATGGGCTGCTGTCTATGGGGTCGCACAGAGTCGGACACGACTGAAGCGACTTAGCAGCAGCAGCAGCATGGTATGAAGAAATGTTCTAGTCTCATTTTTTTCACATGTAATGGTCCATTTTTCCCAGCCGCACTTATTGAAGAGACTAGGCTGCCTTTACTCCATTGTATATTTTTGCTTTTGTTATAGATTAACTGACCACAGTTGCATGGGTTTGTTTCTAGGCTCTCTGTTCTGTTTCACAAATCTGTATGTCTATTTTTGTACCAATATCATGCTGTTTTAATTACTGTAGCTTTGTACTATAGTTTGAAGTATTGGAGGATGACACCTCTAGGTTTGTTCTTTTTGCTCAAGATTGATTTGGAAATTTGGGGTCTCTTGTGGTTCAATATGAATAATAGATTTGTTCTAGTGATGTGAAAATGTCACTAGTATTTTGATAGAAATTGTGTTAATCTGTAGATTGCTCTGGATAGTACAGCCATTTTAATAGTGTTAATTCTTCCAATCTGAGACCATCTTTCCATTTCTTTATCTTATCTTCACTTTTCTTCATTAATATTTTATAGTTTATCAGAGTATAGGTATGTCACCTCCTTGGTTAAGTTTACTTTTAGCTATTTTATTCCTTTTGATGTGATTGTAAATGAGACTTAAATTTTTTCTCTGATAGTTCATTATTAGTGTATAGAAAAACAACAGATTTCTGTACATTAATCTTGTATTTTACCTTACTGAATTTACTTATTAGTTCTAAGAGTATTTAAGTGGAAATTTTAGCATATTCTATACTGAGTATCATGTTATTTGCAAATAGTTTACCTCTTACCTTACCGTTTGCTTTTTTCTTGTCTGATTGCTGTGGCTAGGACTTCCAATACAGTGTTAAATAGCAGCACTGAGAGTGGTCATTCTTGTCCTGCTCCTGAATTAAGTGGGAAGGATTTAAGCTTTTCATCATTCAGTAGTATGTTGGCTATGTGTTTGTCATAAATGGCCTTTATTTTATTGAAATATGTTCCCACTGTGATGACAGTTTTTATCAAGAATGAATGTTGAATTTTCTCAAGGACTTTTTCTGCATCTATTGAGATGATCATGTGATTTTTATCCTTAATTTTGTTAATGTGGTGTATCACACTGATTTTTGAATGATGAACCATTCTTATGCCTCTAGAATAAATCCAATTGGATCACTGGATTTGGGTCCTTTCAATATATTGTTGAATTAAGTTTGCTAATATTTGTTGAGGATCTTTGCATGTATATTCAAAGATATTTTTATTTATTTATTCATTTATTTTTTATTTTACTTTACAATACTGTATTGGTTTTGCCATACATTGAAATGAATCCGCCATGGGTGTACATGAGTTCCCAATCCTGAACCCCTGCTCCACCACTCTCCCCATATCATCTCTCTGGGTCATCCCAGTGCACCAGCCCCAAGCATCCTATATCCTGTATTGAACCTAGACTGGCGATACATTTCTTACATGATAGTATACATGTTTCAATGCCATTCTCCCAAATCATCCCACCCTCTCCCTCTCCCACAGAATTCAAAAGTCTGTTCTATACATCTCTGTCTCTTTTGCTGTCTTGCATACAGGGTTATTATTACCATCTTTCTAAATTCCATATATATGTGTTAGTACACTGTATTGGTGTTTTTCTTTCTGGCTTACTTCATACTGACCTGTAATTTTATGGGTTTTTTTTTGTGTGTGTGTGGTGTGTTTGTCTGGTTTGGATATCAGGGTAATGGTGCCCAGGTAGAATGAATCTGGAACTGTTTTTTTCTCTTCAATTTTTTTGGAATAGTTTTTAAAGGATTGATGTTAGTTCTTTATATGTTTTCCCTTTTTTTTTTTAAATAATTTCAATTTCTTTACTCGCGATAAGCCTGCTTAAATTGTCTGTTTCTTCTTGTTTCAATCTTGCCAGATTGTATGTTTCTAGAAATATGTCCATTTCTTGTTAAGATGCCTACATTGTTGGCATATAACTATTCAGAGTAGTCATGAGTTTTTGCATTTCTGTGAAATCAGATGTTATTTCTCTTCTGTCATTTCTTATTTCATTTGGGTCATCTCTGTTTTCATCTTGGTGAGCCTGGCTAAAGGTGGATCATTTTCATTTATTCTTTCAAAAAAACAGCTCATTGTTTCATGGATCTTTCATACTCTTTTTAATCTCTATTTCCTCTCTGGCATTTACTATTTCCTTCCTGCTGCTGACTTTGAGTTTTGCTTTTTCCATCCTTTTCTAAGTTATTTGATATTCTTGTTTCTTAAGGAAGGCCTGTATCACGCTAAACATCCCTAGAAATAACTTTGCGGCATCTCATTGATTTTGCATTTCCATTTTCATTTGTCTCAAGGTATTTTCTGAATTTCTTGATGATTTCTTCAGTGACCCACTGGGTTTTACCAGCATGTTGTTCACTTTCCATGAGTATGTTCTTTTCCTGTTTCTCTTTCTGTAAATGATTTTTAGTTTTATTTCACTGTGGTTCAAAAAGCTTGATGTACTAAATTTATTGAGACTATTTTGTGGCCTAGTATGTGATCTGATCTACCACTGGTATTCATAAGACAATTTTTTTAAAAGAAAAAGAAATATTTATATTATATTAAACTTTATATCATATTGACTAACTCAGAATTAATTTGTCTGATTATAGCATATTTTGCTGGTTATAGAAACAGCAATTGATAACAGGACAGGAGAAATAAGATAGCCTTCCTAAGTGATCAATGCAAAGAAATAGAGGAAGACAATAGAATGGGAAAGACTAGAGATCTCTGTGAGAAAATCACAGATAGGAAGGGAATATTTCATGCAAAGATGGGCACAATAAAGGACAGAAACAGTATGGATCTAACAGGAGAAGAAGTTATTAAGAGGAGGCAAGAATATACAGAAGAACTATACAAAAAAGATCTTAATGGCCCAGATAACCACCATGGTGGAATCACTCAGAGCCAGAAATCCTGCAATGTGAAGTCAAGTGGGGCTTAGGAAGCATCACTATCAACAAAGCTAGTGGAGGTGATGGAATTCCAGCTGCTGCTGATGATGCTGCTAAGTTGCTTCAGTCATGTCCAACTCTGGGGGACCCCACAGACAGCAGCCCACCAGGCTCCGCCATCCCTGGGATTCTCCAGGCAAGAACACTGGAGTGGGTTGCCATTTCCTTCTCCAATGCATGCAAGTGAAGTCGCTCATTCATGTCGGACTCTTAGCGACCCCATGGACTGCAGCCTACCAGGCTCCTCTGTCCATGGGGTTTTCCAGGCAAGAGTACTGGAGTGGGGTGCCATTGTCTTCTCTGGAATTCCAGCTGAGCTATTTCAAATCCTAAAAGATGATGTTGTGAAAGTGCTGCACTCAATATGCCAGCAAATTTGGAAAACACGGCACTAGCCACAGAACTGGTAAAGGTCAGTTTTCATTCCAATCCCAAAGAAAGGCAATGCCAAAGAATGTTCAAACAACCACACAATTGTGTCCATCTCACACATGAGTAAAGTAACGGTCAAATTTCTCCAAGTGAGGCTTCAACAGTACATGAACTGAGAACCTCCAGATGTTCAAGTTGGATTTAGAAAAAGCAGAGGAACCAGAGATCAAATTGCCAACATCTGTTGGATCATAGAAAAAGCAAGAGAATTCCAGAAAAACATCCACTTTTGCTTTATTGACTACAGCAAAGCCTTTGACTGTATGGATCACAACAAACTGAAAATTCTTAAGAGATGGGAATACCAGACCACCTAACCTGCTTCCTCCAAAATTTGTATGCAGGTTAAGAAGCAACAGTTAGAACCAGATATGGAATAACAGACTGGTTCCAAATTGGGAAAGGAGTATATCAAGGCTGTATATTGTTCAGTTCAGTTCAGTTGCTTAGTCATGTCTGAATCTTTGTGACCCCAGCAATCATAGCACACCAGGCCTCTCTGTCCATAACCATTAGCTTGAGTTCACTCAAAATAATGTCCATCGAGACAGTGATGCCATCCAGCCATCTCATCCTCTGTCATCCCCTTCTCCTCCTGGCCCCAATCCCTCCCAGCATCAGGGTCTTTTCCAATGAGTCAACTCTTCGCATGAGGTGACCAAAGTATTGGAGTTTCAGCTTCAGATTCAGTCCTTCCACTGAACACCCAGGACTAATCTCCTTTAGGAAGGACTGTTGGATATTCTTGCAGTCCTAGGGACTCTCAAGAGTCTTCTCCAACACCATAGTTCAAAAGCATCAATTCTTCAGTGCTCAGCTTTCTTCAAAATCCAACTCTCACATCCACACATGACCACAGGAAAAACCATAGCCTTGATTAGATGGAACTTGGGTGGCAAAGTAATGTCTCTGCTTTTCAATATGCTATCTAGGTTGGTCATAACGTTCCTTCTAGGGAGTAAGCGTCTTTTAATTTAATAGCTGCAATCACCATCTACAGTGATTTTGGAGCCAAAAAAAAAAAAGTCTGATACTGTTTCCCATGTATTTCCCATGAAGTGATGGGACCAGATGCCATGATCTTAGTTTTCTGAATGTTGAGCTTTAAGACAACTTTTCCCCTCTCCTCTTTCACTTTCATCAAGAGGCTTTTTAGATGATCTTCACTTTCTGCCACAATGGTGGTGTCCTCTGCATATCTGAGGTTATTGATATTTCTCCCAGCAATCTTGATTCCAGCTTGTGCTTCTTCCAGCCCAGGGTTTCTCATGATGTACTCTGCATAGAAGTTAAATAAGCAGGGTGACAATATACAGACTTGACGTACTCCTTTTCCTATTTGGAAACAGTCTGTTGTTCCATGTCCAGTTCTAACTGTTGCTTTCTGACCTGTATATAGGTTTCTCAAGAGGCAGGTCAGGTGGTGTGGTATTCCCATCTCTTTCAGAATTTTCTACAGTTTATTGTGACCCACACAGTCAAAGGCTTTGGCATAGTCAATAAAGCAGAAATAAGTGTTTTTCGGGAACTCTCTTGCTTTTTTGATGATCCTGTGGATGCTGGCAATTTGATCTCTGCTTCCTCTGCCTTTTCTAAAACCAGCTTGAACGTCTGGAAGTTCACAGTTCATGTACTGCTGAAGGCTGGCTTGCAAAATTTTAACCATTTCTTTACTAGTGTGTGATGAGAGTGAGATGACTGCATCTGTGCAATTGTTTGAGCCTTCTTTCGCATTGCCTTTCTTTGGGATTGGAATGAAAACTGACCTTTTCAGGTCCTGTGGCCACTGCTGAGATTTCTGTATAATGTCATGAACCTCCATCCATAGTTGATCAGGCACTCTATCAGATCTACTCCCTTAAATCTATTTCTCATTTCCACTGTATAATCATAAGGGCTTTGATTTAGGTCATACCTGAATGGTCTAGTGGTTTTCCCCACTTTCTTCAGTTTAAATCTGAATTTGGCAATAAGGAGTTCATGATCTGAGCTACAGTCAACTCCTGGTCTTGTTTTTGTTGACTGTATAGAGCTTCTCCATCTTTGGCTGCAAAGAATATAATCAATCTTATTTCGGTGTTGACCATCTGGTGATGTCCATGTGTAGAGTCTTCTCTTGTGTTGTTGGAAAAGGGTGTTTGTTATGATCAGTGCGTTCTCTTGGCAAACTCTATTAGCCTTTGCCCTGCTTCATTCCGTACTCCAAGGCCAAATGTGTCTGTTACTCCAGGTGTTTCTTGACTTCCTACTTTTTCATTTCAGTCCCCTATAATGAAAAGGACATCTTTTTTGGGTGTATCTCATCAGTCTTTTTTGCTAGTATGAAGTTTACTAATATATCTGGAAGATTAGGGTTTTTTATCATTATTATTACCTAGAAATTGCATTTAGCATTTTCCTCACATATATCTCACAACATCCCTCAAAGGTAGGTATAATTTTAATTTTTTTATTAATTAGGCAATAAGTTTAAATAAATTAAAATTTTCATCCAAGGTAATCTGCTATACAACAGATCTGGAATTTATAAAGCCTGACCTTATCTTTTCAAAGCTTCCCTTATATAACATTCCTCATTGGTTTCTCCACATTTTCTGTCTTGATATCTTCTCACAAGGGCACAAATTGTTTATTTAAAGCTCAAAGAAGATCTGAATGAAAGAAACTTGTTTACTTTTAATAAACTCAGTGTTTCCTAAATCTATTTGACCTTTCATCCTTTGATATCTCCTCACATAGTTTACAGCACTTAAAGGTATCTTTCTATACCAAGTTTCTCACAATAAGATGCTGAAACCTTCTACCCCAAAATTCAAAAATTCCCCTTCTCCAGCATCTCCTGGACTACCAACTCATCCCTATTGTTTGCACTAGGTAATGGAAACAATCTTTAAGAAACCAAATTGTTGCATTAAAACCAATTTGTTGCATTTTTCCTAAATGATATTTTATTTGTTCAAATAGCTTAATTATATGTAAGAAAATAAAAAGCTGAACTGCTATTATCAAATGAACATGAAAATGAAATAATAAAAATAAAATTAAATACATTTTTTATGTTGGTTCTCCCTCCCCCCCACCTTTTTTTTTTT